>CM055958.1:32545569-33049445 GCA_029490685.1 Schizonepeta tenuifolia | reverse complement strand
TCATGTATCAACTTTTCTTGGATTCGGAAATCGAATCATGCTTTCCGACTAAGTAAATTTTTTCCAATCTATTGGTTGAATTAGTTTTTGCCGGAAATGCAACCATCTAAGAAATTGATTAATCGATTTTAGTATGCAGTATTAGACCCGTAATCGAGATATTTTGGATTTAATTCCTCTTAAAACCGCCTCTCTCTCTCTCTCCGTTGATATTTTTCCACTTTATGTTTAAATTTCCCTCATTAGTCATCACACATCTCTCTTTCCTCTCCAAGAAACCCCTCCCCCCCCATCTCTCTCTCTCTCTCTTTTCTTCATTTCAAGTAATCTTCAAGTGTGTTCTTCATTTCTTCAAGCTTCCAAGTTCCATAACTTGCTCGTTTACCGATCGATTCAATTCCGATTGCATATTCGTGAAGGGTGAGAGCCTCCTCTTCATTACTATCTGAACATAAATTCATTTCCTTTATCTTGAAAATTTCGAAAATTAGTAAGAGAAGAAGAAGATGATGTTCTAAGTTGTGACATGATTATTAATGCTTAGAATTAAGTTTCTATGGTTGAAATCAAGAATAAATCATGTTAGAACCTAATTAGGTAATTTTCGAAAATAATATGTCCTTTTATGCGAAAATTTCTTTAATTAATTGGTGAAGATTTAGCTTGAATTTAAAGGTATGATTTGTGGATATGTTTCTATGTATTAGCATGTTGGTGTATGAATTGTTTAAGAATTCTCTAAAAATAAAAACGATATTGTAAGAGATGAAGAAGCATGATTTTGATTAAATATATCTTATGTTTTTGATGATATGATTTGATATATAATATGTAGGAAGCATGAGGTTCAACATATATTTAATTTAGATTTTTCTAAAAATAAAAACGAAATCGTTGGAGACGAAGAATCATCGATAGAATTAGTTTCGATGTTGATATGGACTTATGGTTTGCATATTAGTTAATCTATGTAGTTAATGACGATAATTGGAAAGTTTGAATGAATTCTAACAATGTCGAACTTTCGTAAGAGACGAAGAGTCGAGCCTAATCATCGATAGAAAAATCGAACGAGAAAACTAATCGAATATTGATGATTGTTGGTATGTTAGGGTAGTTGTGGAATTGATTGAGAATAATTAACAACTATGAAGAATCGAGTTCATAAAGCGAAAAATGACGTGAATTGGTTAAAGTAATAGTTTCGATGATGCTAATGTGTTAAGATGATCATTATTAAGTAAGAGGATGATAGAAACTAATTTGATTGGAATTGAATTAGTAAGACTTCAAGAATCGAAGAAAGTAAGTAAGTGTAAGAAACAAAGAAACAAGAAAACGAGGGTTTGTATGTTTCCGATTGATGATATGGTTGATGTATTGATGATATGCATGATTACATGTCGTTAGTTTGAATTTCTTAGATTTTATAAAAATGTTTAAGAAAATCGACAACGATGTTCGTTGCTCGATAAAAACGACGTGTTTGATGATTATGAGTATATGTTGATTGATTCGAGTTAGTTGATGATTAAGAAGCATGAATGTAGTTGATGATAATTTTATATAAGTTATGAAATATAAATTAGAAGTTAGATATGATTTGAATTGAAATGAAATTTGTTAAATAATTGGTTAGTTCAAAAGATGAGAAAGTGCTCGTCGTTTTGTTAAACGAGGAACGTGAAAGTGATCACGTTAAATGATGTGTGTTTTGACTGTTAAGTTGCTAGAAATTTCGTGCCATAAAAGTTGTATAGCATTGATCGAACCTAGGGAATCGCTGCGTCGAGTTTTAAAACGATTAGGGTTTCTCGGCAGTTTTGCGACCCTTTACGGAAACGGCCATAACTCTTAGCTCGTTTAACGAAATCGAGATCCATAAATTGGACAGTAAATTAGACATCTGTAGCTTTCTTTCGTACCAAGCACATCCCCTGTTCGAAGTACTCTATTCTGTATAAGCTCCATACCTACTGACTTGTGCAGAAAATTCTAAAACTCATTTTCTTAAGTTAAATTCTTTTTAATTCTTTAAGAACTAATAAGTCGTTTAAGAGTTATCGACTTCCGTTATTAACTAATCTAAATGTCGAGTAAGGAACCGAGTTAGTTCTAAACGAGATGTGTTCGAGTCTCGTTTCTTCGTTAATCAAAAGAGATTAGTTAAAGTGCAAATGCCTAAAAGATTTAACCGAATTTGATTTCTGTCTCTTTTATCGTTGCAACCAAGTACTAAAGTTTTATTATTTGCGATAAAAGGAGGAAGTCGGAGTTAAGGATAGGACGGAAGACCGAAGACGGAAGCTTTAGTTGTTCTGTATATCGCCTAAGGTGGGCTTTCCATCTATCAAAATAATGTGGGGTTTTTTATATAACAAAATCAAGTGAGCGTTGCTCAAAAAAATGTTTACTTATTGCTTTATAAGTGCGTTTTCTAAATGATTATCAGTGCATAAAAGAATTTTTTTTGTGAGTTCTTTTGTGCCATTCTGAGTTGGTTCGCCAACTAATCGATCGGATTCTGAGTTAGCCAAAAGGGTGCTTTCCAGAGTTAGTGTACACGGTAGCCGATATGTGTGGTACTCTGTTGAGGGGTAGCCAGCCACGGTGAGGAACGTGCGCGGGAGAAGTATACTCTCCTCCAGCGTTGAAAAAGAAGTTGGGCAAGTTGAACATAACATCATAAAAATGTTTGATCAAGCTATTGTGAAAAGAAAATGTTTAGTAAGCACAGATCTTTGATGAAAAACCTCGATGCGTTACTTTTGAGATACCTGATTAATCTATACTCTTATGATATGTTTTCGGCAGTGTGCCCACTAAGTATGTTTATACTTAGCCCTGCATGTATTTATAAATGTGCAGGTTGAGTGACGGAAGCGGCGGAGGTTGAGTAGAGTTGTACATAGGAAAGAAGAACAATGTTTCAGTCTACGTTATTCCGCTGCAAAACTATTTCAGTTTGATGTATAACTTTTTGGTCTAAGTTTCATACTTAAACTTAGTTTATTTTAAGAACAATTCTGTCAAGCGATCCTTCGAGATCGACTCCCTTTTATTTTAATAAAGTCAGTTCATAGATATTAGCTAGTTTATTGTTATTAGTTAATGTGTTTATTCATTATCCCCCTTTCTTTCCGCCTCTTTAATCCAACCCCTAGTCGCACCCCGGCTTTGCTGTCCCTCGGGATTTGGGGCTGTGACAACTATATTGCGCAGTAACAAAGCTAAGTTCACACTTTTGACCAGTAACATAAATGTATACACATAAAAGTATATTTATCTGTTAGAAAAATAGCTAATTGTGTATCATAAACAAAAACAATATCAAGCTTTTGTACAGTCACTAAAACATTTTTTTTTAATTCACTAATACAATGGATTGTGCAGTAACAAAACTAACTTCAAAGTTTTAAGCTACAACATAAAAGTATATTTATCACTAACCAAGAAATAGAGAGATTTTTTTAAGTCACTAGAAAATATATATCTTCTTCTAAAGTCACAAAAAATATCCATACACACTACAATAAATGAGCAGTAACAAAAAATAGCTCTAAACTTTTGGACAAGCCATAAAAACATTTGTTAAATCTACATACCACCCTACAATCTGTTACAATGTTCTCAACAACTCCTGCTAGCTCCCTATCATTGTATTCCCCTCCCCCCCCTCCAACCAAATGCGATGGCGATTCTGTTTTCAACTGTTTTTCCCCTGAACAGTAAATAAAATCAATTGAAAATAACTATTTCAAACTTATCTCATAAAAAAGTTATATGTATATACCTGATCACTTTTCACTCCAACATCAGTTTTACCCAGACTCATTTTTTTACCAATCACTGTTGTAGGGCTTGCAAGATTTACATGCTCTGCATCACTTACAATCTGCCATATACAAAATATATTGGTTATTGTTGTTACACAAACTAAACAAATAACATTAAACTAAAACCTCCTCTGTTATTTTGCTGAAAAGGTTCGTAGGTGATTCCTCCGCCTTATTCTCCTTCGTTTTGCTTCTTTGTTTAGTCATTGCAAAACGAAATCAATAATTAATTCCTAATACCAATTTATAAAATCAATTATTCAATATTGCACCATTACCGTCTCTCTGAGTCTGCTCAGATATTCTTCTTCATCTTCATCTTCATGTATCATAAAATCTGGACCATCCTCCATTCCACTTGCCCCTTCCACAGCTTTCTCAACTATTACATGTTGTCCAGGTACGTCCTTCTCCTGCCAAAAACAAGACATTAATTGTAACTAATTATGATTTTAAATTATTAAATGTAACTTGTCACTTTCACCGTTTACCCCTAGCTTCTTCAAAATAATTCCCGTAGTTACACCGACAAACTTGTTAACCACATCGTCACTCATCAAGATTGATGTGTGATATGGACGGAGGACCCGTTGGATATAGCTCCAACATCCCAATGTATAAAAGATAGGCAGCGGTCTCCCTAAATCGAGAATCCAGTTTGATCACCTTCTAGAGCGAAAAGAAACCTTGACCCGTTTGCTATATAATCAGCCAAGAACCTCGGTATGGTTGAAAGCCACAAGACTTTGCTCACTAATCTTGATAAGTTCGGAACAAGTGAAAACTCTATAAGAGAGAAATTCAACTCACAAAGGCAAAGTCAATTTATATTATACTTCAAAGATATCTCTTACAAATGAACCTACAAGACTATTTATAGGCTTTAGAAAAGACTCTTGAGTGACTAACATTAATAAACTATTTAACACTAATAAATAAACTCTAAAACTCATAAATAAACTCTTAAATAACAAAAATGACTCTTGGACTTCGAATTCTCACTGGAATTATCTCTGCTCTGAACCGCTTGCAGTTGCACCTTCAGTTTGAAACAGATCCGTTCAAATTCTCGCCAGAATACTTTCTACTTCAAACCGCTTGCGGTTTTGCTTTCAGTTTACAACAGAACCGAAATCCCCCTCATTCAGCCCATCAACTTGTAACATATTCACATTTGGCCCAAAGTATCTTGGTCTTGGAATCAAACCCTTTAAATCAGCCAACATAAGCATCATGGCCTCTTTTATTTTCTTTGCGTTTGCCCTTGTGATCGGCCCTCTACGAATAATCAAAGGATCCACATTGTTCTCATTCGACAGCTTGGATGCGGCTCCATCATTCTCTTCTTCAAAATGATTCGTCCTCGAATCTAGTTCACCAAAATAAGGCGACAACATCAGCAACATTGAAAGTAGCACTTACATTATACTCACCCGGAAGGTCTAGTTTGTAAGCATTATCATTCACTCTTGCAATCACTTGAAATGGTCCTCCTCCTCTCGGCTTGCAACTTGGACTTTCTTTTTATGGAAACCTCTCCTTTCTCAAATGAAGCCAAACCCAATCTCCCGGCTAAAAAATGACTTGTTTTCGGCCTTTGTTTGCTTGCTTGACATATTGTTCCGTCCTCTTCTCAATGTTTTGCTTCACCTTTTCATGCAACTTTTTCACCATTTCAGCCTTAGCTTACAATCAAGACTAGCTCGTTCCTCAATTGGAATTGGAATAAGATCAAGTGGACTTAATGGATTAAAGCCGTAAACAACTTCAAATGGAGAAAAGTTAGTAGCAGAATGAACACTTCGATTATACGCAAATTCAGCAAATGGTAAACAATCCTCCCAACTTTTGAAATTATTTTGAATTAATGTTCGAAGCAATTGAGATAAAGTCCTATTAACTACTTTCGGTTTGTCCATCGATTTGTGGATGACAAGTAGTAGAAAATAGAAGTTTAGTTCCCAATTTATTCCATAACACACGCCAAAAATGACTCAAAACTTCACATCTCGATAACTAACAATGCTTCTTGGAATTCCATGCAAACGCACAATTTCTTTAAAGAACAAATCAGCAATATGAGTAACATCATCACTCTTATGACGTGGTATGAAATGTGCCATTTTTGAGAATCTAACAACAACCACAAAAACAGAGTCCTTACCCTTACTTGTTCTAGGCAAACCCAAAACAAAGTCCATAGAAATGTCCTCCCAAGGTGCATTAGGAATAGGTAAAAGGTGTATACAAACCATGTGAATATGATTTGGATTTAGCATGCATGCAAGTTATACATCTACCACAAATTCTTGCAACATCAACACGCATTTTAGGCCAATAAAAATGTTCATGCAAAACTTCCAAAGTCTTATGAACTCCAAAATGCCCCATTAATCCACCCCCATGAGCTTCACGAACAAGCAACTCCCGCAAGGAACACTAGGAATGCACAACTTAGACTCCCTAAACAAATAGCCCTCATGCCTATAAAACTTATCATATGCAGCATGCTCACAAGCTAGGTATATCGAAGCAAAGTCATAATCATTAGCATACATCTCCTTAATTGACTTAAAACCAAGAAGTTTAGAACTCAAAGTAGAGATTAAAGAATACCTCTGAGATAACGCATCAGCCACAATATTCTCCTTGCCCTTCTTATACTTGATCACATAAGGAAATGATTCAATGAATTCTACCCACTTGACATGCCTCTTGCTAAGCTTTCCTTGACCTTTGAGGTATTTGAGAGATTCATGGTCCTTGTGAACAATTAACTCTTTAGGCCACAAGTAATGCTGCCATGTTTCCAAAGCTCTCACCAAAGCATACAATTCCTTGTCGTAGGTTGGATAGTTCAATTGAGCTCCCTTCAAATTCTCGTTAAAGTAAGCGATTGGCTTTCCATCCTGCAATAAAACAGCTCCTACACCCACTTTGGATGCATCACATTCAAGCTCAAAAGTTTTATCGAAGTTAGGCAATGCAAGATAGGAGCACTAGTTAGTTTCTCTTTAAGGAGATTAAAAGCATGTTCTTGTTTCTCTCCCCAATGAAAACCAACATTTTTTTTCACAATCTCATTCAAAGGTGTAGCACTTGTGCTAAAATCTTAACAAACCTCCTAACAAACTTGCAAGACCATGAAAACTTCTTACTTGAGCAATGTTTTGAGGAGTTGGCCACTCTAAGATAGCTTGCACTTTTTCTCTCTCCATTTCAATCCCATTAGCACTTACAACAAAACCAAGAAAACAACTTTATCCATGCAAAGAACACTTTTTAAGAATAGCATACAATGATTCCTTTCTTAAGGTGTCTAAAACAGCATGCACATGGTCAAGATGTTCATCCACATTTTTGCTATAGATCAAAATATCATCAAAGTAAACAATCAAAAATTTCCCGATGAAACTTCGCAAAACATGATGTATCAATCTCATGAAAGTACTAAGTGCATTAGTTAAACCAAAAGGCATTACTAACCACTCATAAAGACCATACTTTGTTTTAAAAATAGTTTTCCACTCATCTCCTTCTCGAATTCGAATTTGATGATAACCACTTTTCAAATCAATCTTAGTAAACACAACATCCCCATGCAACTCATCAAGCATATCGTCTAACCTAGAAATAGGATAGCGATACTTTATCGTGATCTTATTGATTGCTCGACAATCGGTGCACATCCTCCATGATCCATCTTTCTTGGATACAATGATCACCGATACAGCACATGGACTCATGCTCTCACGAACTCTTCCCTTCTCCATCAAGGTCTTCCACTTGCCTTTGGATCTCCTTAGTCTCTTCCGGATTGGCTCTATAGGCTGGTCGGTTTGGAAGCATAGCTTCGGGCACAAAATCAATTTGATGTTCAATACCTCTTAACGGAGGTAAACCACTTGGCTCCTCTTTCGGGAAAACGTCTTCAAATTCCTACAAAAGAGACACAAAGGTACTAGGCAAAGATGGGGTATATTCGTTGGTGATAAAAAAAGACTCTTTGTACACCAAGATCAACACACTCTCTTCTTCAACTATTGCTCTCTTCATCTCTTTTGCCCTCACAAAGAAGTTTTGTTTTTCCTTTCCCTCTCGTGTATTCTCTCCACTCTTTTTTTCTCTCATGTGTGTATCAACTCCCTCACTTTTCTTCCCTCATTCTCTCTAGCTCTTCTCGTTTGAGACATCTTTAGCTGGTTCTCATGAACTTGTTGTGGTCGCAATGGAATGAGCATGATAGATTTGTTATTGTGCTTGAAGGTATAACAATTTTGAAAACCGTCATGAATCGCCCTTCGGTCGAATTGCCATGGCCTGCCTAAGAGAATGTGACTAGCATGAATTGGTACCACATCACATAGAACATCAGCTTTATATTTCCCAAACGAAATCAGAACTTGTTTAGTCACACGAATTTCTCCACATTCATTCAACCATTGAAGCTTGTATGGTTGAGGATGGTTTTGGGTTGCTAACTTCATCTTGTCCACCATATTTGAACTTGCAACATTAGTACAACTCCCACCATCAATAATCATCATGCAAACTTTACCTTGGACCACACACCTTGTGTGAAAGATGTTCTCCCTTTGTTGATCATCACGTTTGACTTGCACATTAAGAGCTCTTCGAACCATAAATAGCTCTCCATGTTCCAGTGTGATCTCCTCCGGATGGTCATCTCCACTATCATCTTCATGTTCACTTTCAGATTCTATCTCTCCATTAGACTTCACAACCATCACTCTTTTATTTGGACATTCAGATGCGATGTGTCCAATTCCATGACAACGAAAGCATTTGATATCTATAGCTCTAGTAGTATTAGAAGTAGAGGGAAAGGTACCTTTGCCTTTTTCTGCTTCACTCTGTCTGCTGTTTAAAATACAGTTTGGAACAGAATCCAAAGTTGACTTAGAAGAGGTCCATTCCTTCGGCTTTGAAGATTGAGAATTTGTTGGGAAACTTTTCTGGAATGCTCCCTTCTTCTTCAATTGCCCCTCCACCTTCATGGCCATATGAACCATATCTTCAAGCTCCAATCTTCTTCAACATTTGCCCGTATCATGGCCATCTCCATCTCTATGTAGTACTCATCAACAGATTTAGTACCTTGACTCAAACTTTGTAATTTTGATACAATTCACGAAAGTAATGAGAAGGAACAAATCTCTTATGCATTATGGACTTTATTTCATCCCAAGTGGAAATTGTTCTCTCTCCATAGCGTCTTCTATTTGTTGTCAATTGATCCCACCAAACTAGAGCATAGTCCGTGAATTCAATTGCAGCAAGTTTGACCTTCTTCTCCTCAAAATAGTTGTGACACTCAAAGATGAGTTCCATCTTTCGTTCCCATTCTAAATAAGCCTCGGGATCGCTCTTTTCTTGGAAAGCAGGGATTTTCAACTTGATGCTTCCCAAGTCGCAATCAACTTCATTTTGATGCCTTCTTCCACCATTACGCCTTGGAGCTCGATGAATGGATTCTACATCCACTTCTTCTTCACTCTCTCTTTCATCACGATTCCTTCGTGGCTCCCAATTCTCCAAGCATTCTGATACGTTTTTCAAAATACTTCCTAATCTAGCAAATTGTTGTTGCATAGCTTACAACATAAAGTTAGATGGGTTTTGATTGACAGTATTGTCGCCCATGTCCTCACAAATCACTCGTGTTTCACACAAAAAAAATAAAAAATAAACCTCACCAAACACTCGTGTTTCACTCGTAGGCTTTTACCTCCCCTCAAATGAACTCACCACTCAATTCTCACTTGTAGGAATTCAAATGAACTAGAACAAGTCAAGATTAGAACAAGAGATGTAGCAATCACCACACTCCAGCCCTTATGGATCTTATGGTCGGACCTTGATGTTTGAAACTTGGAAAAAAAAATATAAGAAGAATGATTTTTGTTTTTTATTTTTTTTGTATTTTTGAACTGATTTTTATTTTATTTTATTTTTTTTTGCAGTAACAAAGACACAAGGATGGATACAATATAGAGAAGATGTAGAATTGAAAAGAAAGGTTCAGATCAATACCAGATTGCTCTGATACCAAATGATATGGACGGAGGACCCGTTGGATATAGATCCAAGAACCCAACGTATAAAAGATAGGCAGTGGTCTCCCTAGATCGAGAATCCAGTTTGATCACCTTCTAGAGCGAAAAGAAACCTCGACCCGTTGGCTATATAATTAGCCAAGAACCTCAGTAGGGTTGAACGCCACAAGACTTTGCTCACTAGTCTTGATAAGTTCGGAACAAGTGAAAACTCTACAAGAGAGAAATTCAACTCACAAAGGCAAAGCCAATTTATATTACACTTCAAAGATATCTCTTACAAATGAACCTACAAGACTATTTATAGGCTTTAGAAAAGACTCTTGAGTGACTAACATTAATAAACTATTTAACACTCATAAATATACTCTTGAATAACAAAAATGACTCTTGGACTTCGAATTCTCGCTGGAATTATCTCTGCTCTGAACCACTTGTGGCTGCGCCTTCAGCTTGAAACAAATCCGTTCAAATTCTTGCCAGAATACTTTCTACTTAAAATCGCTTGTGGTTTTGCCTTCAGTTTACAACAGAACCAAAATCCCCCTCATTCAGCCCATCAACTTGTAACATATTCACAATTCGGCCCAAAGTATCTTGGTCTTGGAATCAATCCTTTAAATCAGCCAACATAAGCATCATGGCCTCTTTTATTTTCTTTGCGTTTGCCCTTGTGATCGGCCCTCCACGAATAATCACAGGATCGACATTGTTCTCGTTCGACAGCTTGGATGCGGCTCCATCAATGTGATTAATTTTGTTGCCTCCTTCACACTGATGAAATCACCAGAATCCATTGCCACTTCTTTACGTCGCTTTTTCACAGCCAGAGCTCTATCATCCATGTTAGAAAATGCATCCTAAAAGGCTCCCCTTCGGCTTCTAATGTTTCCCAATAAATGGACTCCAGCTTATCATCATGTGGTTTCAAAGTCTCCTCAATCTTGTTTTAAATAAAAAAGCAGCCAACAAACAAAATCAGTTTTATACACCTCCTACAACCAAAAATATTAACTTCTAATTTCACAAAATACTTACCTCATCAATCATTTCTAATAAATCTCCAAGGCCTGATGAATAATCATACCTCAACATCCTTGGAATACAACTTTCATTCCTCAATCCAGATTTCTTGCCAACCTCAGGGGAAATGCACACATGACCCATCCCTTATTTCCAAAAAAACAGAACAAGAAAACACACAAACAAATACAACAAGTCAGTTACACTATGATTGATTATAGTCACAAACAACTAATCAACCTAAAAACAAAATGGAAAAAATAACAATTAGCACTAAAAACACACCAAGAATGCAGTTACGAAGCCATTAAGATGGTATCCTCTGGTCTTCCCTCCCCCTTTCCTATCTGTCTTGATAGAATCCAGATTTTGTATTAGATATTGGTATGCAAAACTACCCCAAGAGAAATTCTCCCACCACTCTTCATTCTTAACTAGAACCCAAATCCACTCGTCTATCATCTTAGTCTTTTGTACTCCTAGAAGAACGCTATACACAAATAGAATCTTTGATGCTTTTAGATATTCCTCTCTAGTCTTGAATTTGGAAGCCTTGTAGTCATCCCACAACCTGCCGAAGCTTGTTTTATTTGCCACATACCAATTAGCATACAGTGAATCGTGGCTGAGGAAATGTCTCTTATTGTGAGGGTTGAACTCGGAGCCTCCAAATCGAAGACCAGTCACAACTGCAAATTTCTCCCGATGAAATTTCACTACTTTGCCCTTACAAAGAAACATAGCTCCCGACAAGTGTATGGTTGTTCTTTTTTGTGGACAATTTGGTAAGTCATTAGCTCGTGGACTGTGCTCATCGACTTCCTCAGTTTGGCAGAAAAATCGTAAAACTTTCCAAAGCATGACTGCTCGAACCGATGAATAGTGTTGCGCCATGATTGTTTAAGGTTGTTCGAATGCTACCTAGTATCTTCTCCTTGCAATGGTGATTAACCTTGTAGCTAACTCCCTGAAGCATTGGCCGCTTGAATATCCAGCCATCCTAGGATCATTATAACAGAGAAATTAATGAACCCATCTTAACAGATATTGGGCAGTCAATAAAAGATACCAAATTTTGTGAATTGTAACGATATATTGTGCAGTAACAAATGATACTAACAAGGTTTTGAGCAGTCACTATGAAATACACAGTTTTTTGGGCAAGAATCAAAATAATCCAAATCCCCTAAAATATATTTCACAATAACAAGAGAAACTTCAAACTTTTGCCCAGTAACAAAATAGATATCCAATTTATGATGAAACAGTAAAAAAACACATTTTTGTGAATGCACATAAAAAGATGTTAAACCATACAATATATTGAGCAGTAACCCAAATACCAACAAATTTTACCCCAGTAACAAAAATAATATAAAATTCTTCACAGTAAAAATATCCAATTTTTTTTATCACCAACTATTAAAATTCACATTTTTCTGAATGCAAAAAAAAGGTAAAACCAACAAATTATTGATCACTAACAAAAATACTTAAAAATAACAAAACTAATAACAACAACAAGAAAAAATTCAAATTTTTGCCCAGTAACAAATTAAATATCCAATTTTTGCTGAACCACTAAAAAATAATTTTTTGTGAATGCACAAAAAATATTGTTAAAACATAAAAGATATTGATCAGTAACCAAAATACCCACAAAATTTTTCCCAGTAACCAAAAAAAATATTCTAGTCTTCAAATTGTTGTTACTTCAAAAAAAAAGGTAAACCTACAATTTATTGATTAGTAACAAAATACTTACCAATAACAAAACTAATATAAAACTCCATATTTTCTTGCTCAGTAACAAACAAAATATCCACTGCATTAGCAGTAACAAATAAATTCAGATTTTTATGCAACCATTCAAAAATTCTAACGTCAAAAAACCAAATAATACTTGGTAAGATTATTTATTTTTACCATTAATCAATAAAATTTAGGTTTCACTAAACACATTAATAGCTCCTCAAATTAGTTCAATAACAAAATAAAATGTTAAGCACTCAAGAAATTTGACCAGTCAATGAAAAAGTAAAATTTTGTTAAATTTTTATTCAGTAACAAAAATTTCTACGACATCATTTTCATAACACTCCCAAAGGTCACTTTCATGACGGTCGCCATCTTCCCAACCTAAAGTTGTTAAATACTCCATCGGTCCACGAAATGGTTGCCACATTATGGACGACACGAGTTTTAAGAAAATGATAAGTAGTAGTGAATTATAGTGAGTATTGTTGTGAGTGGAGTAAGGGTCCCACAATAAATGTGAGTGGAGTAGCAAAAGTGGCAACTATTTCGTGGACAGACTTAAGTAGCACAAGTGGCAACCATTTCGTGGACGGAGGGAGTGGTACTTTGGCACCCTACTATAAATTATTGAAAAAATGATTTTTTCAACACACCAGGAGGGCAACTTTTACCAGAAACTTAAAATCTTACTAGATCTAAAGAAATAAAGAGTTTTATACATATTATGGTGGACCACAATTGTGGGGCTTCCAAAAGGTGCATGAAAACTATAAATATCTGACTCAAACAAGAACCAAAATTACAGATCTAACTGATAGTGTTTCTCTTTCAAATATAAATGGAATTCTACTTAACTCACCGGTAATTTTGCCTCATTTTGTGTTTCACTCATTGGAAAAAAGGTACCTAGGGTTTCAGTAACATCTTCGCCGGAATCTATGTTATCGGCAGACATTTTCCAACCGTCTGAAAGCAAAAAAAACTCAAATCAGTGTGGTGTAATTAGATTCTAGGGTTTTTAACTGAAGAACAAAACTTGAATGTAAACAAAGTAATCAAAAGTCGAATACAACAAATATGGAGGAGAATCGACGTTGAGTGATAAAGAATCAGAGCTTTCATTTCTACCTGATTCACTGGACCGTCTCTGACAACAAAATCGGTAGCGAAGAAATCGAAGAAGAAAACGGAAGCGGAAGCGAGTAAACTACAGAGAGAAATATTTTTAAATTTTGAAGTAAAAGGAACCGGTGAATGTTTTGTTACTGTATAAGATTAAGGTTAATTAGAGAGAAAGGGTATAATTGTCAAGGGTGCTAGATTTAAAAAAACTATCTAAAAAGTGCTACTCTTAAAATCTCCTCAATTGTAAATATATAGAATATTATAGTTTGTTTGTTTGTTTTTTTTTTATCCAAAATATGATTTTTTTTTTGGGAAAATAAAAAGATTGATGCACAAACCTCTCAATCGTTCGTATTATGATCTTACCACACGACAACTTTCTTATTGCAAGTTTGATTGTTGAAATATAATCTATTTTATTGAATACATTTATTGTGATAGTAGAATTATTAAAAACGATAAATTATGAAAATAAAAAAGATTTTTCTTAACAAAAACAAATTGAAAGTTGAATAAATTATAAATTTTAATTATGAAACATATAACTCTAAATTCATACCGGTCAAATTCTTATTAAATCAAAATTTTAAAATTAAACAAATGATTCAATATGTTGGAAAAATTAGTGAAAGGTTTCTAAAGATACCAAAACCCCAACTGACCCCAACCGAGTAGATGAATATCTTTAGTCTAATATTAACTAGAGCTTACTGTTTGAGCGTAGGAATTTTATCTTTACAAATTTCAAGCAGAAGATGTCAGTCGGACTAAAGAATGAGGTTCGTGAAGAACTCAGCTGAGATCCAGACTCAGCTGAGGTTCAGACTCAACTGAGACTCAAGATCATTTGAGACATCAACCTCAACTATAGCACGGACTCAGTTGGACAGCAATTCAGTTGACTCCTCAACTGACCCACGCAGCTGAAGGCATACAGTTCGAGCTTGAAGAGAAGTTGTGCCAAAGTCAGACGTCGCAAAGCGGAGAAGACAAGACTTTGAAGATGCTGAAGACGGAGGAGTTGCAGTCCAGATTTGAATCTACTCGGAAGCACAAGCCAGCTAGAGAACTTACCATAAATGGGCCAACAACAGCGACGTGCAAAAAGCAAAGGTCACAATTACCATTTTAGGAAAGTTTCCAGAAAAGTTGGTGGAGTACCATACTTTTGGCAGAAATCCAACGGCTCTTTCCAATGGCTAGTTAGATCTCCCTTTATAAATAGAGGTCTCCACATCCAAAATCATTGACGTAAATAATCAAAATAGAAGAGTTGAGAAAAGAAAAAGGTGAAGTCGCAGTTGCAGTAGAGTGTTCACACCTCCTCGTGTTCTTCCATCTAGTCTCTCAAGAAGCCCCTTCCTTAATTGTCACAGCCCCAAATCCCGAGGGACGGCAGAAGCCGGGGTGCGACTGGGATTGGATTAAAGAAGCGGGGAAGAAGGGGACTGACTAAACATACATACATAAGAGACATCATACATTCTATGAACAAAACTTTATTTACAAAAGGAAGAGTAATTCTCGAAGGATTACTCGACAGAAGGTACTCAAAAGGCATCTAAGTTTAAGTTTTTAGACATAAACTACAGAGTTTTTTGTAATGTACATAACATCAAAGTACTAGAGTTTTTCAGCGGAAATGTGATTCATACTAACTAAAGTCTTCCTAGACAACTTATTTCAAGCCTCGCCGCTTCCATCGCTTCAACCTACACATTTTAGAAAATATATGCAGGGCTAAGTACAAAAGTACTTAGTGGGCACGTTGCCGAAAACATATTCATAAGTATAAATAATCAGGCATTTCATAATCGTAGCACATCGGGGTTTTATTGAAAAAGGCCCGTGTCTACTAAACATTTTCTGACTCATTTATATAAATTAGCTTGTACAAGCATTTTTCTAGTATGTTACGTTCAAATCTTGACCAATTCCTCATTCACCGTGGCTGGTTACCCCTCAACAGGATACCACATACACCACAGGTTACAAAGTGCACTAATGTTAACTCACATAGGTACAAGAGAACTCACATAAAATATTTAAACAGTTTATGCCATGATTATCACTTTGAAAACACATTTATCAAAGCGATAAAGAATTACTTTCGAGTTGTGGAAAAACCCACATTTTATTTGTTATAGAATAAAAGCCCACCTTAGCGTTTACAGAACTAAAGTACGCTTATGTTCTCCTGATCTCCCTTCCTTTCCTTACTGCTGACTTTCTCCCTCATTGTAAAATAATCACACTTTAAATTCGGTCGTAAAAGATAATCGAATATGGAAATTCGAATTAGGTTTTAGTTTCCGCCTTTTAGTTCTTTAGGCATTTGCACGCTACTAATTCTTTTTGATTAACCGGGAACGAGACTTGAACAAATCTCGTTTAAAACTCGAAAGGTTCCTTACTCGACTCTTAGGTCAGTAGAAAATATAGTCGATAACACATTACGGCTTAAAAGATCGAAAGAAACTAAGCTGCGAAGAAAACAACTTAGGAAATTGAATTCTGAAATTTAACTGCGCAATACAGAAGTTCTGGGGACTGCCCAGAACAGAGCATTTGGAAACAGGGGATGAGCCTTGTACCCTTAGAAAGCTTGGAAAGTCTAGTTTACGCTCCAATTTACGGATCTCAAATCCGATAAACGAGCTAAGAAATATTACAGTTTCCGGGAAGGGTCGCAAAACTGCCGCGGCTAACCCTAGTTGCTCGATAGAATTGGCGTTTAACTTCCTAAGTTCGTTCTATGTTCTTGCACTCGATTTCTCATGAAACCTTAATCTCAAGGCAGTCAACACGTACTCTCATACGTGAAAAACTCCTTTTCGTTTCTCGTCTATAAGCACGACGTCCTAAACATCGGCTTCCAAACTAACAAGTACTATACCAAAATCAAGTTAACAATTCTCATTTTTAGTTCTCGATTTTAACATCAACTCGTTATTTAATAATCCGGATGCTCACGTCGTCAACTACAAAGTCGTTCCTTAGTTAATAGTAATCATTATTATCTAATTAGAATCCTTACTCAACTTCTCGATTATTACTTACATCCACTAGCTCGACTCTTAAGGAATTTCCAAAGTTATCGGATTTCGTTCAAATTCTACGTCATCAATCATCATCTAACGAGATTCATTATTATATACATCATCACCTCAAATCATTAACCAATTTCAACTTAATTGGGATCCTTTGTCTCTTATATTAACACAAAAATTTTAGAATAATTCCAATTAAAATCATATCATCATCTACTACCATAAGGAACATTAATCCATCCTTATTACATCAATTAAATCAAACTACAATTAACCCCTAATTATCCCCCTAAAATCGGTAATACTAAATAATTTAAAAGGGTGATTTTCTTCAACAATCAACTCCATTAATCCAATACTAACACTACTACAACATGAGTTATCCAAAGATTAACAATACTACATCATTAATTTAGATTTCTCCTTCAAACCCTAACCCCTAGAACTCGGTTTTCATTAAAAATATAGGGGTTTTGATTTCTTTTTGTTTTAATCATCAATTGAACATCTCCTAAGCATAATTATCCAACAAATTGAAGAATTCAATTATCCTACATAGAAAGCCCTAAATTTCGGTATTATGTAGGTTTTAAGGTTCTTGATTTCTTTCTTCAATTCATCCATAGAATCGATTCTAATACATCTAAATACCTTAATTAAAACTCAAAACATCTCCTACATCATCTTAAATTTTCGGTCACTATGAAAAATAAAAGAAAGAAGATTTCGAATGGATAGATCAAGAGAGGAGAAGATTACCTTGAGCTTTAGTGAAGGAAGTTAGAAGATTGATGGTTGGATGATGAACTTATGAATTTTCCTTGCCAAATCTTGGAGCTTTCTTCAATGGAGGATGAAGAACATGGAAGTATAGTATATGAGTGTGTGTGTTTCCGTTATGGGGGGGGGGGGTTATGAGGATGGTGATGACTAATGTATTTAGAATAGTATACTACTAGGTGTCCAATTAGATATAATTAGAAAGTATAAGATAAGAGATGAGTCATAAAGTTAAAGTGATAAAAAAAGAAAATATCCTAATGTGAGAGAGAGAGGGAGGTCGGCTATGGGGAGGAAAAATTAAGAAATTACGCATTTTTCCGGCGCGATACGACGCTACGAAAATCGAAAGACGAAAAACGTATCTCGGCACAAAATCGTCAAAAACCGATTCGACCAATAATTTTGATATATTTAACTTAATCGGAAAGTAATATTTAAAAACTTAATTCCGACAAAAACTCGGGACGTCACAGTCCGAGTTTCGTCCGGAAAATAAAAAAAAACGAACTTTCTCGGGCGAGTTCGTATCGCGATTTCGTGAATGTAAAAATCAGACGGTTTTCCGTTCTCAGTTCTAGAACTAAAAAGTTTTCGTACGCGATAACCCTAAATACAGTAGTCATCTAACTGACTTCCGTAATTTATTTTCGGAAACGGATTTCACCGTTAGTTTTAGAATTTAATTTCATGAACTTAGGCATGCAAAGCCATTTTTATTATTAACTTTAAATTTTAAGTCAGTACGAAATTTCTGGGGTATTACATCCTACCCCCCTTGCGAAAAATTTCGTCCCGAAATTTGCTTATCCTCTTTAAACAGCTTGGAGTACTTCATACTCAACTCTTTTCCGAATTCTCACATGGCTTCCTCTTGCCTGTGATGATCTTATAACGTTTTTACTAATCGTTTCGACTTGCTCCTTATCTTTTGCGCCTTTCGATACAAGATCGTTTTCGATCTTTCCTAATAACTTAAGTCGGTTTCTAGAACGACGTCTTGCTGATAGAACTTCGTGTATAAAAACAAATATATATATATATATATATATATATATATATTTTCTCGAAATGAGATATACTCAAAATAAGTATTTCATAAGTTTGGCGATAAAGCCATAACTATTCGCATTGAAAGCTATCTTTTCCAAGTTATTTGCTAATTATATAAATCTTTATCGAAGTCTGAACTTGACACGAAACTAATGTTTCTCATTAACGGAGAAATCTTAAGGAGCTTTTATTTTCCTTCTCGATTATTAAGTTTGAATTGTCGTATATACTTAAGACTTTTGTCTTCTTTAAACTCGTTTTATTCTGACTCGAATCTATCGAATGGTCTCGATCATTTCATTGACCGCGTCTGGTCCTAAATTCTTGCTTTCACCTACCTTATAATAATAACGTAACTATGTAAATCTTCTCCTCCTACAAGGTCTCGTAAGTCGTAATACTTATCGTACCTTAATAATTATTGTTATAACAATTCAGTTGTTGGCTATGTGTTCTTCAATTCCCTCTTCGGCTAAGCTTATCGTTCTTAGCATATCAACGAGTATCTGAATCGTTTTCTCGGATTGTCCATCTAAACGGAGGTGAGAAACGGTACTAAAGTTAAGTTTGTTATCTAACTTTTCCGCCTTGTGACCTACAAACATCTCGTTGTCATAAAATCGTAACCATATCTTTCCATTTCCATTCTGGAATACCTTAATGGTTATCACAACTCGTATAGTTGTCAGTGAAAGGCTTTCACTTTCTTATAAGCTAAACATCTTTCTACCAAATTAGACAACGTCTCGTTTCACTCTATTCCACTAGAAATCCTTTCTTAAATCTTAAGTTCGTTGTTATTGGAAATACTAATTTATTTTCTATCATAATACTCATTGCTTCAAAGTTGCTGTCTGGTTTATCCGTTCCTTTCCTTAGTCGAAGCTTATCCATTGACTTGTCCTTTCTCTAGATACTTGTAATCTTCTTCGTAATTTGGTATAGCTACTAGCGCCGTTATTTGCCCTGCGATCGATGCTGATGCATCATGCATTTCTATATCCATCATCTCGAATCCTCGTATAATCGTTTCTTCTCCGACGTAGAGATACCTAAACTTAAATGGAGTCCTACGACTCAGCGTGTCTATTCTTACCCTTAGCTTTTCCTAGATGGTAATTTAATTTCATATTCATAATATTTTTACTAGTTCGAGCCATCTCCTTTGTCTTATGTTAATTCCTTTGCTCGAATACACACTCCAAATCTTTATGATCTGTGAAGATCTCATCCCTTACACCATATAGATGGTGTGTCCAAATTTCATTGCATGTACTACGGCTGCAAGCTCTAAGTCGTGGGTTGGATACTCAATTTCCTGAGGTTAATGTGTCGTGAAGCGTAAGCTATCACTCTCTCATCTTGCATTTTCACTTATCTTAACCCGTTCTTCGTAGCATTGGTATCTACCCCGTATTCCTTGTCGTTTCTGGAAGGGCTAAATTTGGGGTGATGATCAACTTTTCCTTGAACGTCTGCGTACCTATCTCACACTTGTCTGTACATCTATACTTCTTTTCCTTCTATGTAGTTGTGTCATAAGTCTTAGTAATCATAGAAAATTCCTTAATAGAAACCTCTATTATAACTGTCCAACCTAGGAAACTTCTTATTTCATTCAGACTGGTAAGCGATTTTTTTTCATTTGAGTACTGCCTCTACCTTGGCATGAATCTATCTTAACACCTTCTGTTGACACTTTATATCCATGAAACTTCACTTTCTTCAATCGAACTTGTTCTTACCGAACTTGGCATATAGTTTCTCGACTCTAGGCGTTTCTAGTACTATTCGCAAGTGTTCTTCGTGCTCCTCCTCTGATGGTCCCGATACCAGATACTGGTGTATGGGGGGGGGGAGGGAATACACCAGTTAGGATTTTTCAACTTTGAAAACTTAACACTCAAAAATCACTTCAACTGAGTAAGAAAAGGCTCAGCTGAAATCACAACTGAGTAAGAGAACTCAGCTGTGAGAGTGGTGTTGTGCGGAATATGGTGGAAATTATACTCGTAAAAACAACTCACGCTTTTATGCTCGGTTGGTCATGAACCAAAATAGTTGAATATGCAAATATGCAGTTTGTATGCCGGTTAGTTTGGTCAGATGAAAATGCAATAAGTAACTGAATAGAAATAAACGCAGACACACAGAATTTAACGTGGTTTGGAGATAACCCTCCAACGTCCACAGGGAGTTGTGAGTCCACACAACTCTGTCCAAGTTCTTCTGGACAAACCACTCAGCTTACACGGGCTGAGCAACCATTATGGATAAGTTTGCAGGTACTTATCAACCTTACAATTTAGTTTACGAGTACTAAACGACCTAACTACTCAGTTACAGGAAGAGTAGGATCCTAGACCTTTCAGGTGAAAGAAAAAAAATGTGATTCCAACTTACAGCTCGAACGGAAGGTGAGCTGTGATCTAACTCTCTATGAACTCTCACTAAGTGATGTCCTCAAGGTTCGATCTAAAGACACAAAAACTATCTAACTCTAGAACTCTCAACAAGTGATGTTCTAAGAGATTCAGTTTAGTTCGTGAAGAATATTGCTCTTTTCTTTTTGCTCTCAGATTTCTTCTCGCGTGTGTGTCTTATGTTTCGAATGAATGAATGCCTCTTATTTATAGGCGGAGAGTATCAACTAGCCGTTGGAGGAGCTGTTGATCTCTGATCGTTGAAAGCGATGGCTTGTCTCTCATCTCTGCAGACTTTCCCGATATGGCATCTGTGCTCTTCTGCTTTCCATCTGAGACAGCCTTGTGTTAGGCCAAATGGGGTAATGACTGAACGGTCAAACCCTCATGTGACTTTCTTTTGAAATTCAAATTCAAACCTTTCTGACAGTCAACCTCGGTTAGTCGGTTGAAAATCTTGATCTTTATCTGAGTGGTCTTCAGCTGATGTTCTGTCTGAACCATTGAACTCTCAGCTGACTTTGAACTTCATGTTGAGACTTCTTTATAACTTTCCCCTTCTTGAAACATTCTCTTTCTCGGATGGCATACTACAGCTGATGTTCCAACTGAACAGTTGGCTTGAACTCTCAGCTGTCAAAAAGCATTACCCACTTCAACCAGAAGGAGGATCTAGCAAGCTTTCCCAGATGGCATGCACTGCAGATGTGTGTTGTTGAAAACACTCGATTTGGTATCCCTCTTGCATGTTCTTGTCTGGCGAGTCGGTTCATCGTCTTGAAGTTCAGATGGTTGAGCCTTTTGTGCCACAGCCAGCTCACATCCGAACTGCTCTTTGATAACAGGCAGGTGTCAGGGAGGGTGCTGTTCCAGTCAGCGTAGTATACATTCCCAGTTGGTGATCGATTTCCCAACAATATCACCTGCTTTGATCCGACATCTTTAACCCTGCAACCCTGTGCATTAAACTTGACAGAGAAACCATTATCACAGAATTGGTTGATGGAGAGCAAGTTATGCTTCAATCCATCAACATAAGAGACATTAGAAATTGAAACATGATTGGTTTCAAGGGTACCGTAACCTCTGGTGTAACCTTTTGAGTTATCACCAAAAGTAACTGATGGACCTTCTTTCTCCACGAAACTTCCAAGCAAATCCTTTAGATTCGTCATGTGTTTCGAGCATCCACTGTCCATTACCCATTTTGTTGTAGACGCTTTCTTCTTCCTCAGCTGTTTCTCCTGTACCTGCAAAGAGAAACTCGCTTAGGTCCCCAATTTCAGTTGGGTCCTGGAGGGTTAGAACCAGTTCCCCCTGGAACTGTGCGTCGCTTTTCCCTGTAAACTCGGATGGATTTATCATTCCAGATTACTTTTCCTTCATCATCAACTATAACAACACCTCGGTTATCCTTAGGCTTGTTGTTAATAGAGATGTTCTGTTTCTTGGGAGGAGTTGGATTTCTCCCATGTTGAGCTTTAGGAGGTGAGGCTTTCCCCCTGTTTTGATGGCGATTCTTATCCTGTTGAGTTTGTCTGTGAGGTCAGACGCCATGTTGGAATTTTTGTGGCTGGTTCTGATTCCAACTCCCTGAGGGTTGTCTGTAGCTGTTCATGCCATGTTGATGATTCATATTATGGCATGAATATCTCCAGTTGTTCGGCCTGTTCCTCATTGGTTGACTTGGTTGGAATCTTTGGTCGAACTGATGTTGGAACCGCTGTTGATTCAGATGATTGAACCCTTGTCTGTTCTGCGGTCGGTTCCATTTCTTCTGATGTTGACTTTGAGGTTGATGCAGAGGTCGGTTCTGATTCTGAGTTCAGTTGCGGTTATGCCTTCAACGCCTCTGATTCCTCTTCTGACTTTTGGAACATTCCCCCTCGGTTGATGTCCCAACCGATGGAACATTCTGTCCTACATCTACTACTCATTTTCCCTTCTCAGTTGTAATTCTATTGGTCGGTTGAACTTGCTGAGAGGTGGAGGTTGAATTAGCTTCTGGTGACTCAGCTGTGTTTGGCTCGACAGCTGTGACTGCTATGGCTTTGATGAAGGTTGCTGGTGGAATTCCAGTATCCTTGACAACATCATAACCAAGTCCTGACACGTCATCCATCTGTCTTCTATAACTGATAAGATTCTCTATGATCTTGGATGACTGATACAACTTGATTAGATTGTCCTTCTCAGTTTGCAACTCCTTGACGAGGACAGTTATCTGCTCGGTTTGTCCATCTAACTTCTTTATTAGCTGTTCGATCTGAGCTTCTTGATTTTTCAACTGATCTTGCTGCTCCTTAATCTGTTTCGTCAACTCTTCATCTGTTGGAATCTTAGCCTCGTTCAGTTGACTCTTGAGATTCTCAATCTTCTCGGTTTGGATCTGATCAGATCGTCCTTTTCGGTTAAGGAATCTTCAAGTTTGGCGAACTGAGCTTGAAGACTCTTAAACTCAACCGATTGGTGATGCAGTTCCTCACTGAGTTCTTGAAAATCACTCCAGGAGGGTTCCAACTCTTCGTCCAGAGAATCCTGCATGTTAGAAGTATTGGAAGAATTTAACTGAGCAGGATTAGATTGTACCTCAATATCATCTTGGTCGGTTCCAAGTGTCATGAGGCATTGATCCTGACTGATGACGTTGTTGGTAGAAGTCAGCTCATCTTCATCTTCGGTGTCAGTGAAGATATCCATATCGTCAGCTGCTTCTTCTGCAACCATGGCCTTGTTCTTTCCAGCTTGTTTGGCCCTTAACGCATCTCTCTCTTTCTTGATAGATCTGGACAGTCAGCTTTGAAGTGTCCTTCCTTGCCGCATTCAAAACAACCATTGGTGACAGGCTTTGAACTATCTCGAGCTCGGTTTGATTTATAGAATCGTTTGTATTTGCCGAACCGAGTGTCCATGTCGGCTAGCTTCTTTGACAGAGCTGTTATGTTCTATTGCAGTTCCTCTCTGCTTGGCTCTTTTGCAGTCGTGTCAGCCGATCTGGTTGGCCTCGATGTTCTCAATTTTGAGTAGTCAGCTCGGAGAGCAACTGACTTGAGGCTGAACCAACATCTTCAAGTCGACTCGTCTGAACCGAGGACTGAGATCTTCTTCGGTTCACCTTATACTCATTTCCCTTTAATATTGAGAACAGTCTTTCAATTCCCATTTCACCAAGGTCAGCTCGGCTCTCGCGGATATTGGTGAAAGTATCCCACTCAGCCGGTAGAGCTTGCAACACCTTGAGATTGATTTCTCTTAGTGTGTATTTTCCTCTTCGGATGGACTGGATTCTTCTAAGGATGTCCATAAACCAGAGCTCTAGCTGATCAATTGTTTCATCTGTCTTCAGACAAAAATTGTCGAAGTCTTGGCATGCATGTGAGAACTTGTTTTCCTTCGTCTCATCGCTTTCTTCACTCAGCGATGCCAGGATGTCCCACATCTCTTTTGCAGTCTCACACTCCTCTATCCAAGGCAGATAATCTTGTCCAACTGTGGACATTATTGTGCTCTGAGCCCAGATGTCTAACTGGCTCACCTTGGCTTCTTCTGGAGTATAATCTTCTGGCTGCTTTTCCACAAACTCCATAACAGTATCCCCATCGTTGGGATTTGTGGGAGTGCGAGCTATTCTTTCTTTAATGACGATTGGTCCGGAAGAGAGAACTTGTTGCATCATGTGATGCTTTGACAGAAGGATCTTCTTCATCCGTGTTCTCCATGATGTATAATTGACTACTGAGAACATGACTACTATCTTGTCCTTGACGTCCATCTGCACACAACAACAGAGCAAAAATGCAAGCAGATATGCACTAGCGTGAAAAGATCTGTTCAGTTGACCACTGAAGAAAATTTCTCGAATTCACACCTTGTGAAACAGAGTCAGCAGTCTTTTGAACCACTGCTCTGATACCACTTGATGGTCCCGATACGAGATACTGGTGTATGGGGGGGAATACACCAGTTAGGATTTTTTCAACTTTGAAAACTTAACACTCGAAAATCACTTCAACTGAGTAAGGAAAGGCTCAGCTGAAATCACAACTGAGTAAGAGAACTCAGCTGTGAGAGTGGTGCTGTGCGGAATATGGTGGAAATTATACTCGTAAAAAAAACTCACTCTTTTATGCTCGGTTGGTCATGAACCAAAACAGTTGAATATGCAAATATGCAGTTTTTATGCCGGTTAGTTTGGTCAGATGAAAATACAATAAGTAATGAACAGAAATAAACACAGACACACAGAATTTAACGTGGTTCGGAGATAACCCTCCTACGTCCACGGGGAGTTGTGAGTCCACACAACTCTGTCCAAGTTCTTCTGGACAAACCACTCAGCTTACGCGGGCTAAGCAACAGTTATGGATAAGTTTGCGGGTACTTATCAACCTTACAGTTTAGTTACGGGTACTAAATGACCTAACTACTCAGTTGCAGGAAGAGTAGGATCCTAGACCTTTCCAGGTGAAAGAAAAAAATGTGATTCCAACTTACAGCTCGAACGGAAGGTGAGCTGTGATCTAACTCTCTATGAACTCTCACTAAGTGATGTTCTCAAGGTTCGATCTAAAGACACAAAAACTATCTAACTCTAGAACTCTCAACAAGTGATGTTCTTAAGAGATTCAGTTTAGTTCGTGAAGAATATTGCTCTTTTCTTTTTGCTCTCAGATTCTTTCTCGCGCTGTGTGTCCTTATGTTTCGAATGAATGAATGCCTCTTATTTATAGGCGGAGAGTATCAACTAGCCATTGGAGGAGCTGTTGATCTCTGATCGTTTGAAAGCGATGGCTTGTCTCTTATCTCTGCAGACTTTCCCGATATGGCATCTGTGCTCTTCTGCTTTCCATCTGAGACAGCCTTGTGTTGGCCAAATGAGGTAATGACTGAACGGTCAAATCCTCATGTGACTTCCTTTTGAAATTCAAATTCAAACCTTTCTGACTGTCAACCTCGGTTAGTCGGTTGAAAATCTTGATCTTTATCTGAGTGGTCTTCAGCTGATGTTCTGACTGAACCGTTGAACTCTCAGCTGACTTTGAACTTCATGTTGAGACTTCTTTATAACTTCCCCCTTCTTGAAACATTCTCTTTCTCGGATGGCATACTACAGCTGATGTTCCAACTGAACAGTTGGCTTGAACTCTCAGCTGTCAAAAAACATTCCCCTTTTTGGCATAGCTCTCTCATCAGGCAAAGTCTTGTAACTGATGTTCCTCATCCGATCTTTCATCCGGGGTTGTATCCGAGTGTTGCTATGTTGCCGTCTTCAGCTGGAGATCTGTAAAGATAAAATCTTAACTTTGCTCAAACAGCGAGCCTAACAGCTAACATTAGGAACTGGCAACATCTACTCGGTTGGGGTCAGTTGGTTTTGGAATTCATCAAAACTCATACTAATAAATTTCCCAACATCCTCATTCTTGGGGTAACTGAAATTATTGTCGAAGAATACTAAAATGAATTTTTTTCTAAGTCTAGGTGAAAAAATTCTATTCATGTGGTTGATGAATACTACGGAGCACTAGTCAAACTAAACGACATAACTAAGCATTCGTAATGGTTTTATCTGGTTTGGAAGAAAATTTTGGGTATATCACCAGTTTATCCTTTAACTAGTGATGATTAGACCTTAAGTCTATCCTCACAATTGCACTTGTTTCTTTTTAAGCTTATCAGGGGTCTTCTATTCTCATAAAAGAATACTTATCCTTAAGGGTTATCTTTATTTAACCTTGACAGCTATATACATTCTCGCAGAATCATCCTTCTTCGATGATGAACATCTAAAATATTTTCCATGGTGAAAAACGTTTGTCTAAAGAAATCGTCATCTAACAACTTGCTGTTGGATCTTAAGCTCCTCTAACTCCTTCGATACCATTTTACATAGGCCTTTGATTTGGGAGCTGCTCGTAGTTCTAAGTCGATTGTGAAACCTACACGATAATCTGGTGATAAACCAGATAATATTTCTGAAAAGTCATTTTCATATTTGTTCACAACGCTCACGTTTGAATGATCTTCTTGGCTCCTGGATCTCTAACTAGGTACACGAGATAAACGATCGTATCCTTCTTCTTCATCAACATCTTGGCTTGTAGGGCGGACATTATCAGTATTCTCCTGCCCGTTGAAATTTCCATAGAATTCTGTAGGTTCTCTACTCGGGGTTGAAAAGAGATTTTTCTCTCGTTACAGAAAATCGTGGTAATTCTCAAACGACTAGTCTATTCCTAAAATTATATATATATGTCGTACATTTTATTACTTCCCAATCGATTGCTATGTTCTAACAGAAAGACCCTAATTAAATTCTATGCCTCCGCGAAACTAAGGGAATAATTCTCTGAGATTATCGTCACTCCCTGAAGCGTAATTGTTCCTATTTCCACAATTAGTGCGTTCTAGTCTTAGCCCTATAGGGTCAATAGGTACTAGAAAACTGGTATAAAGTTCTAATACGGGTCAACAATTATGACAGAGTAATATATAAGGTTCGTCAATACCTGCCAGATCTCCATTTCCTTCATTATGCCTCTCCTGCCTAATCGTGCATGCGCTCGCATTCCTGTTGTGATTGTATCAGCTGTGGCTGTGACTGGACTTGAGTTGTATTTGATGGTTGAAGCTGGCCGTACTGATTTGGTTTTGCCGTCCGAAGCAGCGTTGGACAACTCCTCCTTATATGCCCCGTCTGCCCACAATTAAAACATTTATCCGTGTTTGCTAGACACACACCCTCATGCTTCTTATCACATCTAGAACAAGTAGAAATTCTCGTTTCTTCTACTGCTTGCCACGGCTCGGGACAATCCCTCTTAACGTGCCCCTTACGTCACAGTTGAAGCAAACACCAGTTTTTGCTAAACAAACACCGGGGTGTTCCTTATTATACTTAGGGTAATCTGGATTAGTGATTTTTCCTTGGTTACCGTTCCTTGGCTGCCCTTGCAGCTGTCCTAGTAGATGGTTTCTCTTGCCCTGACTTGATTGTTTATTTCCCTGTGATTTTTTTCTTTGCCACTTTCTTTCATAGTTGCTTCCTTTTCCTGGCTGCTGGAAACTCTGCCGAGTCCTATTCTGTTTTCCTTGCTTGTTGTAGTGCTGGTTACAATCACTGCTACTCCCTCCCATTTCCTTTTTCCCTTATAGTTGATTATTGTTGGAAGGGTTTTGGTTGAAGTCGGTTTAGTGCTGGTGTGGGCATTACCATCTTTCCTTTATTAGGCACTAATGCCACTATTTCACGGACTCGTCCTAGTAGTTCTTCATAACTTCAGTCCCTCCTGTCTGGCTACTGCTATTCCCAGTTCATACTTAAGTTCTCCCTGAAGCTTCCTGGCTATTTCCTCCTCAATTTCGACTTGATCGGATACATACTTTTCATAATATGCCTCCTTAAACCATTCCAGGTGGTTGGAGCCACTTGCTCTACCGGCATGATTCTCTGTCTAGTCTTCCACCAATATTTAGCTGGTCCAGTTAGCTGATACCCCGCACATGCTAGACGCTCTTCATCACTAAGTCTAATCGGCTCAAAGATTCTCTCTATAGAACGTATCCATTGCTCGGCCTCACTCAGATTACCAGATCCATCGAAAATATGGTGGTTTTCTTCCAAAAGAATAAAATCCTCAATGCTATGACATTGTGGAGATAGGGGAAATGAAAAGGTTGCTGGGTGTTTTTGCCTTTCCTCACTTATACGTTGTTTTTTACCTCTATCAGATCCTCTAGGATTATCAGGTCCTCTTCGATCATTAACAGCTCTCAGCGACATTTTTAAAACTATAAGATACAAAAATTCTCTCATTAGTACTTGCTTTTAAGCCTTCATTTTCTCACTAGCCCACTTTTTTTCCTCACTTAATACTTTCACGTAAACGAGAATAACAAATTAACTTCGACTCTATTTTCTTTCAACTTTTAACTTCCAAGGTTAAATTAAATTCTCGTTACACGAGTTCGTTTGATATTCTGGTTTAGTTATACGATTCATAAGAAACTTTTTGTGACTAAAACCCTCTCATGGGTCATGTATACTATATATACATCAAAAGAATATTAGTTTTGCCTTTAACAAGGACTTATACAAAACTAGACTACAATAAGTCCAAGCTAGGCTGACTGCCTACCTGTACAGAATGCACTAACATATCGCATTACTGTACTACTGAAAGTACTAGAACGGGGACGATTCATAAATTTCGTATCCGTTGGAGTACTACAAACTATCTAGTTACTGATCCGATTATGTACATAACGAAAGGACTACTATACTACTATGCGTCCCTAACGCCTTGCTCAACAAACTGCGATCAAGTCACACTGCCCTCTATGGCCTAATCCTCCTCAGGGTCCTCGTCCGGACCCTCATCCTCTGACTCTGAACCGAAAGTAAACTGGAGTGCTTCATCAACCCTCAAAGTGGTGTCGTCTGCAAGTGTAAGTGGTGGCGGTGCAGGCACATCTGAAACTGTCGTCTCAGTATCTGAAACCAGGTAGTCCCAGCAGGTCACTAACGCCCGCTTCTTTGGATGGCAGCAGGTGGTCGGGAAGGGAACTCGTCTCGTACTCCTCCCTGGAACGGACCCTGGATGGTCCTGCCTCAAACTCAGCCCGAACTCTGGCCAACTCCGTGCAAATCTCATCAAGGGGTCTGTATGAGGATGGTAACTGTAACAGGGCGGTAAGCTCTGCGTCCGTGTCTAAGTACTCTGATCCTGTCTCGAATGGTCCCTGAACTCTCGCAGAAGGCTCGGGTAGGATAGGAGCAGGTAACCCTAATCCATCAACTGTCTCTGCAACTAACTCCTCTGTGCCCTCACTGGGTACCATCACTGAAGGGATCTCCAACTGTGCAATCATCTCTAGACCTATCTCGTCATGCTCTGACCCTGAATCTGCCGGGAAGTGAGTGTAGGGAGGATGCGCCTGAACAGGATATGCTGCTATGTGTCTGCTCTGAAAGAAACGCCTGTGTATCTCTAAAGCAAATCCCTTGTAATCCCCTGTCGGCTCTGTATCGTCGCCAAACATCCCAAGATAGTACCATGCCGTATCGTGTGCCCAACCACGCCATTCCTCTGGTAGTCGTCTAACCAAGTCAAGTATAGCCTGACCCTCTGTAATAGAACGCCGGACTGGATGATAAACTAACGAAAAGTAACTAATCCTCTGTCCTACGTCGTGTCTCGGGTTTGCCTCATAATCTCTATACCTATCCAATAACTGATCTGCCCAAGTACGCTGTGGCGGGGACTGACTCTCCGAAGCCGTGTCACTACTGGAAGCCATCCTACAAAGTTTTTTAAGAAAACGGATCAGTAACGGTAAGATGATATCTTATCTTACGGAAAATCTTAAATTACAAAATGAATATTCCTTATTCAATTGTAATATCACCACACTTAATCTAATAAACTTATCTTAAACATCTAACAATTTTACAGAAAATTGCTCTCGTACACACAATATATAGAAATAAAATTTCAAGATTTATTCTCATTCCTTATCTCATTCTTTTAATTTCTTACTTTAATTCTTTATTATTCTTCTTCATTATTCCTTATTTCTTCTCAAATAAAAATTTTCATCGATTCATTCATTAAAACAAAGCACGTCTACTCTGTTCACGTTACTTATGCAAAAGTAACATTTATTTACAAAAGACTTTATCGTTTACAACTCTTAATACTCATACGTGTCGTATTCTTCGCTCAAGGACGAAGTATAAAAATATAATTTCCAAAAGAGAAATGGAATATATCCTAAGAATAACTTTTTAGAACGTAGGTTCTAGTCCGTCGTCGCTAAAAACGAGCGATCGTTGGAAATTTAATCAAGCTTCGTGCTTGACGCCTAATAGTAAAAACAATTCTCTTCGCAAAGTTCGAACAAGGCGAACTCTACTGAAAAAATGAAACAAAAAAAAAAGGAACGACGTCGTTACATGTTACTTATACGTAAGTAACATTCGTCTCTTTAACCCATTTATACCATACTAAAAAGGTTTTGCTAGCGGGGCATAAGACCCATATTACTGAGTTTCTATTATGTGGGTTGATCAAGTCCACATAACAGTCTATCAATCACATGGAACTTCTTTCTCGTTCTATCGTTCACTTCATACAGAATTTACTTTCCTAAATCGAGTAGCAATTTCTCGAATTACGCACACAACTACTTCTAAAAAGAAACTTTCGGAAACATTCCAATTTAGCTCGGAATACTCAATCTTCTCGAGGAAGATACAAATTTTAAGCTAATCGAATACTTGAATAGGTCCTAATAAGTAAAACAAAGTCATCTCTAAGAGACTTTGTTCATGCCACTTACCACAGAGGTAACATTCGGCTTTTCCGTTTATTTCAATTTATCCTCCTCGTTTCAACCTTTTCTCGAATAATTTGGAGTCACGTTTTTTTCGAACACGTCTATTTGTTTCTTTCGTTCACTTCGTACATATTTACCTTATCGTTATTTATTTCATTTTCCTCGAAGGAAATTCTTATCGGGTTTTTAAAACAAAGGTCGACTTTGCCGAGTCTTTATTCATGTCACTATACGCACGTGACATTCATCAATAGAAGTCCTTCTCGTGTTGTGGATCTCCTTTCGAAATCATTTGAAATAACGTTTCTTAAAAACGTCTAAGTTCTCGGAGAATCGGAAAGATCTTAAGTTTTTCGTCTACATTCTCAATAACCCGGGAAAATCCCTAGATTCCTTCTAGGTTCTCATGCCAAGGTACCTTTTAAAATAAAAGAAATTATTGCGCAAACAATTTCACATAAGATAGTACTCGTACTATCACAAAATCACATAACAAACAAAGTATAAATTCTTATACTTTCATAAAAATATTTGGCACCATTTTCATTCTTAACTCGTTGAATAGTCATTCAAAAATTTCTTATTAAAAAGAAATCACATTGTTAAAATTATTTCCTTTCTTTCCTCGTTGAGTCGACGTAGCGGGAAGTTGAGTTGTCGTCTACACTCTAAATCTTAACATTATAACTTAACTCTTAATTTTACTTGAAAGAAGACTCTGATCTAGAGTATAAACAAATTATTTTATCTTATGACTCGAAAGAAGACTCGATATAGAGTACGAACGAATATTCTATACTTACTACTCGAAGGAAGACTCGTATCCAGAGTAGAAACGATGGCTCTGATACCACTATGTCACAGCCCCAAATCCCGAGGGACGGCAGAAGCCGGGGTGCGACTGGGATTGGATTAAAGAAGTAGGGAAGAAGGGGACTGACTAAACATACATACATAAGAGACATCATACATTCTACGAACAAGACTTTATTTACAAAAGGAAGAGTAATTCTCGAAGGATTACTCGACAGAGGTACTCAAAAGGCATCCAAGTTTAAGTTTACAGACATAAACTACAGAGTTTACGTAATGTACATAACATCAAAGTACTAGAGTTTTTCAGCGGAAATGTGATTCATACTAACTAAAGTCTTCCTAGACAACTTATTTCAAGCCTCGCCGCTTCCATAGCTTCAACCTGCACATTTTGGAAAACATATGCAGGGCTAAGTACAAAAGTACTTAGTGGGCACGTTGCCGAAAACATATTCATAAGTATAAATAATCAGGCATTTCATAATCGTAGCACATCGGGGTTTTATTGAAAAAGGCCCGTGTCTACTAAACATTTTCTGACTCATTTTCACAATTTAGCTTGTACAAGCATTTTCTAGTATGTTACGTTCAAATCTTGACCAATTCCTCATTCACCGTGGCTGGTTACCCCTCAATAGGATACTACATACACCACAGGTTACAAAGTGCACTAACTCTGGAAAGTACTTAATAGCTAACTCAGAGTCGATCGTTAGTTAACCTATTTTGATTAACTCATAAATCTGGAGAACACGAATGTTAACTCAGATAGGTACAAGAGAACTCACATAAAATATTTAAACAGTTTATGCCATGATTATCACTTTGAAAACACATTTATCAAAGCGATAAAGAATTACTTTCGAGTTGTGGAAAACCCACATTTTATTTGTTATAGAATAAAAGCCCACCTTAGCGTTTACAGAACTAAAGTACGCTTCCGTTCTCCTGATCTCCCGTCCTTTCCTTACTGCTGACTTCCTCCTTCATCGTAAAATAATCACACTTTAAATTCGGTCGTAAAAGATAATCGAATATGGAAATTCGAATTAGGTTTTAGTTTCCGCCTTTTAGTTCTTTAGGCATTTGCACGCTACTAATTCTTTTGATTAACCGGAACGAGACTTGAACAAATCTCGTTTAAAACTCGAAAGGTTCCTTACTCGACTCTTAGGTCAGTAGAAAATATAGTCGATAACACATTACGGCTTAAAAGATCGAAAGAAACTAAGCTGCGAAGAAAACAACTTAGGAAATTGAATTCTGAAATTTCACTGCGCAATACAGAAGTTCTGGGGACTGCCCAGAACAGAGAATTTGGAAACAGGGGATGAGCCCTGTACCCTTAGAAAGCTTGGAAAGTCTAGTTTACGCTCCAATTTACGGATCTCAAATCCGATAAACGAGCTAAGAAATATTACAGTTTCCGGGAAGGGTCGCAAAACTGCCGCGGCTAACCCTAGTTGCTCGATAGAATTGACGTTTAACTTCCTAAGTTCGTTCTATGTTCTTGCACTCGATTTCTCACGAAAACTTAATCTCAAGGCAGTCAACACGTACTCTCATACGTGAAAAACTCCTTTTCGTTTCTCGTCTATAAGCACGACGTCCTAAACATCGGCTTCCAAACTAACAAGTACTATACCAAAATCAAGTTAACAATTCTCATTTTTAGTTCTCGATTTTAACATCAACTCGTTATTTAATAATCCGGATGCTCACGTCGTCAACTAAAAGTCGTTCCTTAGTTAATAGTAATCATTATTATCTAATTAGAATCCTTACTCAACTTCTCGATTATTACTTACATCCACTAGCTCGACTCTTAAGGAATTTCCAAAGTTATCGGATTTCGTTCAAATTCTACGTCATCAATCATCATCTAACGAGATTCATTATTATATACATCATCACCTCAAATCATTAACCAATTTCAACTTAATTGGGATCCTTTGTCTCTTATATTAACACAAAAATTTTAGAATAATTCCAATTAAAATCATATCATCATCTACTACCATAAGGAACATTAATCCATCCTTATTACATCAATTAAATCAAACTACAATTAACCCCTAATTATCCCCCTAAAATCGGTAATACTAAATAATTTAAAAGGGTAATTTTCTTCAACAATCAACTCCATTAATCCAATACTAACACTACTACAACATGAGTTATCCAAAGATAAACAATACTACATCATTAATTTAGATTTCTCCTTCAAACCCTAACCCCTAGAACTCGGTTTTCATTAAAAACATAGGGGTTTTGATTTCTTTTTGTTTTAATCATCAATTGAACATCTCCTAAGCATAATTATCCAACCAATTGAAGAATCCAATTATCCTACATAGAAAGCCCTAAATTTCGGTATTATATAGGTTTAAGGTTCTTGATTTCTTTCTTCAATTCATCCATAAAATCGATTCTAATACATCTAAATACCTTAATTAAAACTCAAAACATCTCCTACATCATCTTAAATTTTCGGTCACTATGAAAAATAAAAGAAAGAAGATTTCGAATGGATAGATCAAGAGATGAGAAGATTACCTTGAGCTTTAGTGAAGGAAGTTAGAAGATTGATGGTTGGATGATGAACTTATGAATTTTCCTTGCCAAAGCTTAGAGCTTTCTTCAATGGAGGATGAAGAACATGGAAGTATAGTATATGAGTGTGTGTGTGTTTCGGTTATTGGGGGGGTTATGAGGATGGTGATGACTAATGTATTTAGAATAGTATACTACTAGGTGTCCAATTAGATCTAATTAGAAAGTATAAGATAAGAGATGAGTCATAAAGTTAAAGTGATAAAAAAGAAAATATCCTAATATGAGAGAGAGAGGGAGGTCAGCTATGGGGAGGAAAAATTAAGAAATTACGCGTTTTTCCGGCGCGATACGACGCTACAGAAATCGAAAGACGAAAAACGTATCTCGGCACAAAATCGTCAAAACCCGATTCGACCAATAATTTCGATATATTTAACTTAATCGGAAAGTAATATTTAAAAACTTAATTCCGAAAAAAACTCGGGACGTCACAGTCCGAGTTTCGTCCGGAAAATCAAAAAAACGAACTTTTCTCGGGCGAGTTCGTATCGCGATTTCGTGAATGTAAAAATCAGACGGTTTTCCGTTCTGAGTTCTAGAACTAAAAAGTTTTCGTATGCGATAACCCTAAATACAGTAGTCATCTAACTGACTTCCGTAATTTATTTTCGGAAATGGATTTCACCGTTAGTTTTAGAATTTAATTTCATGAACTTAGGCGTTGCAAAGCCATTTTTATTATTAACTTTAAATTTTAAGTCAGTACGAAATTTCTGGGGTATTACATTAATTGAGTCTAGAGCTCTGGTTCTTGCGTGATTTGTGTCCCAATCGAGTTTGTTGTCTTAGGTTGAAGCCTCCACTTCCCTCAGTGTTGAAGGCTTCCCAGTTGGAAATCTCCAAACTCTAACAACAGGTCCCTTGGAACCCGTAATCCAACGCCAGGTCCCTTGCAACCCAGAATTCAAGAACAAGTCCCTTAGAACCCGGAATCTAAGACTAGGTTGTAGACTTGCCTGGAAAAGTATTGTAATGTCTTGTTCGAACCCGGAATCGAACTGGTTAGGTTTGTTTAAAACCCGTAATCCAAGTGGGGCATTTAGTAAGCACTCTTAAGCTTATCTATTGGATTACTTCCCCAAAAAGGAAGTTGTGGACGTAGGAGGTCGAACGTTGAACCACGTTAAAATACTGTGTACTTACTTTCTGCATTTCACATTCAATATTTTAAATTCAGTTTACCTAACCAACTGACAGAGCATATGCATACATATTGCATCTTTATAAACTACACTAATTTGGGAACTTGACCTTCCTCTTTTCACAAAGGTTTCAATTTTTGTAACGAGTTTAAACTCCGCCATCTTTCGCAATGCAAAAATGATTTAAAACCTCAGTTGGTGCATACAGCTGAACTTCAGGCATAGGAGCCAGCTGTGCTGCCAACTGTGTGATCAGCTCCAACTGAGCAACTCAGTTGTAGAGTAGCTCCAACTAACTTTTCCAGCTGTCGAGCCAACTGACCTGAACAGTAAAACTTAGTGAAAAGACTTTAGCAACATAAAAATTTGCTACTGGTGTATCCCCCCCCCCCCCCAATCACCAGATACTCATTTTCAGGACCATTAAATGGTATTAGAGAAGTGGTTCAAAAGACTGCTATTTCTAATTTACAAGGTGTGAGTCGAGTATATTTTTTTCAGTAGTCAACTGAACAAATCTATTTTGAAATCAATTAGTTCATTCTGTTGCATATTTTTATGTCTGTCTCTTGTGGTGTGCAGGAAAGAGGAACCCAACATTGCTAGAAAGCTTATCGGAGTTCTCCGTGGATGATTATCTCACGTGGAAGTTTCGCCTGAAGATGGTGATGATTGCCATGCATCACAGGATGTGGGAAACTATAGAAAATGGTCCCATCCGGGGTGACTCAGTCTGTGTCGGACCCTTCAACCACTCCAGGGGAAGGAGAGATGATGAAAGAAGAACCCAAAGGCCCCCACCAGTATACCAAGGAAGAAAGAGACATCGCGCAGCTAGATAACATCAAGCGTTATCTCTTCAACAGTCGGCAAAGCCTATCTGCCGAAGATTATCAATTGGTCCACAGCGAAAGATATGTGGAAAGCCTTAGCTTCACTCTGTGAAGGCTCTGACGAGATTAAGGAGAATAAATTCACCTTAGCCTGTCAGAAGTACGAGAACTTCTCTCAGCTAACTGAGGAGTCCATCGACAAGATGGAGCTGAGATTCACAGAGGTCCTAATGAACATTGAGAGTATTAGAAAGGGCAAATACTCTCAGTGTGAGATGAACCTAAAGGTTCTCTCCACGTTAGGCGAAGACTGGGCGTTCTATAGAGTCGTCCATCAAAATTGGAGTGACCTCTGTTCGATGACAACTGAGAAGCAATTCTCCATGCTCAAGGCAAATGAGTATGACATCCTCCGAGTGAGGCAAGGCAAGCTTCAGAAGCAAGAACAGACCGAGCAGAGCTCAGCTACCAAGTCAATGGCGCTTCGAGCTGAATCGGGCAGATCCAAGTTTGCCAGACCCTCACGGTCCGCTGACTCGTCAGCTAGGGATCGACTGAGCAGGTCCAAACTTTAGAAGAAGGTCGACGAGATGACCAAGAAACTTGAAGAGATGAACTCCAGAATCAAGAAGTATATGAGGATCAACAGGAGCAGGCGGAGCTCAACTGACCTCTCCTCAAAGATGTAAAGCAAAGGATGCTTTGAATGCAGAAAGCCAAGACACTTCAAAGCCAACTGTCTTGACCTCTCCATGAAGGAAATGGAAGCCCTCCGAGAAAAGGCCAAGGAGAAGTCCAAGGCCATGATCATTAAGGAAGACGTCGATAACACCAACGTATTCACCGAGTCAGAAGGAGAAGAAACTGACTCGCCATCAAGCTCAGCAGGAAAAGACCATTGCTTCTTGGCATTTTTGGAAGAGTCAACTGATGAGGTAAACTCTTCTTTCCATCCCACTCTAAATATTTCTTCTGTTAACCATGGTACAGAAGAACTTGATGAAGACTTAAAGCCGTCATGGAATGAGGTCGAACACCTTAGCAGATTGTGCACCAGACAAGTTGCACAGTGCAAGGAGCTGCAAGATGAGTGTGACAATTTGAGGAACGAACTGATCATAATGGATAACGATGTAGAGAAGCTTATGGAGAAAAACCGCAGACTCCATGAAGAAGTTGCTCAGTCTACCAACAGTCAGGTCATTCACTTAATCCACATGACCAGGACTCAGGCTGAATACATCTCTCACTTGCAAATGGAGTTGAAGTTTGAAAATGAGAAGATAGTATCTCTTCATGCCTCGAGCTCCGCTCTGGAGAGCATGATCAGCCAGCAAAGACCTCCCAAATATGTTGAAGGTCTAGGATACAATCCAGCCACTGACACTGGATCTAAGTCAGCTCAGTTCATCAAGGCAACTGGATCGCCGACTGAGGCACCTTAGGTTAAACCTGACTCAGTCGAAGTCACAGTTCAAGAGACTCCAGTCATCCCTCAGACTGTCGAGACTCCTGTGAAGAATAAAGGGAAGGAGGTTCCACACTGAAGAACCTCAGGAGCGTGAAGCTGGTACTTCAAAGGATGCTGAGAGATCTTCAAGGAAGTCAAGACCCCGAGGTTGCAGAGTGAGGGAGAATCGATGAAATGGACCTCCGCAGCCAAGGCAGGATCAGCCCAGGTGCAGGCCAAACCATTCAACTCAACATTATCAGCAGAGGCATCCAAACTGGAACAATCCTCACTTCTTCAATCAGACGTTCTCAGTGCCTCCTCACTACCAGCAAGCATACTGGAAACCAGGAAACTATAGTGATCAGTTCAATGATCCAAGTTATCCTTAGTTTGGATATGCTCAAGAAGAAGCAACACAGTTTGGGCGTCCACCCAAACAGTTCTCACCAAGGAAGAATCGACTAGCTCAGCTGAGTCGAAACCAAGCTCCTCAGAGATAAGGTTATCCACCACTCAACTGGATTGCACGCCACCTAAGGAATTTCAGTCAACAGTCTACGTAGATAATGAATGAAAGGTGATTTGAACTGATGACTCAGTTCGAGCTCTCCAAGAAGCTCCAGTAGCTTCCATCCTCAATCCAACTGAGTTGGATATGGAATTCATCCTACGGGCTGCAAGAACAGGATGAACTGAGAGCAGACTTTCCTACTGGGTCAGTATGCATTGTTGGAAAATACATGCTAATCTCGAAGAAGTTTTGAAGATTGGAGATCATAAGTTGAGGGGAATCTCAACTTAAGGGGGAACTGAGACAATTAACGATGATACAGCTCAACTGAGGATATGAAGATCAAACCTCAACTAAACAGACAAATTTGAGTCAGTTGAGTGTATGCTGATTCAGTTTGGATGTAGACCAACTAAGAAGATCTCAAAAATCATTTTTCGTCCATTAGTAATTAAGGCAGGTGTTTTGAAATAAATTCAAACATCCTCTTATGATAATGATCATTTTGAGTTAAGTCGCGCAATGGTATTCAATGCAAAGCTATCCTTAATCAATAGGTTAAGCTTTTAAGACTGCAAGTGGGGCTAACATGAAACCTGTTACACGTCTTATGCGCGAGTACCCCTCACTGCAGGACCAACGTCCCGTGCCACATTTCCAACAGGCGAACCGTCTCCAATCCAGGCCATTGATCAAGAAGAGGTGGGAATCATTCTTGACCATTGATTCCATGCATCGTCCTATCTAATTCATTGAGGGATCACAAACCCTTAATCAAAGAGTAATCTCTGAATGTGCAATACTTCTCTGCACAAGAAAATTTCTCATTGAGTTCATAACTGGAGTTTGAGTTTCTCTCCCACATTCAAGATCTCAGAATCTAAGAGTTCATCAGCCCTATGGCAGTTCAAGTTGCAGAAAGGCTGTCGTCATCCTCAATGCCAATCGACGATAAATTTGTAGAAATCAGGTCAAAAGTTTCCTTCGAACCTGTCCTTATACTCTCTCATCACGAGATGGATGAGATGAAGAAACTATTCAATCTTCTCCATCATACTGGTTTGAGAAATTGGGTGTGCCATGAGCCTATGCATCTTCTCCCTTCAAGCGCCACGGAATTCTATGCTCAACTTCGAAAGGATGAGGGTGGAATGCTCTTCTCCCAAGTCTGTATACCCATCTCTTCCAGAGGAAGTAGAAACTATCAATAAGAGACTCTTGAGATCAATGTCGATGAATGCCTGAAGGAGTTATTTCATCTTCTATCCACCGGAACAGATCTTTATCTGAAGGAGAGCTCAAAAGTAAAGAGGTTTATTCCTTCTGTCTCTATTAACAACAAAGAATACACGACAGAGATAAAATGCACTCAACTGAAACCAGAGTCAAGACTTGTATTCGATGTTATCACCTACTGCATTCATCCCATTTCTGAATCTCCAGCAAATGTTAGTATTTCAATAATGAAACCCACCATGGCAATTCTCGAAAAGGAGGAAACTGACTAGTTCAACTATGTGAAGAACCTCATCTGGAAAGAAGTCGTCAAGATTCAGTTTGACGGTCCTCTTTACAAATGTCCTAAGTTCTTGTCCTATGGCATCAAAATCAGCTCTATAATTCTCTATTTCATTCACAAACATAAATTGAATGTGAACTGGAAACGCGTGGACATGGAAGCACTAGCTGAAAAGGAATAAGCTGTTCAGCTCACAACGCGACGTCATTGAAATCTTCTCCCTGAATATCGAAGGAGATTCACAATCAAGAAAAGGTAGGAAACAACATCGGACGAATCAGTCTGAAACGACTAAGCATGGACGAAGAGTGAAAAAAATAGATATCTCAGCAAAGAATGTATATGTCAAGGCTTCAGCGAGCTCCCATCAGAAGAAGAAACAGAGACTTGACAAGTCTAGTAAAAGTCAGCCTGATATTGGAAAATTCAACCAGTATGGGACTCTGACATCGTAAGGTAATTCGGGAAGAAGCTGAGAAGGTAGCTGCAGAGAAACGACGAGTGGTTGTATCAAATTCACCTTCTTCTGCATCGAAATCATTCATAGAAGAACTAACTCAGAAAACCTAGCCATCCCCTCAATCAAAGCTTCGCAAGGTGATCTCCCCGCCTCAAGTTCAGTCATCCAAGGATGTAAGGACAAACTTTCCGAAGGGACAAATGGGCATGTCTGCTAGAACAACCAATGTCCCTCTACTCAAAGAAGGTGACACAACTGGAGTGTCCACCTCAAGGAGATCTTCCATGGAGCATGTTGAAGATAAAGGTGTAGAAATTGATCCAAATGCACCACACATTGAAGAATGGATAGAATCTGAAGGCAATAGCCAAGAAGATCAACCTGCCAACACTGCATAAAAAGAGTCAGAAGAGAATATGAGTGCTCTGCTTGCCATAGAGGTGATTCCTCCAGATCACCCAACTGAACAAGCAAAGGTCCAAGACGTGGAGGATCTCGGTCCAAGTGAGAAAGAAGCTCAAAAAGACAAATCAAAGCCTCTATTCACACTCTTTGATCTTGTGGAAGAAGCAGGTCCAGTTCTCTCTGATGAACAGATTGAACTCAAGGCAATTAATACCTCCTTTGAGAAAGTGTATATTTCCTCTCTAAAGCAGGGATTAACAAAGTTCCCTGAACTGAAAGATCTTCCGAACACTCTCTCTAAAGTTGTGGATCTATTGATGTACATTTCAGTTAGTCTAGGAGACTACTATGTACGGGCAGACTTCTTGAAGCTCCACAATATCTCTGAGTTGCAAGCTTCAGAAGGGAATTTGAAGAGCATATTCAACTTTGAAACCAAGCTGGAGTTGATTCAACGCCAAGATAAGCTCATCAGAGCATTTCTTGAAGAACAATCAAGTAAAAGAGCAGCTGATCTATCCTTAGAGAACATCTCTCACAATGATCTCAAATCTCTTTAAGAGAACATTGCAAAATATGGATGGAAACCCCTTCTTCAAAATCCTCTAGTGACTGCTGCCTTTAAACCAACTATGCCTGCAGAAGATCTCACAGTTACTACAACAACTATGATCCAACCAGTTGATTTAGCATCTGCAGAGCTCCAGACCTTGCGTGAAGAAATAAAATGGATCAAAAAGTCTGTCGAGCATTTGGCAACCCAGTCATCCTCGTTCAAGGCAGAGCTCATCTCTAACCAGGCAGATCAAGATTGGTCTTCAAGATCGAATTCAGGAACAACTACTGACATGGCAAATGTCCATGAGAAATTTGTTGCAGAAATCAATGTGAAACATGAGGTGCAACTGTCTGAGATTTGCAGCAAAGTTGATGACCTTGCTCAGACTTTTCCTACCAGAGAAGAACTTCAGAGCATAAAGACACGACTCAACATCAACACACAAATTTTTAAGCGTCATGAGTCCAAATTTAAGGGCATGGAAGAGGCCATTGAGTTTATTCAGATGGACCTAAGAGCAGTTAAAGCTGATGAATTCGACAATGGACTTGAAGCAACAACTTCTCGACAACTTCTCAAGCAATTCATCAACAACAACACAAGATTTGATGATGAAATCTTCTTTCTCAAAACACAGATTGCCTCCCTTATTCATGATCCCAAAAAGGGGGAAGAGGAGATACTGACAGAGGAGACGGAGCTGGAAGGTGAAAACGATCATCAAGTAATTGTTGTTAAAGAGTTTATTCCAACTGAAGAAAAGACTCTAGAACAGTTGGAAGCTGGTCCTCGGGTAGAAGAAGCGGACAGTGGAAGCAGAGATGTGCATCACATCTCCGAAGAAGATCAAATTGATCTAATGGCTCGACTTGACACTTACAAAGAAGAACTGTCGAAGATTGTGGACGGCTTACCGGATGGTCCAAAGAAAAGAATCTTCCAGTACAGAATGGGCATGGCAGAAGAAAGAAAACAACTGCGTCAAGATCGAAGGAATCAATCTACTCAGGTAACTTGGCCTAGAGATGACTCGTGGATTCTTGAGGTACTAAATGACATCTGGGAAACATTAAAGGAGGAATTCATTCTAGACTTCTACTACGATCTGGAGTATAGATGAATTCAAGTTGGTAATGAAGTCTGGCTGATGCACTTTCAGTTGTTTGCAACCGAATAAGTTGATGACATTTGAATCTTGGATGTTCTGAGAGAGAGAAAACAAGATTTCCCAAAAGTACTAACTAAGAAAACATTTCCTCATCCTAGGACTCAGGGATTCAATCAGATTGATGTCCAACTGATTGAAATGGAAGTTGAAAGGCTTGGTGTCAAGGTCAACATCAACTAGGTCCAGGATCCTGTAACATTCCGCATGTTCAAAAAACACTTCTATGAGAAATATGGACTCTCTCAAAGAAGTCCAAGAAAAGAAGGATCGATGCTGCTGCAAAGAGAAGATTTTACAACTGATGAACTTAGTTTTTGATGTGTTGAATTCTTAAATTCAGTTGTAATATAATCTCCCTTCTTATTATCAGGATATAATAAGATGTGGTTTTTGATCAATCTGTTAGTAGTTTTTATCTTGTGATATTTTCTTTCCTTATATACTAGAATCGAATTTATCTTTTAGTCTTACTGGTATCGATTTGTGGTATCAGTTAGGAAAGTAAGGTGATGTCAGTTTAGGATTTTGGCATCATCAAAAAGGAGGAAATTGTTGGGAAAATTAGTAAAAGGTTTCGAAAGATACCAAAACCCCAGCTGACCTGTAATCCCCGATCTTTCATAAGTCTTTAAGATCGTCTTAATTGAGTATATGTGCTTAAGTGTCTGCCCTTGTGAGATAAAATTTCCAAGAAAATAAATTTTCTTGCGAAATTACCAAAATGCCCTTAAGTGTCTTTACGTGATTTTTCTTGTTCCGGTTATCCGAATTGAATGTGTGATGAATTAATTGAGCATGATTATGTGAGTTTGAATTTGAGTTCAAATTTCAAAAAATTTGGAGAAAATTTATTTTTTATTAAATAGTAACCGATGATGAGAATTCACTATTCATCAACTATTTCCGAATTTCATCAAATTAGTGTATTTTGAATCTAGAATTTATTCTAAGACCATTGGTGCATGTTTGAGAATTTTCTGAGTTTGTTTAAGTTGAGTTTGAATTTTATTTCTTAAGAAAACGAATATAAATAGTAATTTTTTACATTTTCTTCATTATTAGGAATTTTGATCCGAAACTTGGATTTCTAGTATCCTTGATTTATTTGGTGAAGATAGAGACAGAGTAAAGAGAATCCCGATGTCGAAAAAGAGTCGTGGTGAGTTTTAAATCGTTTGAGAGTTTAATAAGAAATTAAGGTTAAATTGCACCGGATAACTTTTTCTTCCGGAGAAAATTTTATCGCATTTTTGATCACCGAGTGCAACTTAATAATTCATAATTACTCTCAAATTTCCTCTCTCTTACTGCCGACATCTCTCTCACTCTCTCTTAATCATATCTCTCAAATGATTCTCTCATTTTTCTCTCCAAACTCTCTCTCTCACAACCAACCTCTCTCTCCCTCTCTCTCATCTCTCTCTCTCGGCAAGACACACACATACACACACCATGAATCCTCCATTGAAGACCAAGCGTCCAAGATCTATAGTTTCGAGGAATTTCACTTCCGATCATCCAACGAGTAATCCGACGAGGTATTTTTAATCCCCTCGTTCTTGTGATCAAATCTAGACTAGGTTTATCCTCTCTCCCTCCCCTTTGAATTTCGGCACTCCTATGCCATGAAGGAAAGCTTGATGCCAACCTATTTTGGAGTCTATAAATCGATCTTAGCATAGTTATATGCAAGAAAATAGAGTTTAAAATCTTGATCATCAAAACCCTATTCCTACCGATTTCTATGTCTAGAAATAGGGGTTTCCATGTTTTTGTTTTGATCATGAATTGGATGATAATTTCATGTTCTAACGAGTGATCTAATCCATGTGTTTGATTGAATGAGAAAAATTGAAATGAATACATATGTGTATATACCCAAAATTATGAGATAAAATAGGGATTTTCATATTGATGATTTAAACATGATTTTTGTGGTAGATTTGTGTTTGAAAATATGATTTAAGAGTTCTTGTGTATATGATTAAATGAGAAAAATGATGAAGCATGTGGGTGTATGAATGCCGAAAATTTGGGATGAAATTTAGGGGTTTGATGTGTTGATGTTCTTAGTTAGATTTGATAAAGGAAAATGAGATAAGAGATAAAAAAAATGAAAGAAAGAGATCATTTGTTATAATTTTCTTAAAAGTACTGAAAATTATGTGTAAGTATGAAGAAGATGATGGTCTTGATAAAATATGATGTTCTTGAAGATAATATGGTGTTCTTGATGAAGATATGATGTTCTAAGTGATATATATATGATTAAATAATGAAGGATTTGATGATATTAAGGATGCTAGAATAAAAAGAATTAGAAGAAGGAATTTTTAATGAATTTTTAGGAATTTTTATCAATAAAATTCGAAATTAAAATGATGATCAAGGTTGCTAGTTCTTGATGATTCATGTTGATGTTGATGAATGTGATGAATCGATGATGAAGATAATGTTAAAATAAATAGAGTTTCTTTTCAAAAAATTTGAATTCGATCTAAGTCGAAGAAGTAGTCGAGAAATGAAATCGTTAATGGGAAAATCGAGTTAAATTAATAAACGAGAAATTTAATAAAGAAAATGAAAAATAAGAAGCATAATCGAGTTAATTAAAAGTAATTAGACGTCATTAGAATTATTTTATCAAGTTAATAAGTTTCCGAGCGATGACATGTTTTACGAGAAAAACTTGAAAACTTTATTTAAGTAAAGTTAGTTCGGAATTTTAATTTCCGATTTAATGATTAAAGTTTTAAATTATTAAAAGAGAAATGAAATTAATTTAATAACATATATTTTCTAGAAAATCGAGAAGAGTCGAGATAGAATAATTCAATAACCGAGTCTTGAATGAATAACCGAGTTTATAATTATGATTAAAAAATTAATTTAATTTTCTTGAATATTTAATTATATTTGGAAAAAATTTCTTTTTCCATCTATTTATCGAAGTCGATCGTTTACCTATTTGTGAATGTTCGATTCTCAATCTGAAAGTTTGTTTGTGAATGATTTACGATGTTAGAACCAGAGAATTAATTTCGTAATTTTTTGAGTTCGTTTAACTCGAGAAATCGAGAAAAACGAGACATGTGATGTGAATAGTGACTTTCTGTCTTATCTGGATTATTTTATTAACAAAATAGTTAGATATTTTTGAGTCAAGTACTTGAGTCTCGGAGTTTGTTGGTTTAGTACTTGGATACAATCGAGAAATCGAGAAAGATCGAGTCAGATAAATCGAGATAAGTTAAGAAACCCGAGTCATGTAGAAGTCCTTTAGCCGAGCGTTAGAACTCGTTTTTCGTTTTCGAGAAATAGAACTCGTCCTTATAAGAATGTTAACCTTGAAGGAACGAGTGAAGTTCAATAGTAAGAAGCGAGTGGAGTCCAGAAGTAAGAAGCGAGACGAGACGAGGTATTCCGAGCAAAACCACTGGAAGACAGGTGGGCTTTCTGAACCGAAACTCAACAATGAATGCGCAATTTATTTTAAATGTGCGCTTTTATTTAAAGTTAATTGACTTGTCTGAGTTTTTATGTTTTGGTATGTAATCCTCTACTTGATATTATGAGTTGAATGAGTCATGTGGACGCACGGGATTAAGTCATGTTCAAAGCGGGACAATTCATGCATTAGATTAGGTGACCATAAGCCTTGTTACAGTCTAGCTAGTCGTAAAGTAACTGTGAGCCTTGCTTCGGTTGGACCGGTTATGTAAAGATTGTGAGCTTTGCTTTGATCGGGCCGGTCACGGTGTTCGAGGAGGAGACCTACTTCTCAACACCACTTAAAGATGAGATGCATAGATGGATTCGTATCTGAGATAAAATGTCTGCAGACGATTTCAGAAAAACAAATGAAAATGTTTTCAAGCTACCACAAGTCGAAAATTCTTTTAAATAATTATATCCAACGCTTGTGGTGCAGTTAATGAGGCAAGTTCAATTATATAGCTTTATCGAACAAGCTTTCAATTAATTTTGGCATGTGTTCATTGAGTACGAAGTACTCAGCCCTGCATGTTATTTCTGAAACGTGCATGTTAGCTCGAATGATGATGGTGCGGTGTGCTTGGCGGCTTTTGTTGTTTTCAATTCGAGTTGTTGTTTAAGCTTAGGCTATATGTCTTCATACATATAACTTTGGGATTTGATGTAATATTCCGCTGCAACACCAATACTTATTCGTGTTTAAATTCTTTCAACTCTGATATTAAATTGATGAGTTTCCTGCTCAACACCTTATTTGATTTCTTCTCGACTCTTACATAATAAATTTTATTTAATCCAGCTTTTGAGATGGATAATTGAAAGCAAGTTAACCATTTGTTTCGCTTTCAATAAATAATCCCTTGTTTTCGAGTATGTTCCTTTATTATTTTCTGTTGATTCACCTTCACTGTCCAATGAATTTTAGTCGTTCTTGTACACTAGAATTTAGGCTGTGACATGACCTCAACCAAGTAGAAATATGCCTTTAGTCTGATATTAGCTAGAGCTCACTATTTGAGCATAGGGATTTTATCTTTAAAGGTTTCAAGTAGAAGATGTCAGTCGGACTAAAGAAGGAGGTTTGTGAAGAACTTAGCTGAGGCCCAAGCTCAGTTGAGATCCAGACTCAGCTGAGGTCCAGACTCAGTTGAGACTCAAGATAAGTTGAGACATCAACCTCAACTGAAGCACAGACTCAGTTGGACAGCAACACAGTTGAATCCTCAAGTGACCTACGTAGGTGAAGGCATACAGTTCAAGCGTGAAGAGAAGTTGTGCCAAAGTCAGATGTCGCGAAGCGAAAAAGAAGACTTTGAAGACGCTGAAGATGGAGAAGTTGTAGTCAGAATTTGAATCTACTCGGAAGCACAAGTCAGTTGGAGAACTTACCATAAATGGGCCGACAACAACGACGTGCAAAAAGCAAAGGTCATAGTTACCATTTTAGGAAAGTTTCCAGAAAAGCTGGTGGAGTGCCATACTTTTGGAAGAGGTCCAATGGCTCTTTCCAACGGCTATAAATAGAGGTCTCCACATCCAAGCTCATTGACGCAAATTATCACAATAGAAGAGTTGAGAAAAGAAAAAGGTGAAGTCGCAGCAGCAGCAGACTTTCTCTCTTCTCAGCAAGAAGACCTCTGATGAAGTCGAGTCACAGTAGAGTGTTCACATCTCCTCCTGTTCCTTCCATCTAGTCTCTCAAGAAGTCCCTTCCTTGATTGAGTCTAAAGCTCTGGTTCTTGCGTGATTTGTGTCCCAACAGACTCTCTCTCAAGACATCGAGTTTGTTATCTTAGGTCGAAGTATCCACTTCCCTCAGTGTTGAAGGCTTCCTAGTTGGAAATCTCCAAACTCCAACATCAGTCCCTAGGAACCCGTAATCTAATACCAGGTCCCTTAAAACCCGGAATCCAAGAACAGGTCCATTAGGACCCGGAATCTAAGACTAGGTTGTACACTTGCCCGGAAAAGAGTTGTAAGGTCTTGTTCGAACCCGAAATCAAACTGGTTAAGTTTGCTTGGAACCCGTAATCCAAGTGGGGCATTTGGTAAGCACGCTTAAGCTTATCTAATGGATTACTTCCCCAAAAAGGAAGTCGTGGACGTAGGAGGTCGATCTCTGAACCACGTTAAAATACTGTGTACTTACTTTGTGCATTTTACATTCATTATTTTAAATTCAGTTTACCTAACCAACTGACCCAGCATATGCATACATATTGCATCTTTAGCAAACTGCACTAATTTGGGAACTTGACCTTCCCCTTTTCACAAAGATTTCAGTTTTTGTAACGAGTTTAAATGACCATCTTCCGCAACGCAAAACTGATTTAAAACCTCAGTTGGTTCATACAGCTGAACTTCAGGCATAGGAGCCAGCTATGTGATCAGCTCCAACTGAGCAACTCAGTTGTAGAGTAGCTTCAACTGACATTTCCAGTTGTCGAGCCAACTGACTTGAACAGTAAAACTCAGTGAAAAGACACTAGCAAAATAAAAATTTGCTACTGGTGTATTTCCCCTCCCCCTCCCCCCCCCCCCCCCCCAAACACCAGATACTTATTATCGGGACCATCACTATGGATAATAAATATTTTACATATAAATGATTAGGTAGGAGCTCAAGGGATAATAAATATTTTACATTGTAATTTCACATTTCCACAAAATTATTCCATTTACATATAATTCCTATTAATAGTATATACAAAATATATCTTTTACTCATTTAAAAGTGTTAATTTTATAGATTAAAATACATAATGTTTGTTTTATTGATTGACAGAATCTATTTTCTTTTATGTTTCCTAAAAAATTATTTATGATTGAATGTCCAAATGTAAAATGATATCGTGCGTGTTTTTGTGATAGGAATTAACATAGATATAAGGCTGCCTACAACGGCTATCTCGATGGGGGGTTTGACGCTCAAGACAATCGAACTCTTGAGATAGCACGCTACAGAAACGGAGGACTTAAGACCTACCCTATATTTCGAGACGGACAGAAAAATAACGGCAATATGGCCGTTGCCGGCAACAACTACTCACATTTTAATTTTTTTAATATTTAATTTCCTCTATATATACTACATATATCATCTCTAAATTTCACACCTTCTTATTCTATTTTCATCCCTACTTCAATTCTTTTTTTCTTCTTCAACCCCTCAAAATTTCTACTATTCTCCATCTCTAAAATTCTTCTTCAACCTCTCACAATGTCTCGCCACTATGCATACTCCGAGGCCAAAAACCAAGACCCTTGCTCGAGCTTGGGTCGAAATTAAGCGCGCACGACCACCAGGTCAATTTTGACAACAACTTACGGATTGATATAACTTGAATCAACCCAAAGCAACGGTTGTCACGAATGCGAATCAATTGCGCCATCACTAGCAACAGACAATGACTTTGGTTCGCATGTTCCACCAAAGGCACCGGGCAGACACAAAATGGCTTCCTAACGCTAATGTCGACCTCATTCTCAAGACGACTGTATCTGAGTACGAAGCCATACACGAGAATTTTAAGCTCTTGGACACTTGGAGGATCATCAAGGACGAGTCTGATTCTTAACTTTTAAACTAGGGTTTATGATTTCAATTATGTATTTTTTAATTTAATTATATATTTTTTCTTATTTGGTTTAAATTATTGTAATTTTCGCATTTCAATTAATATTAATGAAAAATTGAATTTCCAAAACTAATTCCTGAGACATCTTAGAGACAACATAATGCAGGTAGCTGTCTCTAAGTGGGTCCACAGGAGATTGAGACACCAAGGTGTCTCAACCATTGTCGATAGTCTAAATAATTTATATAATTGGTTATATATTTTCTAAAAAAAATCATTATATAAATGACTCTTTTTGAATTTATTTATCAGTGCTTGATTAATTTAAAAAAAAAATCATCAATATGTATTAAATTTATATATTGTAAATTCCAATTTAACCTATATAGATTTTTTTATTTTTGTTATTTAACATTAATTTTATAATATTCATATTTTTAGCGGATAATGAACGGATATTGCCCAACGAGTTTGGAACGTCTTTGGGGTTGTTCGGATAGTGAAGTCAACTTTCCATCAAATTTAAGACAAATATGAATAAACAAAATCTAAATTGCTTTAAGCTTGAGAAATGTTTGATGAATGAGTTCCCTACCCTATTCCATTCCTTGATTTAGAAACGGGACATAGATAAAAATTGTGATTTGAGTTTCGGACAAGTATAAATTTGGTGGTTTTAGATTTTAAAACGGGAACAATCATTCAAGTAATGTTATCTTTTCGTAAGTTATTTTATACTATCATTTATTATAGTCATGTAACACTATTTCGATCGATTGTCACTTTAATATAGAATACTCATAAAATTATTTCTAAAATTTATACTTATAATTTGTGTGAACTGATTCCTATCGATACTCGAGATTTACAGAAGGAGAGAGACAAGTCATGGTCGAAACTTGTGTTTGGTGATAGTTAGTTGTATGTTACTATCTCACGAGTCACTAGCAAAAAAAGTCTCAAAGTTTAAATCATTGACGATAACGGTAAGAGCATGACATAATAACTAACGTGATTTAGGATGAAATTTTCAACAGATTGTGAGGTATTTACAAAATTAATTATTTTAAAAATTGATTATTATTATTATTATTATTATTATTATTATTATTATTATTATTTTATGCATGTGTTTACTGCGATTTCTTTTGCTTTCCTTGCTGCTGAAAGAAGTTGGGAGAAATTGAATACACCCTATCTTTTCACATGAATTCTTTTCAATTGTATGTAATGTAACAATTCTATTAGTGTTTCATATAAGTGTTTCGTCGTTGTACTATGACTTTAAACAAACTATTTACGTATGTTTAAAAAAATATATTATAATGTTAATTGACCTCGTCGAATTTCGACGAGTTACACACTAGTTAGTACAAAATAGGAGATCTATACTATCCATTCGTAAAAGAGGTAATGTTGTAAAATAGCCTTTTTTTCTAAAGAAAAGTGTTAAAATGTCACTCACAACTTAAAAGTTGTGAAATAGCCTTTTAGTTTATGAAATAACATAAATACCCTTAATGAGTATACAAGAAGGCTAACTTTAATTTGAATCATACACGAACACTAACTTCATGTATGAATTTTCGGCGAAAATTTCCGGCCAACAATTTCTGGTCAAAAAATTACGGCAAAAATTTAAATCATACATAAAGTCTAACTTCATGTATGCATCATACATGAAAACTAATCTTCATGTATGCATCATACATGAAAATTAATCTTCATGTATGATTCAAATTTGAAATTTTTGGTGGCAAAAATTTTCATGCATGCATCATACATGAAAACTAATCTTCGTGTATGATTCAAATTTGAAATTTTTTGCCGCGAAAATTTTCATGTATGTATCATTCATGAAACTAATCTTCGTGTATGATTCAAATTTGAATTTTTTGGCGGCGAAAATTTCCGTATATGATGCATACATGAATGTAAGTCTTCATGTATGATGCATATATGAAAGTCAGGTTTCATGTATGATTCAAATTTTTGCCAGAAATTTTCGTGTATGATGCATACATGAATGTTAGTCTTCGTGTATGATGTATACATGAAGTTAGGCTTCATGTATGATTAAATTTTCGCTGGAAATTTTTGCCGGAATTTTACGCCGGAAATTTTCGCCCGAAATTTATACATGAAGTTTAGTCTTCGTGTATACATGAAGTTTGATCTTGTATATCTATAAGGATATAAAAGGATATAAACCCTTTTAAAAGGGTAAAAAAGTCACAAAACAAGATAAAAGACTATTTGAACACTTTTTTTTTTCAAAGTGACATTATTTATCTTTTTATTTTCAAAAAGGCTATTTTGACTTTCTCTCTTCGTAAAATAAGGGCTACAAATAATATAGGGGAAACTTTAAGAGATAACAACAAATATTTGATTTTTTGTTGTGAGTGTTCTTATATTAGTATAATTTTAAATTATAGCACTTTTTTTAAGTTCTTAAAATTCTAGCATTTGTTCACATTTTTACACATCTTCCTTATTTTCATATCTTTCTCTCTCTTTTTTTTTGTTATGTTGTCTTCTCTCAACATCTCTCTATCTCTTTCTCTCTCACAAAACCCTAGCCACCACCTTCCCGCCACCGCCGCAACCACCTTTCCACTGTTGCCTCCTCCTCTCACACACTCTCTCTCGAAACCAGTTGCCTTTTCCAGATAACAACTCATCGGCGCCGCCGCTGCCACAGCGGTGCTCCATCCACCACAACTCAGGCGCCGCTTCCGTCTTGTACTGATTGCCGTGTGCTCTTATGTGCTTCTGCAGATTCGTATCCCTATTGAAACCTTTCTTGCAGGTCTCGTAGAAATGGGTGTGCTCCACCAGCAGCTCCACCGCATCCATATCTATTAACTCGTAATCATCCTTCCATTACGTCTCCACCTTCGCATTCCTTAGATCTGAATCCGGAATCTCCTCCGCTGTGTAATTTAAACCAAAAGATGGTGCGCACAAGTGCTATGGTGACATGGGAGTAGGCGACCACTTGGCGACGGCGCGATGGCAGTGTCGGTAGAGAGTAGGCGGCGAGTTTTTATTTTTTTTGGTGTAATAATAATTTTTTTTGTGACCACCGGCGGCGGCGCAGCGGAAAGGCGGTGGCAGTGGCAATGGAAGGTTTGAGTTTGGAGATGAGAAATGTGAAAGTTATAAAATCACCAAATAATCTTTGTTACTTGGTATGATTGGTAATTTAACAAAAGATGTAGAGGCATAAGAGTCACAAAGTGCTAAAATTTGAAGGAATTGAGAAAATGCTACTCCCTCCGTCTTGTTATTCTTGGCCTGCATTCCTTTTCGGGTTGTCCCGTTATTCTTTTCATGTTTTCATATTTGGAAATAATTGGGAGATGATTAGGGTTCAATTAATTTGTTAAACAACCCACTTTACACATTCCATCCTACTTTTCCACCTCATTTTCTGTGTCAATTCACTATTCTCCCTCTTTTTACCCACTTTATTTCACTTTATATCACTATTCACTCTCTCTACCCACTTTATTTCACTTTAAAAACTTCACTAAACATATATTCTACTCTTAATTATTTTCTCCTTAAACCTCATGCCCAAAAAAAATAGATCAGACCTGGTGAGATGGAAGGAGTATAATTTAAAATTACAATATTAAAATTGTTATTATCCTTATCCCGCATCTTAATTTAAGGACTATAAAAATATAAGAGGCAAATGGTGATATGTCATTACCCTACATGGTAATATCAAATTTTGTCAAAAGTTCACTTTTGACAAATATTGTCACAGCCCCAAATCCCGAGGGACGGCAGAAGCCGGGGTGCAATTGGGATTGGATTAAAGAAGCGGGGAAGAAAGGGGATGAATGAATAAACATAACATTAAAGACAGAAATTCTATGAACGAGACTTCATTAACAAAAGACAGAGTTGATCTCGAAGGATCACTCGAACAAGATCTCAAAAGATTCTAAGTTATAAGTACAAAACTTAAACCCAAAAGTGATATTCATAATTACATGAGTGAGTCTAGAGTTTGGCAGCGGAATTGTAATCTACATACTACAGTCTTCCCTATCGACAACTCTTAACTCAACCCTCGCCGTTTCTGTCGCTTCAACCTGCACATTTAGAAAACATATGCAGGGCTAAGTACAATAGTACTTAGTGGGCACATTGCCAAAATCATAATCATAAGTATAGATAATCAGGCATTTCATTTCTGTAGCACATCGGGGTTTTTCAACAAATTCCCGTGTCTACTAAACATTTTCTTTCTCATTTTCATAACTTAGCTTGATCAAGCATTTTTCAGAAAAGTTACGTTCAATCTTGACCATTCATAATTCACCGTGGCTGGTTACCCTCAACAGGATACAACATACACCACAGGCTACAGTGTACACTAAACTTTGGAAAGTCCCTTTTGACTAACTCAAAGCCGATCATTTAGTTATCCCCTTTTGGCTAACTCATAAGGTACAAGAGAACTCACATAAAACAAATAGTTCATGCCATGATTATCACTTTGAAAACACGATTATCCAAGCGATAAAGAAAAGGTTTTCTAGCATTACTCATTTTGTTCATATATAAAAGAAAGCCCACCTTGATAGAATACAGAACTAGGACACGTGCTTCCGTCTTCTGATCTTCCGTCCTATCCTTGGTGTCGACTTCCTCCTTCATCGTAAAAATCATACTTTAAAGCTCGGTCGCAAACGATAAACGAATACGGAGAATCGAGTTAAGTTTTAGTCCTTTAGACTTTTTAGGCATTTGCACGCTAAACTAAACTCTTTTAGTTAAAAAGAAACGAGATACGAACGCATCTCGTTTGACACTCACTCGGTTCTATACTTGACACTTAGGTCAGTAGAAAGAAGGTAGTTGATAACTTGAAACGACTTAAAAGATCGAAAGAGTTCAAGTTGAGAAGAATTCAACTTAAGAATCTAAGGTTTGAACATTCACTGCACAAGATCCGTAAGTCTGTACAGAACAGGGGATTTCGAAACTGGGGACGAATCTTATACCACAAGAAAGGTACGGGTGTATAGTTTACTCTCCAATTTGCGGATCTCGATTCCGATAAACGAGCTAGGAGTTATGACAGTTTCCGTGGAAGGTCGCAAAACTACCTAGTGAAACCCTAATGCTCGATAAAATCGACGCACGGTTTTCTAGGTTCGTTTTATATTATCGTACTTAAATTCTCACGAAATTTACACATCAAGGCAGTCAACACATATCTTTGTATGTGATAAAATCCTTTCCATTCCTCGTCTATAAGCACGACGTTTAAAACCTCGTCTTTTCAACTATACAATTATTATACCAAAACAAATCCTAACTTCTCGTTTCTACTTCTCGTTCACAACTATAACTTATCATTTCATAACTCGGATGAACATGTCGTCAACTACAAACTCGTTCATTTAACAATAACGATCATTAATATCCAATTACTTTCCTCATTCATCTTTTCTAACGATACTTAGGTTCGATTCTTCGCCTCTTGTGAAAAATCCGACGTTATTAGAATTCGTTCTAACTTTCCGATTATGATCATTAACTATCGAGATTAACTTATATTCACATCGTAGACCTATATCATTATTTAATCTTGACTTACCATCGATCGTTCGTCCCTTAACGAAAATTCTACGTTCTCCGTTTTCGTTCAAATTTTACGACAACGATTATCATCTAACGAGCATTACTAACATGCAAATCATATTATCAAAACATTAACGAGCTCTAACTTATCGACACATCTTCGTCTCTTACATTTTTCAATTTATTTTTAGAAAAATCTCAATTAAATATATAATCATCCTCATACATCGTATATCTCATTTCCATTAAACAATCGAGCATATCATAACATTTACTATACTAAATCGACCCTTCTTCATCTCTTAGGTTTCGAATTTTATTTTTAGAAAAATCTAAAACAATTCATATAGTCAATTAACAACATGAAGAACACTAATCTATCGATCAATCACCAAAGAAATCGAGCTACGATCAAACCCCCAAAATTTGAAAAAAATCGGTAATACCCTAAGACAAAGAGGAGTGATTTTCTACATGATTCAATCCGTAAAACTCGATTCTAAACATCCTAGAACATGTATCAATCAAGGATCAATCTCCTATTTCAACCCTTAATTTTCGAAAAAAATAAAAAGAGGGAAACAAGCTTTTGTTCGGTTCATATTGGAGACGAAGCTCTTACCTTGCGTAATACGGACTCGGATTTGGAATTGATCGGTAGATGAAGATCTTAAGAGCTTGAGGAAAGCTTCGAGTTGAAGCTTTAATGGAGGACAAAGAAGAAAATGAGAGAGAGAAGTATATGTGTGTATGGCGGTAATGAGAGGGGAGAAAGGGGAGGGATGATGACTCATGTTATAACATAAAGTGAATGAAATATCTAACTAAAGTCATGGTGAGTCGTTAAGGCATGTTTGGGGCGAAAATATTAGACGGAAAATCTCATTTCCGGCTCTTAAACGACGATTTAGAAATCGAGGGATACTTTCTTAGGTAGTTACGGATTTGACGAAATCTAACTCGTCCGTTAGATTGGAAATAATTTACGTACTCGCAAAACCTATTTCGTTTTTCAAAATCCGAGAAAAAGTCGGGATTCGATAGTCTAAAATTCGCCCGGAAAATCATAAAAACTAACTTTCTCTGGTGAACTCGTATCGAAGAAAAAGTGAATGTAAATCTTGACGGATTTTAATTCTGAGTTTTCGGACGAAAAATTTACCGGACGCAAAAACCCTAATACAGTAGTCGTTCAACCAACTTCTGGAATTTATTTTCTGAAACAGATTTCACCGTAAATCTTAGAATTTAATTTCATGATCTTAGTTGTGCAAAGCCATAATTATTATTAACTTTCATTTTTTTTTAAAGACAAAAGAAAATATCGGGGTATTACATCCTACCCCCCTTACGAAAAATTTCGTCCCGAAATTTGCATACCTTCTTCAAAAAGATAAGGATATCTCTCCTTCATCTTTTCCTCGAGCTCCCACGTGGCTTCTTCTTGCCCGTGGTGATTCCATAATACTTTTACTATTGGTATCGACTTGATTCTCAATTCTTGAACTTTTTTATCCAAAATCGATATCGGTTTTTCTTCATAACTTAGGTCAGATTCAAGAACGACGTCTTGCTGACTTATAATGTGCTTAGGGTCATAGACATACTTTCTTAATTGGGAAACGTGAAACACGTTATGGACACTTCCTAGACTTGGCGGTAAGGCCAATCTATAAGCAACAGGTCCTATATTCTCAAGAATTTCGTAAGGTCCTATGAACCTTGGTCTAAGTTTACCCTTAACACCGAATCTAATGATTCCTATCGATGGTGAAATCTTAAGGAAAACCTTATCACCAACTTCGAAACTAAGATTGGTTCGTCGATCATCGACGTAAGACTTCTGTCGGCTCTGGGCTTCTTTCATTATATCTCGAATCTGCCGAATGATCTCGATCATTTCATTAATCGAGTCGGGTCCTAAGTTCTTTCTTTCACTTACTTCATCCCAATAAAGTGGTGACTTGCATTTTCTTCCATACAATGCCTCATAAGGCACCATTCCTATTGTCGCCTGATAGCTGTTGTTATACGCGAATTCGACCAAGTGCAAGATATCTTCCCAATTTGCGCTTCTATCCAATACCACTGTCCTTAGCATATCAACTAGAATCTGAATTGTCCTTTCGGATTGTCCGTCCGTCTGAGGGTGAAAAGCTGTACTGAAGTTAAGTTCAGTGCCCAACTCTTTCTGCATGGTGATCCAAAATCTTGAAGTGAACTTGGCATCTCTGTCTGATATTATGGACTTCGGTACTCCGTGCAGACGTACAATCTCACGGACGTACAACTGAGCTAACTTCTCTTACCCGTAGGTAGTCTTAATCGGTATAAAGTGAGCTGATTTCGTGAGCCTATCGATAATCACCCAAATGGCAGTATTTCCTCTTCTTGACTTAGGCAATCCTGTCACAAAATCCATAGCTATTCCTTCCCATTTCTATTCTGGGATATCTAATGGCTGCAACAATCCATACGGTCGTCTATGTAAGGCTTTCACTTGCTGGCATGCCAAGCATCTTTCTACAAACGAGGCAACGTCTCGTTACAATCCATTCCACCAGAAATTCTTTCTTAAGTCCTGATATATCTTCGTACTCCCTGGGTGTGTTGTATATGGCGTATCATGAGCCTCACTCATGATATCATTCTTTAATTCTTCGTCACTGTCAGGAATACAAAGTCTGCCTTCAAATAATATCGCATTGTCTGGTGCTTCGGAGTATCCATTTGGTTTATCCGTTCTTATCTTTAGGCGAAGCTTCTCCATCAACTCGTCCTTCCTCTGGGCACTTATAATTCTTTCTCGTAAATCAGGTGTAGCTACTAGTGTCGCTAGTTGACTTTTGATCGTTGTTGGTGTATCGAGCACTTCTATTTCTATCTTTTCAAATTCTCGTACTAGAGTTTCTTCCTCGACAAACAGACATCCTAACTTGGTTGGAGCCTTGCGACTCAGTGCATCTGCTACTACATTTGCCTTTCCTGGGTGGTAGTTGATTCCGCAGTCGTAATCTTTGACCAATTCGAGCCATCTCCTTTGTCGCATATTCAGTTCTTTCTGCTCGAAAATGTACTTCAGACTCTTGTGATCTGTGAAGATCTCAACCCTTACACCATAAAGATGGTGTCTCCAAATCTTTAATGCATGCACAACGGCTGCGAGTTCTAAATCGTGGGTTGGATACTCAACTTCGTGAGGTCGAAGTTGTCGTGAGGCATAACCTATCACCTTTCCGTCTTGCATTAGAACACAACCTAACCCGTTCTTCGAAGCATCGGTATACACCACATATTCCTTGTATGCGTCGGGAAGAGCTAATACTGGTGCTGAGGTTAACTTTTCTTTGAGCGTTTGGAAACTCTTTTCACACTCGTCCGTCCATTTAAACTTATTTTCTTTTCGAAGTAGCTGCGTCATAGGTCTAGCAATCGTGGAGAATCCTTCGATGAATCTTCTGTAGTAGCCTGCCAAACCTAAGAAACTCCTGATCTCGTTCGAACTTGTTGGTGACTTCCAATTATGCACTGCCTCTACCTTGGCAGGATCTACTTCGATTCCTTCGGCTGAAACTATGTGTCCGAGAAACATTACCTCCTTCAACCAAAATTCGCACTTACTGAACTTGGCATACAGTTTCTCAGTTCTAAGTGTTTTCAACACTATCTGTAGATGTTCTTCGTGTCCTTTCTCATTCTTAGAGTAAATAAGAATATCGTCGATAAATACTAAGATGAATTTGTCTATGTATGGGTGGAAAACTCTATTCATGAGGTCCATGAATACTGCAGGGGCGTTGGTCAAACTAAATGGCATAACTAAGAATTCGTAGTGGCCATATCTGGTTCAAAAAGCAGTCGTAGGTACGTCCTCGGGTTTAATCTTCAACTGATGATACCCTGATCTTAAATCTATCTTTGAAAACACTCCTGCACCTTTGAGCTGATCGAAAAGATCCTCTATCCTTGGCAAAGGATATTTGTTCTTAAGGGTGATCTTGTTCAGCTCTCGATAATCTATGCACATCCTCATTGAACCATCCTTCTTTCTGACAAACAACACTGGTGCTCCCCAAGGTGAGACACTTGGTCTGATGAAACCAAGGTCTAGCAATTCTTGCAGTTGGATTTTGAGTTCTTCTAACTCCTTCGGTGCCATCCTATATGGGGCTTTAGATTTGGGGGCCGATCCTGGTTCTAGGTCAATCGAGAAATCTATGTGACGGTCAGGTGGTAAACCAGGTAAAATTTCTGGAAAGACGTCTTCGTATTCGTTAACAACTTTCACGTCTTGAATGGTCTTCTCGGCTCCTGGTTCTCCAACTAGGTACACAAGATAGGCTGTGCAACCCTTCTTCTTTATCAACTTCTTGGCTTGTAATGCGGATATTGCCGGTACTCTCTTGCCCATTGCAATCCCATGAAATTTGGTCAGCTCTCTACCCGGGGGTTGAAAAGAGATCTTTCTCTCGTTACAGAGAATTGTTGCATAATTCTCTGACAACCAGTCCATCCCTAGGATTATGTCTACATCCCACATTATCATAACGTTCAAATTGTTCGCTTTAACCTTAAGAGTTCCGATTTTTAGTTCTAGGTTAGAGCAGACATGTGTGGAAGTAGTAATCTCTCCTGAAGGTGTAGCTACTCTCATAGGATGTTCAGCTCTTACAGGTCTGATATCTAAGTTATCCGCACACGAACCAGCAATAAAAGAATGCGATGCGCCTGTATCAAACAGTATCTTAATAGGGATGTTGTGAAGTTTTCCCATACCTGCAAGGTTTCCTTTTCCCTTTCCCTTATCCTGCCCAGTCTGCCTATTCGCGCATGCCCTTGCATTCTGCTGTTGTTGCGCGTGCTGCTGAAACTATTGCTGATTCATTTGTTGTTGTGGCTGCGCTTGTATGGCCCTCAGAGGTACTGCTTGTAGTGGTTTAGGGCAATCCTTCTTTATATGTCCCTTCTGTCCGCAGTTAAAACAGTTGGGGTTGCCTGCTTGACAGACACCGGGATGTGTTTTGTTGCACTTAGGGCATACAGGAATGGTAACCCTCCCTGGGTTATTTCCTCCCTGATTGAAACTCCTCTGCTGCCCTTGCGGCTAGTTATTGCTTCTCCATGGTCCAGTTTGTCCATTTCCCTTTAAATACAACCCCGACTGGTTGTTTCCTTGCCATGGCTTCTTGTTGTTATTCTGACTGGGCTGCTGATTACCTTGCTGATTTCCCTTTCTTTGATTCCCCTGGTTGTTGAAATTCTGATTGTAGTCACCGCTACTTCCTCCTTCCCACATTCTTTTCCCTTGAAAATTGCTACTATTTGTTGTTATAATAGCATCGGTTTTGGTTTTGTGTTGGAGCTGGTGTGGTTGTTACAGTTTTCTTCTCATCAGGCACAACGGCCTCCATCTCTAGGGCTCTCCCTAGAACATCAGTATAGCTCAATCCCCCATGACTGGCTAATGCTATTCCCAATTCATGTCTTAGACCTCCTCGGAACTTCTTAGAAATCTTTTCTTCAGTATCGACCTAAGTAGGTGCATACCTTGATAGCTCACAAAACTTAGCATCGTATTCTGTTACCGTCATCTTACCCTGTTTCAAATTGTAGAACTCAGCCTTCTTCTGAGCTCTATACGTCTTTGGTACGTACTTGTGTACAGTGCTTCCTTAAATTCGTCCCATGTAAGTCGAGCCAGATGCTCCGCAGGTATCACCTTCTGTCTTGCCTCCCACCAGTAGTCAGCTGGTCCGGAGAGCTGGAATGCTTTGCACGATAGTCGCTCCTCATCAGTACATCTGAGGAGCTTGAAAATTCTCTCGATTGATCGCACCCATAGCTCAGCATCGCTAGGGTTGCCCGATTCATTAAATACGGGTGGGTTTCGTTTGAGGAAAAAATCCTCAATGTCCCTGCGGGGTGGTGGTGGAGGTGGTGGTGATGGTGATGGTGGAGGGGTATCATTACGTTCTTGTTCTTGTTCTTGCTCCCTTTCATTTTCCGATTGACATCTTCCACGTCCTCGGGACCTACCAGGTCCCCTTCTGTTGTTAACATTTCTCGGCGGCATTTTTCTTTAACTATAGGGAACAGAAATTTTCATTAGCCCTTTCTTTTAAACATTCTTTTTACTTACTCACCCTCTTTCCAACTTAATCAAGTTCACGGAAAAGAAAAATCGAACATAACTTCGATACTAGCCCTTTAATCTTTTAACTTTTCAAGTTAAACTAAACTCTCGTTACACGAGTTCATTTGACATTCTGGTTTACTACATGATTTATAAGAAACTTTCTTGTGATCAAAACCCTCTCACGGGTCATGTATATATATATCCATCAAAAAGAATATTAATTCTGCCTCCAACGAGGACTTATACAAAAAGTTAGACTACTACTAGTCTAAACTAGGCTGACTGCCTATCACTGTACAGGATGCACTAACAAGCTGCATTACTGTACCTACTGGAAGTACTAGAACGGAAACGATTCGTAAAATTTCGTATCTGCTAGAGTACTACAAAACTAGTTACTGATCCGACTATGTACAAGACAAAAAAAACTACTACTACTAATACGCGTCTACGATGCTCTGCTCAACAAACTGCAGTCGAGTCCGTACTGCCCTCTACGGCCTGTAAACCCTCAGAGTCCTCCTCCGGATCCTCGTCCGGGTCCTCCTCCAGATCCTCGTCCAGATCCTCCTCCTTTGACTCTGAACCAAAGACGAGCTGGAGTGTCTCGTTCTCCCTCAAAGTAGAGCCGTCAAAAAGTGTAAGTGAGGGTGGTGATGGTGCCTCTAAAACTGTCTCCTCTGAGTCTGAAACAAGAAAATCCTCACTGGTCTCTACTGCACGCTTCTTCGGGGGAAGAAGGTGCTCTGGAACGGAATCGGACTCGTACTTCTCCCTAGAACGGACTCTGGATGGCCCTGCCTCTAACTGTCCTCTGACTACCTCCCACTTTTTGCAAATCTCCTCCAGCGGTGTCGGTGGAGATGGTAGCTCTAACATGGCGGCAAGCTCCGCGTCTATCTCCCGGTACCCTGACCCTGTCTCAACCAGTCCTGTCTCAAAAGGTCCTCAAACTCTCACACTAGGCTCGGGTAGAAAAAGAATAGATAACCCTAACAGGGCAGCTATCTCTGCGTCAATCTCTACGAGTCCTGGTCCTGGAATCAACTCCTCAAGTGGTCTAAGTGGAAGTGGTAACTCTGGTATAGCTGCGGGCTCCTCGTCCACCTCTAAATGCTCTGCCTCCGAGTCTGACTCCTCACTAAATACAAAATCTGGTGGTATCTCCAACAACGCGGCCAACTCCGGGTCCAAGTCTAAAGGCTCTGGCTCGGTAACTGCTGGAAAGTGACGGTAAGGAAGATGTGGCTCAAAAGGGACTGGAACCATGAACCTGCTGTCAAAGAAACGCTCGTGTACAGTTAGAGCGAATCCCGAGTAGTTGCCCGTCGGCTCTGTGTCGTCGCCGAAAACCCCAAGGAAATACCATGCCACGCGGTGCGCCCCGCGCCACTCGTCCGGTAGACGCACAATCAGATCGGATATAGCCTGACTCTCTGAGATGAAGTGTCGTGTTGCATAGTATACCGCTGAAAAATTACTCACAATCTGCCCTATGTCCTCCACACCATAATCTACCTCATAACCGTGATAATCATCCTGTAAAGTATCTGCTAGGGTACGCCGTGGCAAAGGTGCGCTCTTCCGAGCTGTAACGCGTATCCTAGCCATCCTACAAAAGTTTTTTTTTAAAGAAACACGGATCAGTAACAGGTAGGGAAATAACTTATCTTAATGAAATACTTAAATTACAAAATGAATATTCCTTATTCAATTGTAATATCACCACTTAAACAACCACTTATCTTAAACATCTAGCAATTCAAGAAATTGCACTCCAAACAATATATATAAATAAAATTTCAAGATTTTATTTTCATCCTTTATCTTATTATTTATCTACTTTCTTACTTTATTTTCTTATAAACTTTCTTTCTTTATTCTTTATTACTTTCTTTCATTATTTCTTCCTTAAAAAAAATTTCTTAACGATTCTTACTTCATTAAAACAAAGTACGTCTACTTTGTTCATGTTACTTATTCAAAGGTAACATCCGTTTACAAAAGATTTTGTCCTTCTCGACACTTGAATTTCTTACTCGTCTATTCTTCATTCAATTACGAGGTATGAAATAAAATAAATTCCAAAGAAAAGGAATTATAACTGGAAGATGACTTTAGAACCAAAGTTCTAGTCGTCGTCAGATCGAGCGATCGTTGGAAATTAACTAAGATTCGTACTTGATTCGTGGTAATTATAACCAATCTCTTCTTGAAGTTCGAGCGAGGTGAACTCTAACTGAAAATGACTTCGTTCATGTTAATTTTACAGAAGTAACATTCGTTTCTTTTGTTTACTTGGTACAGAATTAACGTACCTTATCATTATTTATCTTATTTTCTCGAAGGAATTTCTTATCGATTATTTTTTTTTATAATAAAAAAACAAAAGTTGACTCTGCTGAGTCTTTGTTCATGTCACTATACGCACGTGACATTCGTCAACAGAAGTTCTTCCCGTTTCACGATCTCCTTTCGAAATCATTTGAACTAACGTTCTTAAAACGTCTAAGTTCTCGAGGAATCGGAAAGATCTTAGGTTTCAAGTCTATGTTCTTAGCGAACCGAGAAAAATCCCTAGAATCAATCTAGATTCTCGTGCCATCATACTTTCAAATAAAAGAAATCATTGCGCAAACAATTTCATGTAATTCACATAGCAGAAAACAAGTATGATTCTTATACTTTCACAATTTCATTCTTGGCACCATTGTCATTCTTAACTTTTCAGAATACTTATTAAAAGAAAACACATTTCTGAAATTCTTTCCTTTCTTTCTTTCTTTCTTTCTTTCTTTCCTTCGTTGAGTCGACGTAGCGGGAGGTTGAGTTGTCGTCTACACTCTTAAACTTAGTGTTACGACCCTATCTTACTTGAAAGAAGACTCAGATATAGAGGATATACAAATTCTCTATCTTACTACTCGAAGGAAGACTTGTACACAGAGCAGAAACGATTGCTCTGATATCACTCTGTCACAGCCCCAAATCCCGAGGGACGGCAGAAGTCGGGGTGCAACTGGGATTGGATTAAGAAAGGGGATGAATGAATAAACATAACATTAAAGACAGAAATTCTATGAACGAGACTTCATTAACAAAAGACAGAGTTGATCTCGAAGGATCACTCGAACAAGATCTCAAAAGATTCTAAGTTATAAGTACAAAACTTAAACCCAAAAGTGATATTCATAATTACATGAGTGAGTCTAGAGTTTGGCAGCGGAATTGTAATCTACATACTACAGTCTTCCCTATCGACAACTCTTAACTCAACCCTCGCCGCTTCCGTCGCTTCAACCTGCACATTTAGAAAACATATGCAGGGCTAAGTACAATAGTACTTACTGGGCACATTGCCGAAATCATAATCATAAGTATAGATAATCAGGCATTTCATTTCTGTAGCATATCGGGGTTTTTCAACAAATTCCCGTGTCTACTAAACATTTTCTTTCTCATTTTCATAACTTAGCTTGATCAAGCATTTTTTATAAATGGTACGTTCAATCTTGACCATTCATAATTCACCGTGGTTGGTTACCCCTCAACAGGATACCACATGCACCACAGGCTACAGTGTACACTAAACTTTGGAAAGTCCCTTTTGACTAACTCAAAGCCGATCGTTTAGTTATCCCCTTTTGGCTAACTCATAAGGTACAAGAGAACTCATATAAAACAAATAGTTCATGCCATGATTATCACTTTGAAAACACGATTATCAAAGCGATAAAGAAAAGGTTTTCGAGCATTACTCATTTTGTTCATATATTAAAGAAAGCCCAGCTTGATAGAATACAGAACTAGGACACGTGCTTCCGTCTTCTGATCTTCTGTCCTATCCTTGGTGTAGACTTCCTCCTTCATTGTAAAAATCATACTTTAAAGCTCGGTCGCAAACGATAAACGAATACGGAGAATCGAGTTAAGTTTTAGTCCTTTAGACTTTTTAGGCATTTGCACGCTAAACAAAACTCTTTTAGTTAAAAAGAAACGAGATACGAACGCATCTCGTTTGCCACTCACTCGGTTCTGTACTTGACACTTAGGTCAGTAGAAAGAAGGTAGTCGATAACTTGAAACGACTTAAAAGATCGAAAGAGTTCAAGTTGAGAAGAATTCAACTTAAGAATCTAAGGTTTGAACATTCACTGCACAAGATCCGTAAGTCTGTACAGAACAGGAGATTTCAAAACTGGGGACGAATCTTATACCAAAAGAAAGGTACGGGCGTCTAGTTTACTCTCCAATTTGCGGATCTCGATTCTGATAAACGAGCTCGGAGTTATGACAGTTTCCGTGGAAGGTCGCAAAACTGCCGAGTGAAACCCTAATGCTCGATAAAATCGACGCACGGTTTTCTAGGTTCGTTTTATGTTATCGTACTTAAATTCTCACGAAATTTACACATCAAGGCAGTCAACACATATCTTTTTATGTGATAAACTCCATTCCATTCCTCTTCTATAAGCACGACGTTTAAAACCTCGTCTCTTCAACTATACAATTACTATACCAAAACAAATCCTAACTTCTCGTTTCTACTTCTCGTTCACAACTATAACTTATCATTTCATAACTCGGATGAACATGTCGTCAACTACAAACTCGTTCATTTAACAATAACGATCATTAATATCCAATTACTTTCCTCATTCGTCTTTTCTAACGATACTTAGGTTCGATTCTTCGCCTCTTGTGAAAACTCCGACGTTATTAGAATTCGTTCTAACTTTCCGATTATGATTATTAACTATCGAGATTAAATTATATTCACATCGTAGACCTATATCATTATTTAATCTCGACATCGTCGATCGTTCGTCCCTTAACGAAAATTCTACGTTCTCCATTTTTTTTCAAATTTTACGACAACGATTATCATCTAATGAGCATTACTAACATGCAAATCATATTATCAAAACATTAACGAGCTCTAACTTATCGACACGTCTTCGTCTCTTACATTTTTCAATTTATTTTTAGAAAAATCTCAATTAAATATATAATCATCCTCATACATCGTATATCTCATTTTCATTAAACAATCGAGCATATCATAACATTTACTATACTAAATCGACCCTTCTTCATCTCTTAGGTTTCGAATTTTATTTTTAGAAAAATCTAAAACAATTCATATAGTCAATTAACAACATGAAGAACACTAATCTATCGATCAATCACCAAAGAAATCGAGCTACGATCAAACCTCCAAAATTTGAAAAAAATCGGTAATACCCTAAGCCAAAGAGGAGTGATTTTCTTCATGATTCAATCCGTAGAACTCGATTCTAAACATCCTAGAACATGTATCGATCAAGGATCAATCTCCTATTTCAACCCTTAATTTTCGAAAAAAATAAAAAGAGGGAAACAAGCTTTTGTTCGGTTCATATTGGAGACGAAGCTCTTACCTTGCGTAATACGGACTCGTATTTGGAATTGATCGGTAGATGAAGATCTTAAGAGCTTGAGGAAAGCTTGGAGTTGAAGCTTTAATGGAGGAGAAAGAAGAAAATGAGAGAGAGAAGTATATGTGTGTATGGCGGTAATGAGAGGGGAGAAAGGGGAGGGATGATGACTCATGTTATAACATAAAGTGAATGAAATATCTAACTAAAGTCATGGTGAGTCGTTAGGGCATGTTTGGTGCGAAAATATTAGACGAAAAATCTCGTTTCCGGCTCTTAAACGACGATTTAGAAATCGAGGGATACTTTCTTAGGTAGTTACGGATTTGACGAAATCTAACTCGTCCGTTAGATTGGAAATAATTTACGTACTCGGAAAACCTAATTCGTTTTTCAAAATCTGAGAAAAAGTCGGGATTCGACAGTCTAAAATTCGCACGGAAAATTATAAAAACTAACTTTCTCCGGTGAACTCGTATCGAAGAAAAAGTGAATGTAAATCCTGACGGATTTTAATTCTGAATTTTCGGATGAAAAATTTACCGGACGCAAAAACCCTATTACAGTAGTCGTTCGACCGACTTCTGAAATTTATTTTCTGAAACGGATTTCACCGTAAATCTTAGAATTTAATTTCATGATCTTAGGCGTGCAAAGCCATAATTATTATTAACTTTCATTTTTTTTAAAGACAGAAGAAAATATGAGGGTATTACAAATATTGGGTAAAATTGTACCCTATTTGACTGAAATACCCTTATAGAGTAGTGGGTTTGTACAGTTATAATTCAAACATTTATTACTCTATTTTCTCTCTCTTCCCTCTCATTCTCTCATCATGCAATTCTCTCTCTTCCATTTCTTCTCTGCGACAAAACCTATTCTCTCCGCCTCTTTCCGCCGTCAGCCACCTCTACTCCGTTGTCAACCTCTTGCAACCACCAACATAGATGGCGCCGCGCTCGAAGAAAGCAAAAATTGCAGAAGCGGCGAAGGAGAAAACAACCGCCGCGACGACGGGCGAAGCTCCGTTCATCCTCACTCATTTTTTCCGCCGCCGTCTGCAACATCTAGAGCCACCACACTAATTATTATCGCCGAAAATCGATAGATCTCGCCGGAAATTCTTAGATCCAAAATTGGGTAAATGAGTTTAGTTGAAATTTTTTCAATTTATGATTTTTTTATAATTGTTTTTAGTCATTATATAGGTTTTTCGTATAATTTCTAATGATTTCTAGTGTATTTGAGTTGAATTCTGAGCGATTTTGATGTATTTGTGCAGATTTTTGGTTTGTTTTTGTTGTTACAAAACTGTTGTTTCTGCTGTCAACGACGACTGTATTTTCTAGTTTAGGGTTGGTTCGTTTTCTTAATTTCGTACTGGTGCGTACCGAGTTTACCTAGTACGCAGTACGTATTGATAAAAACGTATCGCGTACCTTAATTTGTTTTATTGGTACGCAGTACGTATTTATCATTACGTACCAAGTGTACACTGGGTACGTTTTGTGAAATACGTACCAATAATTCCAGATCTGTAATTTTTGGAATTGTGGATAGCTTTTTGTTGAATTTCTGAAATTGTTTATGCATGATGTATTTTGCATTTGGTTCATTTGAATATGGCATTGTATGCTTAAAATTGGTACGATTTTCACAAATACGTACCAAGAAAACTAGTGTGTTTCTAGTACACTCGGTACACATTATGAAAAACGTATCGAGTGTACCAATATTTCATTATAATGTAGGTACGTATTTACAAAAGCATACCTACTTTACTGGTACACTTGGTACGCATTGTGAAAAACGTACCGACTGTACCAGTATTTCATTATCATGTAGGTACGTATTTACAAAAGCGTACCTAGTTTACTGGTACACTTGGTGCGCATTGTGAAAAACGTACCGAGTGTACCAGTATTTCATTGTCATGTAGGTACGTTTAAAAAAACGTACCTACTTTACTGGTACACTTGGTACGCATTGTCAAAAACGTACCGAGTGTACCAGTATTTCATTGTCATGTAGGTACGTATTTACAAAAGTGTACCTACTTTACTGGTACACTTGGTACGCATTGTGAAAAACGTACCGACTGTACCAGTATTTCATTGTCATATAGGTACGTATTTACAAAAGCGTACCTAGTTTACTGGTATACTTGGTACGCATTGTCAAAAACGTACCGGGTGTACCGAGAAATTTTAGTACGTATTTGTAAATGTTTACCACTTTTACCAAGCAGATTATAACTAAACAGTGAATATGTATTTGTTATTGAATTGTTTTCTGTCTTATTGCAGCACGAATGGACATACAAGCGGCTGGAGCTTGCCACCTTGAAAAATAAGGTCATGACTCATGGTTATGAGTAACTTATTTTAGACAGTCGAGCATGCCTCGTTGCAAGTGGTAACTCAACCTTGGAGAAGCTGAAGCAGTCCTGCCCATTTATGCTCATAGCACGGAGGAGGTGACACCGGAAGTCATAGATTTCGATGGAGTCAAAGAATGATGAGTGAATTGGTGTTAATATTTTGTACATGATGGATAGTATTTTCTGAATTCATAAACATTAGTATATTTTGAATGTGTATTTTGGATAACTATTAGCATATGCTACTAATGCTATGTATATTTTTTATCTTTATTGGTATTATGCATAAGATAACTATGTACTTGCATTATGGTACGCACGGTACGCAAATGTAATTTCGTTATAGTTTTTCTAGTACGCAAGGTAAACAATTAAACAAAACGTACCAAGATTAACTTGAACACTTGGTACGCAATGTGTAATGCGTACCGGCGTACCAAGTTCTGATAAGCAAACTTGGTACGCAATTGTAAATGCGTACCAGGTGTACCGCATCCGAACTTGGTACGACGGTACGTTTTTAGTCAAGTTCGTAACATTTTTCTAGTACGCAAGGTAAGCAATTAAACAAAACGTACCAATATTTACAATAATATTTGACACAATATTAATAAAAACGTCAAAAATTTCAAACAAAAACCATGACAAACAGTACACATCTAATAGAATTCAATAAATCTCCAATTATCAACCAAATCTATGTGGATCTTGACATGTTTGGCGAGTATGACCTGCAACACCACAAATATCACATTTCTTCATTTTGCGGGTTCTCGTTTTGATGCTTGGTTGGTTGCTACTCCTTTCTTCTTCTGGATTAATCAAGCGACGTCTTAGAGGGCATGTACTCATATAATGACCTTTCTCATGACACCACAAACACCCTCGACTGCATTTGGTATGAAATCCAGTTGGAATCCTCTTTGTACGCTTAGGTTCCTTAGGTGTAAGAACAATCCTTGAAGCAACATGTGGCGGCACACACCACGAATCTTTATCCGGAATAGACATCACATCATCAGCATAAATCTCACGCCACGTCGCAGTAGAATAATATTCATGCACATATAACAGTGGGGATTTCTTCTTAAACCTAAAAATGTGTAAAAAATTAAAACTTCGTCGAAGGAAAACATGGTACGTAATTATAACTGCGTACCAGGTGTACCGCATCAAAACTTGAAAACTTGGTACGCATTGGGTAATGCGTACCGGCGTACCAAGTTCGGATGAGCAAACTTGGTACGCAATTGTAAATGCGTACTAAGTTTGCTCATCAGAACTTGGTATGCCGGTACGTTTTTAGCCAAAGCGTACCGACGTACCAAGTTCTGACGAGCAAACTTGGTACGTAATTGTAACTACGTACCAAGTGTACCATATCGGGACTTCCTAAACTTGGTACGCATTGATCAAAGCGTACCTGCGTACCAAGTTTTCATGCAGTACACTTAGTACACATTTACAAATGCGTACCAGGTGTATTAAGAAGTTTTGGTAAAATAGGTACGAACATATACTCTATATCAAATATATACATATTCTTATCCTTCTTCATTCGAACTTCAAGCTTTGCTAATAAAGATTCAAAGCTTATACCACTAGTTGGTAAAGGAATATACTCTTTCCTACCACCATCATAAATGTTCTCTTCCCAGTATCCTCCATCCGCAACCACTAAAGAAGATGGCCTTACATGCACTGAGTAAACTTGGTAGGCATTAATAAACGCGTAATGCGTACTCAGTAAACTTGGTACGCATTAATAAATGCGTACTGCGTACCAAGTATGGTAAATACGTACTGCGTACCAATAAAACAAATTAAGGTACGCGGTACGTATTCGTACCAAGTAAACTTGGTACGCACCAGTACCCAATTACGAAAACGTACCAACCCTAAACCAGAAAATTCAGTCGCCGGAATTTACCTCCATAGCTTTGACGCCATAACCAAAAATCGCCGGAAAATTACAATTGAACCACCGTAACACTTTCTAAACGATTCGATCAAGCATAAAACACAGTAAAATCACAACAAATTTGCAGAAAAAAAAAAATCAAATTCAAAAAATTCTCCACAAATCAAAAGCTCCGACGACAATGGCGAAAGAGACGACGGCGCGATGACGGCGATGGCGATGACGACTACAAAAAAAAAACGATGAAGAGATAAGCTGATGGAGGAAGGGTTCACGTGAGGAAGAAGAACCAGTGAAAAAAAAAGAGAGAGAGAAACGTGAGGTGAGGGAAGAAGAGAGAGAAAAAAGAGAGAGAAAAGTAAAAGTGGAAAAATAGGAGAGAGAGTGTACTAGGATGAAATAAGATATAAAATATAAGGGAATAAATGTCCAAAAAGTAAACATATGACAAAAATTGATAAAATTTGAACTAATAACCTTTTTTGATATTAACTTTCAGCTAATGATATATGGGTGCATTTCCTCAAAATATAATACTATTTTATTATTTATTTTATTAGGAGAGTGGAGTGAGAAATTTGCCATTCAAATAAAGCAGTGTAACAATAGAGTACTACATGAAAAACTTAAGTGGCCCAATGTGGCCCAATATTAATTCGGGAAGTAACTACAGGGGCCCAAGTATTCATCTAGACCGGTTTAACATCTTCTTCTTTTTTTTTTTTTTCTTTTTTTTTTTTTTCGTTTTCTTCTTTTTTTGAGGGAAAATCTTGAAGACTCAAGACGAAGATAGATAAGCAAATGATAACCGTTGTTGCTTAGCATTTCAATCATTCTAATTTCTGCAATTCCCCCAACTCTCAGTTTCAGGATTTTTTCGTATTTCCGAAGCTAGGGGAGATATGGTGGTTCGCCTCATCAACGGCGGGAGCCCAATTTTTCGCTGCTGCGCAGTGTCGCCGCCGCTCGCCGCCCTCAGATGCTGCCTGCGCCGCCATAAGCATGTTCAGTTGCACTCCTCCGCTATCTTCTCAATTTCCCGGCGACTTCGCTGTTGCCGCTTATCGTTTGCACATGAGAGAGAGGCGGCTCGGAGGTACTCGGCGCAGAGTCTGGTAGATATGGTGATGGAGGAGCTCGAGTCAATCGGGAAGCGTGGTGTAGTTCGCGCTTCAAACAAGTATGGAAATTCTTACTTACATTTTTGTGTTTTTACTCTTCCGCCCGAACCTCAACTTCTTCCTTAGCATTTCGGTTGCAATGGCATTGGATATATCAACAAATTGAATCCTTAGAAAGTAGAAGGGAAGTCCAGCATAATTTGGTGGAATCGTTCTTAAAAAAATAATTGAGTTGGAAGTCTGATTGACTGTCAGCTATTAAGTTGTCGCACCGAAAACTGTGGTGATGAATTCTATAGAGCCTTTTTCTCCGAAAATTTCGGTTTCTGGATTGGAGCTTATCATAATTCTTATATGTAATTCTTGCTCCGTCATAATAAATCAGAAGCATATTGTATACCATTTGTTTGGAAAGACATGTTTGTTGTAGTGATCATCATCAAATTGGCAGAATATATTATATTATTGTAATAAGTAGATAGCGATAACTTCTATCATCTCTACAAACCAGATTCTTGAAGATTAAAATAATGTGTTCGAAACACATTACTACTGAAAAGCGAAAGGGATTTCACCAACTCTCCAAAACAGTCTTCTAATTTGTTTTGCGTAAAATGTGATTACAGACTAAAATCTGTCCTAAATTTATTCCTAAGCTGATGACTAAAGTGTCTAGTTTCAAGATTAGCAACACCACGGTATTATAGTAAATATATGTTTGGCTTTGAGGATTATAGTAGTGTTAGATAAATGTGCCTGACATAGATCCCTGGCTCGGTGATGTTCCTGATGAAACGAGTTTTGAATTAACTGTTGGTTAACATATCATTGCAATATTCATTGTTTGCATTATCATTGCAACATTTAACTATCACGGTCACATATGATGGTATTCTTCAGATTGGAATTGGAAACTAGTGATGTGCTTTTTCAAAATAAGTCTGGAAAGCAGTCTTTGCAGAAAGGATTGTTGCTAGAGTTCAAGAAGGATACAGACAGGGTACTACTTGCAGTTGTACAGAAACCAGATGGCAAAAGGAACTGGATTGTTTCCGATCAGGTTTTGTTGAAACATTAATGCCGCATAACTGCATAAGGAATAGGTTTCTAGGTTTCTAATGTTTGACTAATGATTTCTTATTTAACACTTTAAGGACCTTCTCTCAGTTATCGTTTTTCTTGTTATTGTTTCTGCAGAATGGTTCAATGACATCTATAAAGCCGCAGCAAGTTACTTTCATTGTCCCTGGTGTTAAGAATTTTGATCACATGGATATATCAAACTTTATTCAGAAAGCAGAGGATAATCTGGTGTGCTATTCTTAGAGTTTCTGAGTACAGAGGAGTTTAATTCAAATCTATTAGTTGTTTCTATAAAATTATGCAATTTGCTTTCAGGATCCTGCTCTGCTTGAATTTGCATGGATTGAACTTGTCGAAAACAGTAAGGCAATAACCGTGGAAGATCTTGCAGAGGTATGCCTTTTGCACGATCTTTTTAATTTCGTAACTCCTGTAATGACAAAAGTCCATTCTAACAGATGATGTTTGGTAGTGCTGAACCACTGGAGAGCTATTCTGCTCATTTGTTACTTGCAAAGGATGAAGTGTATTTCACAAGACTGGACACTAAAGGTTCATATTCTTATGGGCCCAGACCTGCTGTTCAGGTGTTTTGCAGCTTCTTATGTTGACATCAAGCACTTACTGATGAAATTCTCTTGTGATTCAATCTGGATATTTAGTAGAGCTATATATTTTTATAACTTGTTCCTTTTGACACCCTTAGAATGATGGTTTTAAATGTCAATGTGCCACATCATGATCCATTGTTATTTGTTTGCGCAAAATAGCTGAGTTATTTGAAGAACTTCATTTTATAGGTCGAAGAACTTATGCGCAGGAAGCGTGCCAAAGAGGCTGCAGAAAGGGAACTTGAAGAGTTTGCAAAGTTATTGAGATCTGCCAGGGCTATGCCGCTTCATGCAAAGCCCCCAAAATCCATGTGGTGCTCTGAAGAGAAAAATCAGAAAAAAATCGAGTGTCTTCAAGCATATGCAATTGATGATTGTAGAAATGAAGATGACAAGAAGGCTGCTGGGATGGTAAATTGTTTTATCTTCTCATCCTTCTCTTTTTTTTGGTGCTACTGTACTTGAAATTTTAACTGATAGAATGAAATATATATATATATATATATATATATATTCTTTTCCCCCAAGAGAACATTCCAAGTTGTGCCATAAACAACTTCACTGATTGTTGAATGAAAAATAAAAATATAAAAAAAAAGGAAATGCATTCTACATTATGTGCTGGACTCAACATCATTCAACTTTTGGAATGAATAACAGAAGCAGAAGTCTTGAACATTTGCTTTACTTCTAGCAGATTTTAAAGTCTGTGGGACTTGCTAAAACAGCATCAGCAGCAATGGATCTCCTCATCAGTATTGGTTATTTCCCAGTGCACGTAAATCTTGATTTAATGAAGCTCAACATCCGTACGGAGTATGCTGAAGAGATTCTTATAGCTGCTGAAAGTCTTTTGTTTGAGTCACCTGACCCAGATGAGGTGTGCTTCTTTTATTATAATTTTAAATTTCTTTAGCCATAATGTTCATCACATATAAAGTTTGTAAGCCCAATGCAAATAATTTGACACTTTATGTATTATAAGTCTATTCTATTGTATCCAAGTCAGTACCATGTTCAACCCACCCAAACAGAATCGGTAATCTTTATGCATCGTGTTTTTCTCTAACTTCTTTCGGCCTTCTGATTTGTGTCGTATCATGCATGGATGTATAAGGCTGTAGAGTAAGTGCTCACATATTTTTCTTTGTAGCCATTATATGTGTGTGTGTGTGTGTGTGTGTGTGTGTGTGTGTAAATGTACATGTATATCTTCCACTCGATTTTCCATTAGAAGGAACTTGAATATTTTCTGAAATGTGCCACCGAAATACTCTGTTATGAATAATGTACTTAATGTTATGTGAGTGGGTTCTTTCTTAAGAAACTACCACCATCTAATGCTGGTTAGGTTAGTTCTTTACGAGAAGGAAAAACATCGTTTTGTTATGCGCCAAAAATCTGCTGAACTGATGCAGTAATTTCCATTGTTCGCTCATGATTGTGATTGTGCAATTTTGGCTGCAAAAGGATTTTTTTAGGTGATCGTATCACAGCTTACTCCTATGTTTTACTAAATCTGTTAAAGAAAGCATGCTGGTTCTTTCACTTTTTATTTATTTATTTATTTATTTAACATTTTTTTAAGGGTAATGATGGCCGACCACACAAGCTAAAAATGGTAATATAGGTTTTGAAAATGGAAATATACCCTAATTGGGAAGCATAAACCCTAAGAAGGAAATGTGATTATTTCCATTTTTATAGTCAACTTTCCTTTTTTCACGCGTGTGGGGAGCGAACATCATTACCCTTTTTTTAATTATTTTGGTATACAGTATACCATTTAATTATGGCTGCCATCAAGGTTTATTAATGTTTTCGTTTTGCCTTAATTTAGAGCCCTTATGACATTTAGTCCAAGCACGATTCTCATATAGGGACCTTTATATTTTAGCCTTGTATCATACTAAATGTCAATTGTACCATCGTAGTACTCATTAGTGTCCTTCAATAAATGTAATGCTTGGCTATATTATGCATCCATGTGTCCTTGGCTGGTTTTCCCGGTGCATCAACTTGAGAGGTATATCATATGGATTCAGAAAAAGAATGGCATCTGCGATCCAGTATCTTACAGATTTTCTTTACTAAATGAATCAAACACAAGGAAAAGGATTTACAATGTTGTCTTATGTTTATATCAGAGAAATGATGTCCTTTTGTTGTTGTCAGGTTGAGAGAAAAGATCTGACTCACTTGAAGGTTTATGCCATTGATGTTGATGAAGCTGATGAGGTAAACCTTGTAGCCCTTTGTCAGATCTTTGTCATAATTGCTAATAAGGTGGTTTGTGCAGCTCGATGATGCACTGAGTGCAACTCGGCTTCAGGACGGTCGCATAAAGATCTGGATCCATGTGGCAGATCCTACAAGATTGGTTCAACCTGGGAGCATCCTAGACAAGTATATCTGATATGCAATTGAATTTTTATTTAATTTTTCCCGCAATTGATTTTTTGAGGCCTTCTTGTAACATAATTCTTGATCTTTAGAGAGGCAATGAAGAGAAGCACTTCTATTTTTTTGCCATCGGCTACTTACCCAATGTTCCCTGAGAAGTTAGCCATGGAAGGCATGAGTATGAAGCAAGGGGAGCACTGCAAAGCTGTCACAATTTCTGTTGTGCTGCATGGTGATGGCTGGTAAGCGAGTGAACAATAGAATTGGTGAATGATATTATAACAGAACTCCTCATCTTTGTGAAGCAAATTCTTTATTATGAATTTGAAGAATTTACCGAGTCATACAAACTGATAGTTGAACCCCTTTGCTAAGAGAACAAATACACATGAATGGTTTTCACCATTCAGTCCTTTCATGTTCGTGGCTGCCTCTGACAAATGGGTTACTTCAAGAATATATGATTGACAATCCTGAATATCAACTAGTGTTCATACGGTCATTCCTCTGTTTAGCATCTTATTCAACCCTATGTGGGAACCAAGTATTTGTCGTACAGATATAGATGGCAATATGAAAACATCACCTTGTGCGTGTAAGAATTGTGTCTACTGTTCACAAGAATTCCCATAGTTGTGTATGCTTTGGCAGGAATATGAGGCAGGCTGCATTGTCTTGCGGAAACCTGGTGCTCTTCCCCCCCCCCCCCCCCCCCCCAACCCACACACCCACAAAGAAAAAAAGCCTGAAAGAAAATGAGTTTGTTAAAGGCTTCTGTTCAAAAAATTTGTGATCTCTCCATCACTTGTATGTCTCTAAAGATTACTGGGTGGAGTTAACAAGTATCATTAGTGGGGATTCACTAGATAATTTTCTGAATTGATTACTCCTTTGCATCTCTATGCAGAAGCCTACACAAACTTTGTCTTAGATATCATTTGGTCAATTACCCTTCTACTTTGTTCCATGTATGCAGTGGATCACTTTCGATATGATGTTATTAATTAAATTATATTTACAGCATTGCAGAATATTCAGTTGAGAACTCTATCATCAAACCAACATATATGTTGACTTATGAGAGTGCTACAGAACTCCTTCATTTGAACCTGGAAGAGGAGGCTGAACTTAGACTTCTTTCAGAGGCTGCTACACTCCGTCTTCAATGGCGTCAAAGGCAGGTCGGCATTCCTATTCTTATGAGATTATATTCAGCCTTTCTTGGTTAAGCATATAGCTTTTTCCGTAGCTGGTTGTGTCATCTCCAAGCTATTTGTCAATAACATTCTGTACTTTTGAGGAGTGTATTAAGACGATTATCATATAGAATTTCAAACTTAATATTCCCAGGTTACTTTAAAACTGTTGACCGTGTTAGTTTGCAGAACATTGTCTAGCCAGCCTTTAGTTTTGGGCTCTTATTTGAATTTTGAAGTATCAGAAGGCGAATCCCGCTTTCTTGCTGATTGAGTTTTCTAAGTCTTGTAATCTTTCTCTTTCATTTACCATTCATCAACAAATTTAAATCTATTTAATGATGTTTGACTATGACAATGCATGTTTAACAAGTCTTAACATGCATAACACACTGCCCAAATGTGTTTGGCTTCTCTCATTTTGTCTTAATCTAAAAAACACTGTTTTCCATTTTCAAAATGATTTTCTTTTCCCCCCCTATGATATAGCCTTTATGCCTCATTTACCTCATGATGTGGATGATTTGAAGTATTTTATGTAGGGTGCAATAGACACATCTACAATAGAAACCAGAATCAAAGTCACAAATCCAGATGATCCGGAACCCTTGATCAAGCTGTATGTAGAGAATCAGGCAGATCCTGCAATGCGTCTTGTATCTGAGATGATGATACTTTGTGGCGAAGTTATGGCCACTTTTGGTTCTTTCAACAAAATACCCTTGCCTTATCGGGGACAACCTCAGTCAAATATTGATATATCTGATTTTGCCCATCTTCCTGAAGGCCCCGTAAGGAGTTCTGCTCTAGTTAAAACCATGCGTGCCGCTGAATTCGATTTCAGGAAGCCTATACGCCATGGAGTTCTAGGAGTTCCTGGATATGTCCAATTCACGTCGCCCATACGTAGATACATGGATCTACTGGCTCACTATCAGGTACTTTGTAGTGGCTATGAAATTATTATTCATTGATGCACTACATCATCAGTAATCTAGCACATAGGTATTAAAATCAAATTGTGTTGGCCCCTTATGATCTGAAAGTTCAACTGGTAGTCTCTTGGACAACATATATTGAAGTTCTGTAATTCTTTTTCTGCTTTGGAATATTGTATAAAAGCTTCACATGCATACAGTACGTCCATACTACCAGTTGAACTTCCCTTATACTTTTGCCCAGATGTTAAATTATGCCACCCACCCATTTGAGACATAATATAACAAATTCTGAGGCATAGATAGTAGGATATGTCAGAGAAAATGCAAATTATGCTGGAATGTTGCTAAGATTAAATTGGAAGATCAGTAGGGTAATTTCTTAATACAGAAGATGTGTTTTTTTAGTTTCTGTTTGTCTCATTTTTTACTTTTTTTATTTAGAATTGACAACTCAGAACCTTCCAGTATTGCTTAATTTTCTTCTTTTTTCCTTTTCTTTTTGAACATCAACAATGCTTGATTTCTGTCCTGTAAGAATTATATAAAGATGCTAAAGTTTATGTGTTAACATACCTAATCTCTGCTGTCAGATTAAACTTCTTCAGGATGTGACCCTGTGCGTATTTTTCTATTTATCAGTTCCGACACTTTTGTGTCCTTGCATTGTCTGGCGAGTAACAATTCCCTAACATGAACCTACCTTGCTATAAATTTAAGAAAAGCTGGCAGAGTTCCTTATGAGTTTTACTTCTAATTTATTTCTTATGCAGGTGAAAGCCTTTCTTAGGGGAGATTCTCCTCCTTTCTCAGCAGGTCAGCTGGAGGGCATTGCATCTCTGGTGAACATGAATATAAGGTTAGTGAGGCGGCTTAGCTCTAGCAGTCTCCGCTATTGGATAGTTGAATACCTGAGGCAGCAACCAAAGGGAAAGAAGTTTTCTGCTTTGATCCTTCGATTCATCAAAGATAGAACTGCTGCAATATTCTTGGTGGAGGTAATCGTACTGGCTTCAAATTCTATCCCATATGAATGCTAGTTTCTTGAGTTGCTGCCAACCACCTCTTGCCACTTCAAGAGTTGCCCGTCTCCACATCTTTATTTAGGATTTTACAATAACTGAGATTTGATTTGGAGGGCGGGCATCAAATTTGGTTCTTTATAACATATACTCCCCTGTCCGAAAACTCTAGTTTGACAATTTATGTTGGCTATAATCAATTTTACTTGGTTATGAAGTTAAAGAATGAACAATCTAGTGAAAGTTTTATTCTAAGTGAATAATATGAAATACCATACAAAGATTGAGATGCAACTTATACTGAACTCATAATATATAAATTCCAACTATAAGTCAGCAACTTGCAATGATGGTGTCAAAATATCTAAGCACTTAATTAAATTTCTTTTACTAAAATGAACATGGTGTGGTTGGTAAAATGTTCAACAGAGGTACTGCTAAGGCTAATTATTGAACAGTAATATACAACTGATGAAAAAATTACTTCAGATATCAGTCCCATCTAGTTAAGTGGTACAGAGATCCAAGTCTGAAATTCTTAAATGATTAGCCTGCTGAACCTAAATTCATATTAACTCCAATCTGATGGTGGAATGGTGTGTGGAAATATATGATGAGTGCTATACGCATTTTGAGTTCCAAGGCAATAAGCATTCAGTGGGTTCACAGAAAATCTAAATTTTTTGCTCGCCTTTGTGAGTTGTACAGTATACCACAGCTTGTTCTAAAAGAGAAAAAACAAATAGCAAATAGTTTACACGGCAACAACATTCTAAATTAATCATAATATGGCTTTTGCAGGTTGGAGTTCAAGGTTCTGTTTGGGTATCTCTTGGTACACAAGTAGGTGATGAAGTAAAAGTAATTGTAGAAGAAGCGCATCCACGTGATGATGTTCTTACGTTTAAGGAGGCTCAAGAAAATTTAGACTAAAATATAGCTGCAAACCCGTTATAAGATTCTCTTGAGCAGCCCCATGGAAGTTGGAAGATGCAGAACACAGATCTTGCTTCGTCAAGAAAATGACTTGGTATTTGCTTCAATGCTATATCTGGTGGTATTATCACAATTTGAAAAGGCACGAGTTGATATTGAACGCAGCAGTGAGACGATGATTATAGGACTACATTTTTTTAGGCATTGGCAGGCTACTCGAACTATCAGGGTCAGCTGATATGATATCAACAGCACGGCAGTAGGATTCTCTAAAAGAGGTGATGTAACTTGTTTGAGTTCATGTTTTTGGCAGCGAGCAAGTTGGCCATGTCTTCTTTATATTTTTGGACCTCCATGTTATTCTGCCGTGGACTTTCTGATTGGTGGTTGATGCGCGGAGTTGTGAAGGTTCTTGTTCTTCTCCCTGGTCTTTCTTCTGCCTGTACATACAAAATTATTAGTTCGAAGATATTGTGTACAAGTATATCTATATATATTGGCATCTCGGTGACTAGACAGATAAAATGCTTGATATTGCCTTCAAGCAGACTTCTGCTCGTACATATGGTCTTTTGTCATGTGTGTGGGGGGAGAGAGGCTGATTTTCTTGCCAATTATGCAGTTAAGACAAATTAATATGAAGTGGAAAGATTAGGTTTAGATACTTTTTGGCGTTCCTGATTTTATTTTCTTCTGCTATCGTTCGATATTAACAATCACGTGGTCTTGAAATATGGATGTGTGACAAGTGTGTGTGTGTGTGTGTTTTATTTTTACGCCTCTGATTGATTATCTATCTACTATACCTCTATACTAACTTAAATGTCTCTGAGCTTTATAAGGATTCTGATATGTTAACGACGTCTGCATTTAGTATTGTCTTTATACGTTTTTTTAAGTGTACTTCGTGTTTTTATTTTATTGCTTAAATTTGTAATTTGAAACTTAAATTTTCATTGTAATGAACATTTATTTTATTTTATTGCTTAAATTTGTATCATACACCAATGATTGATGAGTAATGTTTCTTGTGATAGTTATATTTTATTGCGGTGAAGAACTATAATGGTATATGTTAAAAGAGGTATAGGTTGAATTCACAACAGTCTCTCTTTCCACAACTTTAAAAAGTGAGTATACATAAGGAAAAATATCATTATTTGTATTTTGATGTTTTGATCCTTTTCATAATTGTACCTCAACGTATGTAAAATTACAAACTAAATATATACTATCGTTGTTGTTACAAATTATACCCTACCATTAAAAACAGAGTCCGTCTCCCGTGCGACCAATCTATATATGTAAAATTACAAACTAAATACACATCGTTGACCACTACATTTAAAAAAAAATCACTAAAAACTATAATTCATCTAAAAATTCGAAAATAAACCGTAATGGGGGATTAATGCCCTAATTGGAAATTAATGAACCTTAATTGGAGAATAAACCCTAAATGAGGATATTAATAAACCTCTAAGGGTGCGTTTACTTTGATGGAAATATTTTTATAGGAAAATGATGGATAAGAAAATATGAGAAAATATTAACATTTTCATCCTTTTTTTATCACATATTTACTATGATGGAAAAGAAAATTATCACATAGTCCTCCACCCCTTCCCCATTTTTGCCTTTTATCCATTGGAAATTTTATCACACCCCTCCCCCCATGTTAATATTATCCTCAATTGAGAGAAAATGATGGAAAAGGGGCTGCTCGGATATGTTATTCATCATGTCTGAGGAAAATTAACCAACGTAGTAAACGTGTGAAAAGGATGAAAAAAGTGTGAAAATATTCATTTTCCACCTTTTTTCATCAAAGTAAACAAAAAACAAAAAGAAGGAAAAAATTCTAATTGGATTGATTAATAAAAGAAGGAAAAAAAAAGGAAAAAACAAAAACAATAAAAATAAAAACTTACTTTAAAATAAGATATTAGGACATGTGTCAAGTGTCCTTATAAGTCAATGGTTAAGTATGGCACGTGATGATCACGATACGACCTATTAAAGTTTTTCAAAAACTTTTAATTAAGGGAACTCTTGGCTGGAAAAGTCAGTCAAAGGTGTCGATTCAGTTGACTATTCAACTGACTTCTTTGATTGAGGGTCAATTGAAATCTGCTGATTGTGTATTTTGATGTGGTGCAAAATGTGGTGATTTCTACTTAACTAGTATTTAGTCTTGAAAACTCAATTTATGTAATAGCAAGCTCAAGCTGCTAAAACACTTAGAAAATTATGAATGATTGAATGAGGGTCAATTCACTATTAATGTCACAGCCCGAAATCCGATGTGTAGAAACGACCAGACTCCATTGGAGTGTGAAGGTGAAATCATCAAATAAACTTGACTCAACAAGAATTCATGCTCTCGTGATTAAGGGTAATTGACAAGAAACAGTAGTAATTATCAACATGTTTGCAAAGAACTATCAAATACACAAGCATGATTATTTACATCGGCTTCAAAATATAATAATTGTTTTGGAAATCCATGTCATGCAGAATTGAAAGACAAACAGGGGATTGTTTCGAGCACACAACTCATAATAACGAAATTCAAACATGCAATCAAAGTCAACAAACTAACAATGTTGCAGCGAAATACAACCATCAACATCAAGTTCGAAGGCTATATGTATGAAGATACATAACCTCAAGCCAAACTTCCAAAATAGATTTATATTAACAATGAGCCGCTCAAGCACACCACGACCTCCTCATCCAAGCTAACCTGCACGTTTTAGAAATAACATGCAGGGCGTGAGTACTTCGTACTCAGTGAACACATGCCAAAAACATTTGAAACTATGCTCATTAGAGTTATATGATTAGACTTGCCTCTTTTGCTGCATCAATGGGGTTAAACATATAATCTCTTAAAAACAATTTACCACTTGTGACAGCCATAAAAACATTTTCATACTTTTCTAAAATCGACTGCAGTCATTTATACTAAGGTATGAATCAATCTACAACTTATCTTTCTGTGGTGTCGAGAAGTAGGCCTCCTCCTCGAACACCGTGGCCGGCCCAACTGAAGCAAGGCTCACAATCACCATAACTAATGCATGCATTGTCCCGTATCTTACAGGATCTTTATCCCGTGCGTCCACATGACCTTTATCCCATGCGTCCACAGGACCTTAATAACTTTAACACGTAGATGATTCCATACCAAAACATTTAAAACTCAGGCAAGTCAATCAATTTGAAAAGCGCACGCAATACATAAATAGTACACGCATGTGATTTTAGTTCAGAAAGTCCACCTGACTTCTGGTATATTGGGTCGAGGTTGCTTACTTTACGCTTCCCAACTACTCGTTAGTCCCACCCGGCCCTTCATTATTAACATCGAATAAGATCGAGTTTAATTACTCGAAAAACGTAAAATAGACTTAGGGCTCGACTGAAGGACTTCTACTTGATTCGGGTTTTTCTTAACTTATTTAAACTTCTCTACATCGATATCTTTCTCGATTTCTTGTTCTTGAATTATCGTCATTACTCGGTTTCTAATAATTCTCAAACTCAGATTCTCATTTCTAATATAATATTTTAATCTTCACGTAAATCGATAAGTTATTATTTAACTCGTCTTAACTTCTCATGTACTCAAGTCATATGATTTCGGCAAATCATAACGTTAAATCTCAACTATTATTATCATACATCATTCATGTTAACATTTAACACTCATATCAACCATCAATCATTCATATCGATAATCAAGTACTTACATCATATTCAAGTACTTCACATCATAATCGAGCATTTATATCAATACTTAAACATTCATTTTGAAAATCAAACGTTCACTTCAACGTTCACATCATAAACACGTATTCACATTAATACTCAAACATCGTCATAATACTCAAGCATCAATATCAATATTCAAACACTTATATTAAATAAGTGATTAACCTTTCTCAAGTAAATAGGTTAACAAGATCATACTTAATCACATAATCACAATTAAGTATTAAATTTCCATAAATAACCTATATCTTAAACATAATCACATAATAATGAGTTATTGCTCGACTTTTAACCTTTAAAACTCATAACTTTAAACTCTTAACGAAAATCGTTTCGTTAAAATCAAATAATAATAATTATTTTGAATTTAATATTCAAACTTCTACTTCGTATTTCTTGACTTTAAAATACGTCATCATTTTCCTCAAAATACGTACTCATATACGTATACAATCTCAACTTAATACTTTATCATTAAATAATTATTATTTAATCTTTCCTTTATTTTAAAAACTCAATTTTCGTTTTTATTTAATCAAAAACTCGGTTTTTCATTTAAAAATTTCGCTGCTCAATAACTTCTACGTTTTAACTTCTTTTTAAGTGATTCAAAAAGTAAACTTGCATATTTCTACTCAAATATTATCATCAAACCACTTAACACATCTCATAACATCAATAACTCATCATCAAAATATTTTAAAATTTCATAATATCATTTCCTCACATAACTTATTTATTTTCTCGTTTTTCAAACATCTATCATTTTTCTTTACTCAATTAATAACTAATCACATCAATTAAAGCATTCAAAGCATATTTAAAAGCATAAACATCACCTAGAATTCACATCACTCAAACATATTCATTTTTAATGGAAATATTCCATCAAATTAAATACTCTATTATTTTTATTATTATTTCAATAATATCTCTTTTAAATTCTCGTTTGAAACAAACGAACTCAAATACGAACATCTTAACTCTTAATCTCATGTACTTAACTTCTAACTCATTATCTTATAGAAAATCTCATCTTCTTTTATTTTAATTAATATTATTATTAATATTCTATTCCTTTTTATCAATAACATCAAACTCACATCATATCTTCACTTATCATTAAAAGCCTAACATCATCATCTACAAAGAAATGCCTTTCTTTGTTTAATTAAGCTCACAACTTCTTTTTATTACTATTTCTTCTTTATTTCTTTTTTATCATATATATATATATATATATATATATATATCTCGATTTTTCATTAATAAAATTCGATTTTAGTTTCTTCTCAACTCACTCAAAACATGCTTAATAACTCACTTACTTCTTAATTTTATTTTCATTTAATGAAATTCATCATTTTAATAAAAATAAATATATTTTTCGATTTAATTAATAAAAATAATAAATTTTTTAATTATTTTATACCATCTTCAAATCTTCAAAATTTCTTTAAGAACATGAAGAACATATCTTCAAAAACTCATATTAACCTCAAGAACATCATACTTATTTTTATACTCATTTTCTTCGATTTTTCTTCCATAAATTCCATAAATATTACTAAAAATTATATCTTCTCATTTTCTCAATTTCCATGCTTGTAAACTCATTCAAAAATTCATCAAACACATCTTAACATCATCATCATCATCATCATCATCATCATCATCATCATCATATCTCATCAAAATCATCAAAATTTCATTTTCTTCAAATGTCACAGCCCCAAATCCCGAGGGACGGCAGAAGCCGGGGTGCGACTGGGGTTGGATTAAAGAAGCGGGGAAGAAGGGGGCTAACTGACTAAACATACATGATAAACATCGATAAACTATGAACAAAACTTTAACATAAATAAGAAAGAGTTAATCCCTAAGGATTTCTCGACAAAAGTACAAAAGGAGCTAAGTTCATATTTACAGACTTAGACTACTGAGAATTTTTCAAAAGGTACATCTCAAAAGATTCAGAGTTCTGCAGCGGAAGAGTTCTAACTAAAGCATCCTATCTTTCAACTCAACATCAACCGTCGCCGCTCACCGTCGCTTCAACCTGCACATTTAGAAAGCAATGCAGGGCTAAGTACAAACGTACTTAGTGGGCACGATGGCGAAATCATAATCATAAGTATAAATAATCTGGAATTTTATAACCGTAGCGCATCGGGGTTTTTGTTAAAAAGGCCCGTGCCTACTAAACATTTTCTGACTAATTTGTATAAAGCAGCTTGCGCAAGCATTTTTAGAGTATGTTATGTTCAATCTTGACCAAAGCTAATTCACCGTGGCTGGCTACCCCTCAACAGGATACCACATACACCACAGGTTACAAAGTGCACTAACTCTGGAAAGCACTTAGCAGCTAACTCAGAGCCGATCGTTAGTTAACCTAGTTAGATTAACTCTAAAAGTCTGGAAAACCCGAAGGTTAACTCAGAAATCTGGAAAACATGAATGTTAACTCAGATAGGTACAAGAGAACTCACATAAAAACTGCCGTGGAAATCCTAGTTGATTGATAAGTTCGCCGTATAACGTTTTAGGTTCGTTTTAAATTCTCGTATTCAACTTTTTTAGAAACTGGACTCTTAAAGCAGTCATCACGTACCTCTGTACATGGCAAACTCCTTCTCAACTTGTTCAAAAGCACGACGTTCTAACGCCGGATTTCAACTATCAAGTACTAAACCAACAAAGAAAATCCAAACGCGTTCTAGTTTTCGATTACAACTATAATCCATATTATATTAACTCGGATGCTTATGATGTCAACTAGAAAAATGTTCCAAATTTCATTATAAACAGTAATATCAACTTAGAATTCTCATCCGACTTCTTGATTTTCAGTTACAACTAGATATTCGTCTCTTACGCGATTTTTCAACGTTGTCGGTTTTTGTTCAAACTTTACGACGTTAAACTATATCTAACTTGAATCATTTTCATGCATGCAAACATATCCTAACATCATTATAACTCAGTTTATAAAGTGATCTTTGCCTCTTATGTTTCATTAAACATTTTTAGAAAATTCTCATTTAATTTCTATTATCAACTAATATGATTTGCAACATAATCAACTAACAAATCATCACTTAATATCAAACATGTATAAACTCCTATTTATTCTATAAATTTCTGGTTTTATATAGATGTTAAGGGGTTGATTTTCTTCTCCAATTAACATCATTTATTCACTAATCAAACTATTATAACAACTATTAATCACTTGCAATTCCAAAAATAACTAACATGCAAAAACCCCTAATTTATAATTCAAACCCTAATTGAATTTCATAACAACATAGGGCTTTCAATCCCTTTTCATTCCATACACTAATTAAACATCTATTAAGCATGAATCCATGATCAAAAGAAGAAAAACAAAAATCCTACAATTTCCCAAAAAAATTCTGCATTTACACAAAAGATAAAGTTCTTGGTTTTGATCAATTTTAATCCCTAATTATCATATCTAATACATCCAATTTCATTATACTAAGATCAAAACATCTATATCATCACTTCTTAAAATTCGATCAAAAGGAAAAATAAGAAGAAAAGGGTTTTTGGATAGATAGAATTAAAGAGAAGTTGAATACCTAAAGATTTAATGAAAGATGTAATAGGTTTTGTTGGATGATTGATGACTTGTGTGGTTTTCTTCTTCAAGAACTTCAAAGTATCATCAATGGTGGATGGAGAAGTGGAGAAGATGAAGTTTGAGGGAGAGTGCGTGTGTGGCCGAGAGAGTGAGAGAGAGATGAGAGGAAAATTGGTTTGTCTAAGTGTTGAAATGATTAAAGGTTTGAAACTAAGAAAAGTAATGGTTAAGGTGTCACTTAATCACCACATTAGCATGCATGTCTTACACCTAAAAGGGGTGAGGTGGCGGCTGCATGCAAGGGCTTTAAAGGGTTACGGGTTTTTCCGGCACGATCCGACGTTACGGGAAAACGAACGACGAAAAACGTTGTTCGGTACAAAAATTGTCGTGATTCGATTTGACCTTAAATCCTAACGTATGAACTTAATTAGAAAATAAATTTATAAAATTTATTTTGACAAAAACTCGGAACGACAAGTCCGAGTTTCGTCCGGAAAAACGTAAAAACAAACTTTCTTGGCGTGTTCGTATTGCGATTTTGTAAACGTAAAATTAAACGGTTTTCCGTTTTTAGTTTACAACTAAAAACTTTTCGTACGCGCTAACCCCTAATACAGTAGTCATCTAGCTGACTCCCGTAATTTATTTTTAATAACGGATTCGACCGTTAGCCTTAGAATTCAAAAATTATAAACTTAGGCATGCAAAGCCATTTATTTAATTAACTTTAAACTTTTTAGAACGTAAGGAATTTACGGGGCATTACATCAAAATAACATATAATTCGAAACTTTTGACAAAATTCATAAAATTCATATTTCATCTTAAAAACACATCTAGATCATATTTTCATATATTATCATGCTCATAAACATCATAAAACTCATAAATTCATATATCATCATTTAATCATAATTTCTCTATTTTCCATCGATTAAATTCATTAAAAATGAAATAAATTCACCAAAAATTATCATCATCACATATATGCATATAAATCACATGAAAAATCATAATAAGCATATATCATCATCATATCATCAAAACTCATCAAGAACCTATTTTTCCTATTTTTTTTTCTTTTTAGTCGATTTAGGGCTTTTTAGCAACCTTATGTTATTTTATCTTTCTAAACCCTAAGTCATGCTTTAATATTTATTTTGATCATCGTCTCATCATCATAAACCTAAGATTTGCCTAAGCATAAAGTAAATCATGCATTTCTTCCTTATTTTCTCACTTACATATACATATATACATCTTTAAAGAATGAAATCATACTTAAAGAGAAATAAACTTAAGCTCTTCTTAGCTTGAAGTTTTGGATGGCTTGGAGGATGAAAGATGATGGATTTGTAACTCTTTTCATTTCATGAAACAATATACAAGGCATCAAGATCATAGCTTTTGAAAATAAGGATTAAACCCTTATATTTCTATTAAGAAAATCGATGGATAGGGTAGTGTTCTTAAGCTTGTTTCAAGCTTGAAAATGAATGAAAAAGATGAACACTTACTTCCTTAGATGATCTTGTATATGGAGAAGATGATTACATCAAAAGATCCTCAACAAGCTTGCATGAACTCATCGATCAAGAAGTGTATATGTAAGGTATCGAACGATGGTGATGGAAAAACTGTGTAGCTGCTGTTTGGTGAAGAAAACGAGCTACTGCTGCTCTTCACGGCTTCGTGGCAGAAGAGGAGATGATGGAGATGAAGGAGATCGAAGGCTGTTGCTCGACTGTGAAGGGAAGACGAGCTGCTGCTGCTGATCTTCTTCTCACGGCAAGGATGAGATGATAAAGGAGTGAAGGAGGAGATGGAGAAGATGCTCCTCACGGTGATAATCACGTGAAGATGAAGATGAGAGGAGATGGAAACTGTTTTGCTGCTGCAAAATTCTGCTTCTCGGCAGTGAGAACCGAGAGAGAGAGAGAGAGAGGTGAGTTTGCTTGGTTGCTTCGGTAGAGAGAGATGGAAAATGATAAGGATGAATGTAATGAATGTGAGATTATGGAGTAGGGGGAATGTACCACATGCTAAATATGCAAGATTAGAGTGAGAGAAAGGGGAGAGAGAAGAGATCGAGAGAGATTGGAGTAAGAGAGGGAATAATATGTGTTGTCACATTGAGAGGGAGAGTAGCTCTCCCTCTCTCAAGTGAGAGTGAAATAGGTTTTAGGGATAATATTTAGGGGTGAATAAATGGGTACCCGTGGATACCCATACCCGCATTTATGGGTACCCGTACCCAAATAAGCGAAAAATGAATACCCAGACCCTTTCCATTTTAGTCGAACGGGTACCCAATACCCGGCCGGGTATACTCGACCCAGGTATAGGGTACCCGATGTACCCGTTTAGAAAATAAAAGAAGACAAAAATATGGTAATTTTTTACCCGCTCGATTTTTCGAAAATTTTCAACGACAAATTAATAACCAACTATGTAGCAACAACTAGACGACAACAACAAATCAATACTAAACGTAGTTTAAACATTTAAATTCAACAAATAAAATACTATGAATATATTATTATTCATATGTTATGTTTAGAGTTATATTTAGGTTTAGGTTTTAGCTTAAAAATGAATATATATTATGAATATATTTATAATTTATAGTATAAAATTAGTAATTATATATAATAAATAATTGTATATTGTTGATCGGGTGTTTGATCGGGAACCCAATACCCTAACGGGTATACCCGTTAGGGTATTTTCTAAAAATCTCATACTCATACCCATTCAATACCCGTAAATTACGGGTATTGGGTACCCATTACCCGACCGGATACGGGTAGGGTATGGGTAACCCGGAAACCCGCTTTCCATACTTTCACTATAATAATATTATGGATAAGAATGCAGTTTTTTTAACTGCTAAACATACCCGATTAATTAATTTTTCGGTAGAAAATATCCCCGTTATTTTATTTTATCCCTCAAACGTTTCATAACCCTTCTCGACTCTTTCCCGACGTTAAAATTCTCTCTAATTCGTCTTATATCTTCCAAAATAATTTAAGGAATCCATTTATCTTTTTTATGCCAAGATTCCTTCTAACGAATAATTTCATAAAAACTGCTCGACTAAACGTGTCATTAAACAATTATTTTTAAAGCTTCTTCAAACGATCTCGGAAAATTCTCCGACTTATCTCAAAAGTCTTAAAATAAATTCTAGTTTCAAATGAAACTAATTAGACTAAATTCGGAGTCGGTCGATGAATAGTGATTTCTCAGTTTACGTTACTATTCATCTGAAAATCAAAGTTCTCAGAAAATTCCGAAATTCATACTCAAGCTCATACTCACATAATTAAGCTCAACCAATACATCACATACTTGTTTTATTGAAACGAGAAAAAATCACATTAGGGCACGTCAGGGCATTTTCGTTATTTCACAAGAAAATTTATTTTCGCGAAAATTTTTAGCACTCAAAACTCATCATATAAGCATATTATCTTATTTAATACGCACTTAATGACTTATGAAAGTTCGGGGTATTACAATTAAAATAAAGCAAATAAAACACTAAAGAACACAAACAATTTAACGAGGTTCAGAGTCAAAACTCTCTGTTATCCAACCAACAAATCCACTTAACCTTAGGATAACCTCATAGTTATGCAACTGTGAAAATGTATTCTCGAATTACGGGTTCCGAGAAAACTTACAAGGATTACGAGTTTCAATAAGACCTAGTGAGTTGAATTACGGGAACAACTCAAATCCTAGAGAAAAATACAATGTTTGGAGTTTTTCCAATAGTGAGAATCAACGAACATAAGGTTGTTGTAGCTAAAAAAATATCTATGCTTGTAGAGGACAAGGATTTCTATACTTAAAGGTTGGAAGACATATATGAATACAAGACTCGAAATTGGAAAGGTTGTGGCTTGCTAAGAGAGAGAGAGAGAGAGAGAGAGAGTTCTTGCTTTTGGATGCTTGAGCACGTAGAATATCTTTGTGTCTTCCTTGTTGAATGCCTCTATTTATAGGCAGAGATACAAAACTAGTCATTGGGGGGCCGTTTGATTCTTGAATTTGAAATCTGGCTTCATCCTGTTGAATTTATTTCGTAGCTATTTCGGGCAACAGGGGCAAGTTGTTTTTGCCCGAAATGATTTTTGTTGTTGGCCTAAAGGAGGAAATGCAGCCTGCATGGTTTCTATTCGTCCACATGGCCTTGTATTCATTCGAATTTGAATATGATCAATGCATTAGCTTTGACTCTTCATTTCTGCACAACTTCTTGGTTCCTTCTTCAACTCGGTTGTCAATCGATCTATCAACGTGACTGGAACTTCAGACTGAGTATTTTTAACTAGGTCTTCAAATTTCCCCTTAAATCGAAACCTGTAAAGAATAAAACTTTAACTACTCAAACATGCGATCTTATCTACTCGGTTGTAGTCAGTTGGATTTTGAAATCAATTAAAACTTCATACTTAGATTTTTCCCACGAACTCGTATATTATAGGCATCTATTTAAAATTTGTCGTATATCACACTCAACTTATACCTTGTTTTAGGCGCGTTTCATGCACTCGTGCGATGTGGGTTGCACGGACCAGGTTGGGTGAAAACCCGTCTCATGCTGTGTTGGGAAATTTATTAGTATAAGTTTTGATGAATTCCAAAACCGACTGACCCCAACCGAGTAGATGTTGCCAGAACCTAATTTAGGCTCGCTGTTTGAACAAAGTTAAGATTTTATCTTTACAGGTCTCCAGCTGAAGAAGGCAACAAGGCGTCACTCAAACAGAACATCAGTTGTGAAGAAGGACAACTGAGAGTTCATATGATCAGATGGAAACAAGGGGAAGTCTTCAGAACATCAGTTGTGAAGAAGGACAACTGAGAGTTCATATGATCAGATGGAAACAAGGGGAAGTCTTCAGAACATCAGTTGTGAAGGAAACCAACTGAGCGTTCATCAGATGAGAAACAGTTGAAAGAAAGAGAACATCAGATGAAAAGGAAAGTCATCTGAGGGTTCAAACCCAACTGAGTAAATACAAGGAAAACAACTGAGTGTTCAGTTTCAGAACCTCAGTTGTAGAACTCGAACAAGAAGATCAACTGCTTGAAGTTCAAAGTCAGCTGAGAGTTCAACAGTTCAGAACATCAGCTGAAGACCACTCAGATGAAGATCAAGACTTTCAACCGACGAACCGAAGTTGACTGTCAGAAAGGTTAAGATTTGAATTTCAAAAGGAAGTCACATGAGGGTTAACCGTTTAGTCATTACCCCATCTGGCCCAACACAAGGCTGTCTCAGATGGAAAGCAGAAGAGCACAGATGCCATATCGGGAAAGTCTGCAGAGATGAGAGACAAGCCATCGCTATCAACCGATCAGAGATCAACTGCTCCTCCAACGGCTAGTTGATTCTCTCCGCCTATAAATAGAGGCATTCTCTCATTTGAGAAAACGAGAAGACACACGAGACAGACTGAAGCAAGAGAGAAAAGTTCAATCACAAGCGAAAGAAAAATCTGCTAAACTCCTATTCTAAGAACATCAGCAGCTGAGAGTTCAAGAGTGATAGAACATTAGTAGATGAGGGTTCATAGAGTGAAAATCTGTCTTAGATCTTAGTTTGAGTGTTTATTCGTTCAAGCCTTAGATCCAGCTCTCATTCGTGATCGAGCTGTAGTTGGAAATCCCACCCTATCTCACACCCTAAAAAGTGTGCTAGGACCTTACTCTTCCTGTAATTGAGTAGTCAGGTCGTCAAGTACCCGCAAAACTTGACATAGGCTGTTTAGTGCCCGGAAACTAAACTGTAAGGTCGATAAGTACCCGCAAACTTATCCTTAACGGTTGCTCAGCCCGCGTAAGCTGAGTGGTTCTGTCCAGAAGAACTTGGACTGAGGTGTGAAGATTCACATCTCCCCGTGGACGTAGGAGGGTTATCTCCGAACCACGTTAAATCCTGTGTGTTCGTGTTTGTTTTTATTCAGTTGCATCTGCATTTTTATCTGATCAATCTAACTGATATACAAACCTCTTTTGCACATTTTCAACCGAGCTGTTGTGGTTCTTGACCAACCGAGCTGTTTTGCGTGAGTTGTTTTTAACGAGTATAATTTTCCACCACTTTCCGCACAGCCTCACTCTTCCAGCTGAGGTCGCTTACTCAGCTGTGAGATTCCAACTGAGTCCTCTTTCACTCAGTTGAAGTGATTTTTCAGGTTTAAGTTTTTAAATCCTAACTGGTGTATTTCCCCCCTCCCCATACACCAGTAACTCGTTTCGGGACCATCAAGTGGTATCAGAGCAGTGGTTCAAAAGATTGCTGACTCTGTTTCACGAGGTGTGAATTCGAGAATTTTCTTCAGTGGTCAACTGAACAGATCTTTTCACGCTAGTGCATTCTTGCTCGTATTTTTGTCCTGTTTTTGTTTGTGTAGATGGACGTCAAGGACAAGATCGTAGTCATGTTCTCTGTAGTCAATTATACATCATGGAGAACTCGAATGAAGAAGATCCTTCTGTCAAAGCATCATAGGATGCAACAAGTTCTCACTTCTGGACCAATCGTCATACGAGACAGAATACTTCACACTCCCACAAATCCCAACGATGGAGATGCAGTAGTGGAGTATGTGGAAAAACAGCCAGAAGACTACACTCCGGAGGAGGCCAAGGTGAGCCAGCTGGATATCTGGGCTCAGAGCACAATAATGTCCACGGTTGGACAAGATTATCTGCCCTGGATAGAGGAGTGTGAGACTGCAAAAGAGATGTGGGACATCCTGGCCTCGCTAAGTGAAGGAAGCGACGAGACGAAGGAAAACAAGTTCTCGCATGCATGTCAAGATTTCGACAATTTCAGTCTGCGACCTGATGAGACTATCGATCAGCTAGAGCTCCAGTTTATGGACATCATCAGAAGAATCCAGTCCATCCGGAAAGGAAAATACACTCTAAGAGAAATAAACCTCAAAGTGTTGCAAGCTCTACCGGCTGAGTGGGATACTTTCACAAATATCCACGAGAGCCGAGCTGACCTTGGTGAAATGGGAACTGAAAGATTGTTCTCAATCTTGAAAGGAAATGAGTATGAGGTCAACAGAAGGAGGTCGCAGCCCTCAAGTCAGGCAAATAGAATTGAGGATGTCGGCTCAGCATCAAAGTCAGTGGCCCTCCGAGCTGACTACTCAAAGTCGAGATCGTCAAGGCCAACCAGATCGGCTGACACGACTGCAAAGGAGCCGAGCAGAGAGGAACTGCAACAGAACATTGCAGCGTTGTCAAAGAAGTTAGCCGATATGGATACTCGGTTCGGCAAATATAAACGTTTCTATAAATCAAACCGAACTCGAGACAGTTCGAAGCCAGTCACCAACGGTTGCTTCGAATGCGGCAAGGAAGGACACTTCAAAGCTGACTGCCCAGACCTCTCAAAGAAGGAAAGAGAAGCACTGAGGGCCAAGCAAACTGCAAAGAACAAGGCCATGGTAGCAGAAGAGGCAGCTGACGATATGGACATCTTCACAGACACTGAAGATGAGGACGAACTGACCTCTGCCAACAAAGTCATCAGTCCGGATCAATGCCTCATGGCACTTGGAACCGACCAAGATGATATTGAGGTACAATCTAATCCTGCTCGCTTAAATTCTTCCAATACTTCTAACCTGCAGGAATCTCTGAGCGATGAATTGGAACCCTCCTGGAATGATTTTCAAGAACTCAGTGAGGAACTGCATCAGCAGTCGGTTGAGTTTAAGAGTCTTCAAGCTCAGTTCGCCAAGCTTGAAGATTCCTTAACTGAAAAAGAGGATCTGATCACAAGCCAAACTCAGGAGATTGAGAATCTCAAGAGTCAACTGATCGAGGCTGAGGCTCCAGCTCATGAGGAGTTGACAAAGCAAAACAAAGAACAGCAAGATCAGTTGAAAAATCAAGATGCTCAGATCAAACAGCTGATAAAGAAGTCAGATGGACAAACCGAGCAGATAGCTGTACTCGTCAAGGAGTTGCAAACTGAGAAGGACAATCTAATCAAGCTGTATCAGTCATCCAAGATCATAGAAAACCTTTTAAGTTACAGCAGACAGATGGATGACGTGTCAGGACTCGGTTATGATGTTGTCAAGGATACTGGAATTCCACCAGCAACTTTCATCAAACCAGTAGAAGTTACAGCTGTAGAGCCAGACACAGCTGAGTCTCCAGAAGCTAATTCAACTTCCACCTCTCAACAAGTTCAAACGACCAATGAAATTACGACTGAGAAGGGAAAAGGAGTAGCTGATGTAGGACAGAATATTCCATCGATTGAGGTATCAACCGAGGGGGAATGTTCCAAGAGTCAGAAGAGGAATCAGAGGCGTCGGAAGCACAACCGCAACCGATCTCAGAACCAGAACCGACCTCTGCATCAACCTCAAAGTCAACGTCAGAAGGAATGGAACCGACCTCAGAACAAGCAAGGGTTCAATCATCTGAATCAACAGCGATTCCAACATCAGTTCGACCAAAGGTTCCAACATAGTCAATCAATGAGGAACTGGTCAAACAACTGGAGATATTCATGCCATAATATTAATCATCAACAGGGCATGAACAGCTACAGACAACCCTCAGGAAGTTGGAATCATAATCAGCCACAAAGATTCCAACCGGGCGTCCGACCTCACAGACAAACTCAACAGGATAAGAATCGCCATCAAAACAGGGGGAAAGCCTCACCTCCTAAAGCTCAACATAGGAGAAATCCAACTCCTCCCAAGAAACAGAACATCACTACTAACAACAAGCCTAAGGATAACCGAGGTGTTGTTATAGTTGATAATGAAGGAAAAATAATTTGGAATGATAAATCCATCCGAGTTTACAGGGAAAAGCGACGCACAGTTCCAGCGGGAACTGGTTCTAACCCTCCAGGACCCAACTAAAATTGGGGACCTAAGCGAGTTTCTCTTTGCAGGTACAGGAGAAACAACTGAGGAAGAAGAAGGCGTCTACAACAATGTGGGTGATGGATAGTGGATGCTCGAAACACATGACAAATCTGAAGGATTTGCTTGAAAGTTTCGTGGAGAAAGAAGGTCCATCAGTTACTTTTGGTGATAACTCAAAAGGTTATACCAGAGGTTACGGTGCCCTTGAAACCAATCATGTTTCAATTTCTAATGTCTCTTATGTTGATGGATTGAAGCATAACCTGCTCTCCATCAGCCAATTCTGTGATAATGGTTTCTCTGTCAAGTTTGATGCACAGGGTTGCAGAGTTAAAGATGTCGGATCAAAGCAGGTGATATTGTTGGGAAATCGATCTCCAACAGGGAATGTATACTACGCTGACTGGAACAGCAGCCTCCCTGACACTTGCCTGTTATCAAAGAGCAGTTCGGATGTGAGCTGGCTGTGGCACAAAAGGCTCAACCATCTGAATTTCAAGACGATGAACCGACTCGCCAGACAAGAACATGCAAGAGGCATACCTAACCGAGTGTTTTCAACAACACACATCTGCAGTGCATGCCAGCTGGGAAAGCTCGTTAGAACCTCCTTCCGGTTGAAGTCAACTCCCTCAACCGACCGAGTGTTGCAGCTGATCCATATGGATCTCTTCGGGCCAGTTACACCAAAAAGCATTAATGGAAACGAATATACTTTGGTTGTAACTGATGACTACTCAAGATATACGTGGACCATCTTCATGCGCCACAAGAGTGAAACCCGAGATGAGCTGCCCAAGCTGATGAATCGAATATCGAACCAACAAGAGATGAAGATCATATCTATCCGATCAGATAGTGGAACGGAGTTTCGAAATGAAACCATCATTGAGTATTGCGAAAAGAATGGCATAACCCATCAGACATCAGCCGCGCGTACTCCACAACAGAATGGCGTAGCTGAGTGAAGAAATAGAACTCTGAAGGATGCAGCCACATCCATGTTAGCGAGCTCAGCACTGCCAAAGAGATTTTGGGCTGAAGCGATCAACACAGCATGCTACACTCAGAATCGATCTCTTCTCACCAAGCGGTTGGGAAAGACGCCCTACGAGCTGTGGAGACGCAGAAAGCCAGATATTTCTTATTTTCGTATTTTTGGATCTAAGTGTTATATTCACAACAATGGGAAGACTCAGTTGAAAACTTTTGATGCCAAAGCTTCGAAGGGCATATTTCTTGGATATGCAGCTCGGATCAAGGCATATAGAGTTTTCAACAACAGCTCTCGTGTTATGGAAATAACACCTCATGTTAGTTTTGATGAATCTACCTTTGAGTGCAGGGAACAGGTAAAGGAACAACACGCAGATCCAGCTGTTCTACCATTTCTCACCAGATCGCAAGCACTTCGGGAAAAGAACCGAGCTGAACCTCTGATATGGGCAACTAAGGATGGGGATCCATACTCCTCTGAAGATGAATGCGAAGACCTCAGCTCGTCCCAAGGGGGAACTTCAGCTGATGCCCCTCCATCTGCATCAACATCTGAAGCAGAACCAAACTCAGCTCGAACTAGTGAAAATGTTGAGGATCCAGACTCAACAGCTGATAAATCACCAGCTCTGAAGACTCCAACTCAGAATTTTGAACAACCACAGTTGGAAGAAGAAGGAAGACGCAACCGAAGATGGTATGAAGTTCATTCCACCGACGACATCATCGGAGATCCAACCGAGGGTGTGCGCACACGGAGCAGGGTTGCAAATCCAGAATCAACCGAGGAAGATTCCAACACTTATGCCCAATATGCTGAGGAATTGGCAGTTCTAGAGGAGTTCGAGCAAGCTGGAGATGTTGCCATGATTTCATGCTTTGTAGCTGATGTTCCAGAACCGAAGAATGTTGGGGAAGCTCTCAACTGTGTCCACTGGACAACAACAATGCAAGAAGAACTGAATGAGTTTCTACGCAACTGTGTATGGGAGTTGGTAGAAAGACCAAATGGTGTCAAGGTGATTGGATTAAAGTGGATTTTCAAAAACAAGAGAGATGCCATTGGATTCATTGTGAGGAATAAAGCAAGGTTGGTAGCTCAAGGATACTTCCAACAAGAAGGAATTGACTTTGAAGATTCCTTCGCACCAGTTGCAAGGCTGGAAGCCATCCGGATCTTTCTAACTTATGCCACACATCACAAGTTCAAAGTATATCAGATGGATGTGAAGTGTGCATTCCTCAATGGAGATATCAAAGAAGATGTATATGTCGAACAGCCTCCTGGTTTTGAGACTGGAGATGGAAGAGTGTACAAGCTGAAGAAAGCTATCTATGGTCTAAAGCAAGCGCCACGGGCATGGTATGACACTCTTTGTGGATTTCTTCTGAACTCGGGGTTCAAACGAGGTTCAGTTGATAAAACTCTGTTCACCATCAAAGTTGGAGAAGATATACTTGTTGTGCAAATTTATGTCGATGACATCATTTTCGGCTCCAAGTCGGAGGAGCTGTGCAAGAAATTCTCCAATCTTATGAAGGAGAAGTTCGAGATGTCAATGATGGGCGAGATGAATTATTTCCTTGGATTACAAGTGAAGCAGTCACCTGAAGGGATTTTCATCAACCAGTCCAAATATACAAAGGAGCTCATCACCAAGTTCGGATTACAGACAAGTAAGACAACAAAGATCCCTATGAACACGAACTGAAAGGTCGAACCAGGAGCTGAGGGAAAGCTCGTTGATGCCAGCCAGTATAGAGGGATCATCGGTTCGCTGCTCTATCTAACTGCCAGCCGACCAGACATCTCATACGCAGTTGGAGTGTGTGCTCGTTTTCAAGTCCAACCAAGAGAAGCACACATGTTGGCAGCAAAGAACATCATTAAGTATCTGAAGGGAACTGTCAATGTTGGGTTGTGGTACCCAACTGATGACAATATCCAGCTGACTGGATACTCAGATGCCGACCTAGCAGGAGATCGGTTGGACAGGAAGTCTACTTCTGGACACTGTCAGTTCATGGGAAGCAAGCTGGTTTCGTGGTTCTCCAAGAAACAAGCGTGTGTTGCTACTTCGACAACCGAGTCAGAGTATATGGCTGCCGGAAGCTGTTGCATGCAAGTATTGTGGCTGAAGCAGCAGCTGAGAGATTATGAAGTCTCAACTGGACAAGTTCTCATTCATTGTGATAGCTCGAGTGCTATAGCTATCTCTCTGAACCCTGTTCACCACTCTCGGACTAAGCATATCGATATTCGTCATCATTTCATCCGAGATCATATTGAGAAAAAGGATGTGTCCATGGAGAAGATCCCAACTGAGATTCAAAGAGCTGACATCTTCACCAAACCTCTTCCTGAAGCCCGATTCAAGATGCTGTGTGATCTTCTAGCTAAAAACTCATCCGAGCTAAAGAGTCATCCGAGATGAAGAGTCATCCGAGCTGATAAGGATCCATCCGAGCTGAAGAATCGGATATCTATTTAAGGGGGAAGCTCAGATGAAAAGGGAAGCTCAGATAAAGGGGGAATCTCAGATGCGAACTGCCAACTGAAAACATCAAACGTCAGCTAAACAGACGAACTCGAGTCAGCTGATGGTATGCGGCAACTGAGGAGCACAACTGAGGTATACAGCTGATATCGACATCAGCTGCCAGGTATCATTTATGACTGAAGGTGTTATGATATTAAATGAGAATGTTTGAAATAAATTCAAACATTCCTGAACATGTCAGCTAGACTAAACAAGCCATCATATCGCATTTAATGTAAAGTCTGGCTGAACACCTATAGCCTTACTTTATAGTGCGACTGGGCTGACAGCCTAAACTATTCACCTTCTCACTCGCCCGCGTGGTATATTAGTCAAAATTACCCAACAGTCGCGAAATCACAGCCGTTGATAAATACGTGCGATTTAACCCTAGCCGTTGATTTTATCCAAGTCAAAGATTATATAATACGGCAAATTAGGAAGTGATCCTTGCCTTCTCTTTTTGTGCATATCTTTACTCACTATTCATCATCTTCTCAAATCTTGTTTCACCATTTTCAGTAAAGTTTTTCCTTCTTCTTTGCATATATATCGAGTCGAGATGGCGCCCAAATCCAAAGCCTCTAAGAAGATGGTCTCCACAGAGCCTACCACGTTCCAGGAATCATTCGACATGGTGATGTTGAAGATTCATTTGGAACAAATTTTATCCAAAGCGGCTCTCTCCTCGCCTGAGCTTGCTCCCGTCGCCGCCATCCTCTCCGACCACCATCTGCTTGACTGGGCAACCCTCTCTCCGGCCTTGTTGCTCAGGAAGCAGGTCGTACATTTCTACCGGAATCTACAACGAGTTGCAGAAGACGGGCTTGTCACGATCATCCCGTGCAAACAACGCCACAGAATCTCCCGGATAGTAGAAGACTCAGTCGTGGAGATAAAGGTGTCAAAGGAGCTGGAGAAGCTCATCCCCAGAAACCGCGAAGCCTCAGATGTGCTGGGGAACTTCACTGACAAAGAAGCTGACACCTTCCTTCAAACAATCCTCATTGTTCCCGAGCCATTGAAGGGGAGCATGCAGAGGACGAAGCTGAAGCCGGCTCACCGACTTCTCTTCGACGTAATCTCCAAGTGCGCCTTCGCATATGGTGGAGCCTTCGGTGACATAAGCCGTCCTAAGCTCAAGCAGCAGAAGGCCCTGGAAGAGCTGCACCAGGTCGACTGGTTGGGATATCTGGAAAGCCAGCTGTTGTTGGAGAAGCAGAAGATATCCGAGACGACAGCTGAGTCCGGAGAACTGCTGTTGAGTGTCAAGGGGACTCTCAACTTTGGGACAAAAATATCCGCCCTCATCCTCCAAGCCACAAAAGGACTACCGCTGACATGGGAAGGGAGTGAGGACACTCCGGTCAGCAAGTTGTCGCTATTCCCCTCAGCTAAGAAAGCCAGGGATGTTGTGGAGGCTGTCTACACCCCCAAGGGTGCCCCCAAGCCAGCTGTGGAGTCAGCAGTTCGCCGTCCTTCGAGGACCAAGCCGGCGAAGCGCCAGCTGGAGGAGGTAGCTGAGGAGGAAGAAGACGAAGAGGAGGAAGAGGAGGAACCTCTGCAGAAAAGGCCAAGGATACGGATCATCCAGCCAGCGGCTCAACCATCCACAACAAGTCCAGTGGTGGTCAAGCCGGCTGAGGCGAAGGAGTCAACCGAATCCAGTCAATCGGTTGACCCAGCTGGATTCATTCTTCAGCCGCGTCAGGAGAAAGCAGTTGAAGACGTGGAGATTCAAGTGGAGGATTCCAGCTCCTCCTCAGATGACTCTTCTTCATCTGAGGAGTCCCACGACAGTCAAACTAGAGCTGATGCCAGCCAGGTAAACCCACCTGAGTCTGAAGAAACCCTCGAGCCAGCCGACTCACTACCTAAAGAGGATCCAGTTCTCTCAACTGGTCCTCAGTCAAATAGTCCGAGCCTCTCGCTCGATGCCAACATTGTGACCATTCCTTCGGCCAACGTTGATGAAACCATCGAACCAGTAACCTTCGATATCGAACCCCCTCCAATCGATGAAGAAGCCAACCGCCAGGCAATCCTGCTGAATATGAAGGAAGACTCAGCTACTGCTTCCACAAGCTGATTGGTATGTTCCCCGAGGCAGCCTCAATGCCCGTCTTTGCCGTACTCGGGACGGAACTGCTCTACCAGTTCAGCGTCATATTCAGCTACTGGTACGTCAAGGAGGAAACCCTCAAGATCCATGGTTGGGACAAGTTGAAGGTCGAAGAGTCCAACCTGAGGGAATACTTCGACTACCAAAACATGGAGGTAGCTTACAACCAGAAGGTGGCTGTGCTACGATGACGTCTGGACAAGAGCATCCAAGAAGGGACAGACACCAGGGATCTGTGCAACAATCCTGGAGCTGTTCAGTTTCTTGACGAGATGCTAGCCAAAAATGCCTCCTGCATGGACGACGTCGACGCAGCTGATGAGGCGGCCAAGAGAGAAGAAGACAAGCTCAAGGCCTACCTCGCCAGCCGATCTGGCATGGTTGTCTCGGAGCCTGCTGCCCAGCCACAACCACAGCTTCTGCCCGGACCCTCCGATCAGCCAGCTCTCTCAACCGACGCTATCTGCGAGCTGATTTCGGAGAGGGTCAACCAGCTAAGGCAGGAGATGCTGTCCAAGATCCAGCTGAGCAAGGTGGAGGAAGCTGACAGGATGCAGCAGCTGATGGCAGAAAATGCCAGCTTGAAGAATCAGCTAGAACACCTCTCCTCTTCTCTGCAGCACAAGTTCGAAGACCTCTCCACTTCTTCCAGCTCGGAGGTCTCGGCTCTAAGAAAGGCCGTTCAGAGCCTCAGCTCGGATTTCAACGTGTTCAAGACCGTTGCTGAATCTGACCTCGCAAAGTCCCAGCAGACTCAGGACCAGGAGTGGATGTCTCAGTTCGCCTCTTTCCGAGCTGAGTTCGTCTCCCTCCACAAAGAGGTCTTTGCGACCTTTGCAGCTGTGTAGCAAGCTGAGCAGGAGCGCCAAGACTTGGAGCTAGCCAAGAAGGTAGCTGAGAAGGATGCTGTTGACGAGCTGTTTTCCCGAGTTCAATAGGCTGAAGCAAAGTTGACCTCCCTGGATGGCACTGTAGCCACCCTTTTGGATGATGCCAAAAAGGGGGAAGATAAGGAGCCAGCAGCTGGGGAAGACAAGGAACCAGCAGCTGTTGCTGGACGAGGGAAAGCTGTTCTCCTGCAAGCTGAAGGGGAAGGAGTGCCAGCTGAAGGAGCTGAAGCTGAAGGATCGCAGTCCGAACTGGAAGTCTCCCACGACCTCGTAGCCTAGCTTACGGCCGAGCTCGAAGCAGAACTTGACGGAGGAATATCTGTTGAAGACTGTATCGAAGCTGCCAAAGCTATGGGGGAGTCAAAGAAGAAGTACTTGAATCCCTCCTGGATCAAGAAGTTCGCTGCCGATCAGGCCAATAAGGTGGCCAAGTTTGAGAAGGAGCTCGCCAAGGTAGAGAAGAACGTCGACAGGAATAAAGCCAGCCGGAGTGTGCGAAGAATCAACAAGCACCAGATAAAGGCTGAGGCTAGGAAGTCGACGCGCCAACTGCAGAAGAACGCTCCGCTCCCGTCTCGGTACCCACATGTTGACAAGTGGATGAATGCTGAGTGGAACGATGACTGGGAGCAGTTCAAGCATGAATTCATCAATGACTTTTACTACAGGAAAGTCTACTCGACTGAAGACCCAAGGCAAGCCTTCAAGGAAGCCCTGTGGGAACTTAGATCTGGAGACCCTGGAATGTTTAGTCAGTTCAAGCGAGCTATGTTGAATGCTCAGCTCGATCCCAACACCGTTCCAGTTCCAAAGAAGTGCATATACCGCCCTCAGATGATCAAAGGCACGAGCACGCCAAACAGAAACGCGATCATGGCTGAGGCGAGACAAGTCTGCAAGGAACATGGTGTCAACATTGGGATTGAGTCAGCTGCGAAGAAAGAGATTTTCGACTGAATCTTTAGCAAGTACGGTCAACAGTATTTTTGAGCTGTCAAAGTCTTTGAGCTGATGAAGTTTTTGGATGTTGTAGTTTTTGAAGCAACTGTTGTATCTTTATCTGTTTTGTGCTTAACCTTGTAACCTTCAGTTGTAACAAAAACTTCAAAATATATAATACGATTCACCTTGATGAACAATTCCTCATTGTCCAAGCTCTGAATCACAAAGTCTTTCAATATCATGTTATATCTGTTCTAACCCTTTGATGTTTTATCTTATAGACTGTCTAGAATTTCAGCTGAGATTTTAGGTCAGTCAGAGAGGATTAGATCAATAGTGGTTTAAAGTTGTAAGTGGTTTTGGCATCATCAAAAAGGGGGAAATTGTTGGGAAATTTATTAGTATAAGTTTTGATGAATTCCAAAACCGACTGACCCCAACCGAGTAGATGTTGCCAGAACCTAATTTAGGCTCGCTGTTTGAGCAAAGTTAAGATTTTATCTTTACAGGTCTCCAGCTGAAGAAGGCAACAAGGCGTCACTCAAACAGAACATCAGTTGTGAAGAAGGACAACTGAGAGTTCATATGATCAGATGGAAACAAGGGGAAGTTTTCAGAACATCAGTTGTGAAGGAAACCAACTGAGCGTTCATCAGATGAGAAACAGTTGAAAGGAAGAGAACATCAGATGAAAAGGAAAGTCATCTGAGGGTTCAAACCCAACTGAGTAAATACAAGGAAGACAACTGAGTGTTCAGTTTCAGAACCTCAATTGTAGAACTCGAACAAGAAGATCAACTGCTTGAAGTTCAAAGTCAGCTGAGAGTTCAACAGTTCAGAACATCAGCTGAAGACCACTCAGATGAAGATCAAGACTTTCAACCGACGAACCGAAGTTGACTGTCAGAAAGGTTAAGATTTGAATTTCAAAAGGAAGTCACATGAGGGTTGACCGTTCAGTCATTACCCCATCTGTCCTAACACAAGGCTGTCTCAGATGGAAAGCAGAAGAGCACAGATGCCATATCGGGAAAGTCTGCAGAGATGAGAGACAAGCCATGGCTATCAACCGATCAGAGATCAACTGCTCCTCCAACGGCTAGTTGATTCTCTCCGCCTATAAATAGAGGCATTCTCTCATTTGAGAAAACGAGAAGACACACGAGACAGACTGAAGCAAGAGAGAAAAGTTCAATCACAAGCGAAAGAAAAATCTGCTAAACTCCTATTCTAAGAACATCAGCAGCTGAGAGTTCAAGAGTGATAGAACATTAGTAGCTGAGGGTTCATAGAGTGAAAATCTGTCTTAGATCTTAGTTTGAGTGTTTATTCGTTCAAGCCTTAGATCCAACTCTCATTAGTGATCGAGCTATAGTTGGAAATCCCACCCTATCTCACACCCTAAAAAGTGTGCTAGGACCTTACTCTTCCTGTAATTGAGTAGTCAGGTCGTCAAGTACCCGCAAAACTTGACATAGGCTGTTTAGTGCCCGGAAACTAAACTGTAAGGTCGATAAGTACCCGCAAACTTATCCTTAATGGTTGCTCAGCCCGCGTAAGCTGAGTGGTTCTGTCCAGAAGAACTTGGACTGAGGTGTGAAGATTCACATCTCCCCGTGGACGTAGGAGGGTTATCTCCGAACCACGTTAAATCCTGTGTGTTCGTGTTTGTTTTTATTCAGTTGCATCTGCATTTTTATCTGATCAATCTAATTGACATACAAACCTCTTTTGCACATTTTCAACCGAGCTGTTTTGGTTCTTGACCAACCGAGCTGTTTTGCGTGAGTTGTTTTTAACGAGTATAATTTTCCACCACTTTCCGCACAGCCTCACTCTTCCAGCTGAGGTCGCTTACTCACTTGTGAGATTCCAACTGAGTCCTCTTTCACTCAGTTGAAGTGATTTTTCAGGTTTAAGTTTTTAAATCCTAACTGGTGTATTCCCCCCCCCCATACACCAGTAACTCGTTTCGGGACCATCATGCTGAGACGCGTCTCACGAGAGAATTCGCGTTAAAAACATTGACTTTCTTTTATTGTGGCGTTAATTCCAACCGATCCAATCATCGGTCACTAGATCTGAGACCATGACTAGAACCCGACCCCTTGACTCGAGCTAACTCCCCAAACCAATTTTCCAACCTTGAGTCGGAATTTTATCTTGAAATATCACAAGATCACAACTCCATTGTATAAGTTTTTGACTCAATTAATTTGTTGTCGCATGCCCGAGAAGAAATTGTAGATTTTGACAAATAATTCAATTTTAGTCCCGACATTGAAAGATCATCAAGGTATGAAATTTAAACTTTTGTGGGATAAACTTCGTTGGTCAATTAGTACGACGTTTGGTGTTCGATTGGCAATCTAAAGTTGGACGATCAAGTTGATGGCCGAATGAAAGTCGTCGAGACCAAGTACCTCTTGTCCAGCGAACGACCCGTCGACAAATTGAGGTCAATAGGCAGCCTCGTATCCGAATTGCAGCGGAAAAACCAAATGCCGACGATGACGATCAAACGACAACAGTGAACCAAATGAGCTAAACATTTTGCGATTGGAGATGGGAGTAGGGGCGTTTGAAATTGAGGAGATAATGTAATATCCCGAATTTTCCAAATAAACTATTAAATAAGTTAACGCTCCTAAATATCTTAAAACATTTTCGCATAAAAAAAGTCAATTAATTTTTGTGATAAATAAACATATCATGTTTATAGTCGTTGTGTAGAGTATTTTATTGCGAGTCTATAGGCGCTAAATATGCTAAAAAATGATTTCGCATGAACAAGTGATGCACGTGTAAAAGTTTTAAAACGTAAGTTGTTGCTCAGCTGCTTCCGCCTCGCAGTAGCTTACTGCGTAGCTGCTTGCTTCTTCCTATAAATAGACACTTAAGATTTTCATTTTCATTGTTTAGTTTTCTATTCTCTCTCATTTTTCTTACAACATAAGCTCGTCGTATCTGCTTGTGCGACATGATGTCTTGATGTTAGTGTCAACATTGGTATTCTCCATCAGGTGGGTAATCTTTTCTAAAATTATATTTGAGTTAATGAACTCTAGAATAGCATAAAATTGCATGCAGTTATCCATAAAATATTTTCATGTGTGTTCCAGATACTTAGTGAGTACATAAGTACTAGCTAAGTATTGTGTGTACCACGTTGCAACGCAATAGGTTGATCTCCATCTGTATTGTAGCTAGCGGTCTTGAGCTAAGACTCCTGGCCTATGTTAATGTTGACTGTGTTTTTTCACGAACTCTATCTTGAGTACAAGTCAAATGGGCTATGGTAACCATAGCTATGGTTCCTAGTCAGAGTATAAAGATCGAACGTCACATCATGCATCAAAAATATGTTTTGTATGGTCAGGTGTGGATTTCTGTTTTAAAACCCTCTGATGCATACCATATTAAATGGATAATCTGCTACATTTCCAAAATATTTTCATAATGGCACATGCCCACTGAGTACTAGTACTCAGCCCAAAATCTTTCCCAAATGTTTTCAGGTTGGGAGGCAGGTGATGGGACGCGAGGCTGAGGCAGAGGTTGTTGTTGTAGCTATTGTGTGCTTCCGCTATGCTGTTTTAATTGTGCAACTCTGAATATGTCTCAGTGTGTTATTTATTTTTATGGAGAGCGCCTTGTGATCAACTTCTCTTAGACGCTCGAATTCCCACTCCCTCATGATAACATCATTTGGTGAAGTGGATGGTCGACTCCTTTTGTTATGCTAGACACACGTTTAACCCATATTTTATGTTAATGGGTGTAGCGCGGTTTTGTCGCCTCACTTCATTAAATATATGAATAAATTGTTATATGTGCAAAAAGTATTCCCCTTTGTTTCCCGCTTCTTTATTCCCCTCTGTCGCGTCTCGATTTATGGGAACCGGGATGTGACAGATAATTTGCGTAATAATTAAGAGAGCTCGTATCAACACTAGCTCCAAAAGGAGGGAACCAAGTGGAATTATCATTGAGATCCATTTTTTAGCAAAATAGGGAGAATGAGATAATGAAATAAAATGAAAGTGAGAGAGAAATGTGAAGATTGGTGTGAAAAAAAATGAGAATTGAATGTAGTATATGTAGGTTGAAAAATTTGGATTAAATTAATAAAAGAGAAAGAAAATGGAAATAGCCGTTTGAATGGCCAACGACTACCTCAACGACCAATGAGGGCAGCCATATCACCCACTCGTTGGCACACCAAAATGGTTGAAGTGTGCTAGTTTGGACTGCCATCGCTTGGGCGGTAGTGGGCTTGCTAGCGAGCTCACTGGCGCTAGCAGCGAGCGCCAACACGACGCTATTGGTGCTCTTATAGTCAAGAAAATACAATTGCTCCCCTGATTTTTTATTTTAATTACCTAGATTACCCTTAATTAATTTTTTATTTAGACATGTATCCTTAACTACATTAAAGAAACAGAGTTGCTATTGTTATCCCCAATTTTTTTTTTCCCAAATTCCATCTCGCTAGAGCCTTCCACAGATCCGTTCCGCAAGTTCTTCACTTCTTTTCTGACTTCTCTCATCCAATTGCAAGTACATGTAAAGTCACTAAATCCTGATTGAAATAATTTGTAATAGTAAATTTATAGATTGGTATAAGAATTTAGGAGAAAATAATAAATGATAGAAATAAATGGGGAAGACTAGTAGATTGTAGAGCCGTGAACAATAGTCGATGAAAAGAAAGCGAGAGAGAGATTGTAATATATTTAGTTTTGTTTGTTGGAGTATAATTTTTGTCACCCCTTAATTGAAATCATACATCCTCTACTGCGCGTATAAGAATATTTTTGCCAAACTTAAGTGCCTGTTCACTTTAGAGTATAAATCTATACTTTTAAATGAAGAGATAATATTATGAGATATAAATTTATACTTTATTTTGGAGACTACAAGTTTTATATCTTGACTAGTTGGAGAGATAATATACATATTTATACTTTCAAGGGGGCCATAATATTTATATCTTGTTCACTTGGGATGAAATTGATGGATAAAGGAGAAATTATTTAAAACACATGAGAGCTATAATATTATACCTACAATTTGGAGATATAAATTTATACTTTGGGCAAGGGAAAAGGGGTAGTCCGAAACTTTATATCTCATGTCCGAATTTTTCTTAAATCGAAACCAAATAAAATATAAGAAAGTAAAATAATATTATACCTCGTTTTCTCTCATTTTCACTCTAAGTGAACAGTACACACCCTAAAAGTTCAAGTTGCACGGTTTAAATTAATTCCTTCAAGTAGATGGAAGATACAAAAGCAATATATACATTCCATTCTATATTATTATCTGATGTCTTAATCAATTTAATCTTTTTCTACTTAGTAAAACCCGAAATTAACTTTTTTATGTGCAGTAAAAACAATCTACTTGTTCCTGCACAAAAGGCTGAAAACTAATCAATTTAATTTTATGCCTTTATGCGACCTCTCTCCACAATGCAAAATAAATTCCCCTTCCCTCAATGAAAAAAAGTCAACTTAACCATTTTTATTTATTCATGAAAAGAAGTTCTACTTTACTTTTTTCACTCATATCAAGTGAGATCTTATTCCATTTATAATAATTTTAACTCTTATTTTATTTTTTTCACTCAAAATAAGTGAGACCATTATTTCATTCGGAATAATTTTAACTTTATTTAACTCACATTAATTTTAATTTAAATTTACTTTTACCACTCGCAAAGTGGAACCCTTATACAAGTCACAACGACTTTACTATTTATTAAAATCTGTTGCTCGGCACATAATAGAACTCTTTTCCGTGGAAGGAGGGAGTATTTACTGTTCTTAAAAACATTCTTATTTAGTTGCTTTGCAAAATGCAATTGGTCATGAAGATAATTATTTAAAATATAAGAAGAATTTTTTTTCGGGGACATCCAAGCGTTAATAGATCTTGTCGCTAAGCAGAAAGATTTCAGATTCAAGCTCTATCGCTCACTTCCTCAAGTCAATTAAAAGGAAAAGCATGAGTAATATATTACTGTTTAAATTAATTATAATAAAAAAATTGGTTAAAAACTTAAATATTGTAGAGTTATGACCAAATAAATAAATGGGAATTGATATTGCGAAAACAGAAAATGTTTTTGCATCTTCTTGCACTTTATTTATGTTGCTGTCCGTCAAAATTCTCAATCCATAGTAAAGGATGTATGTACTGTATTAATTAGAGTGGAAGTAATTAGGCCCCCCTGCCCTGTTCCTGCCCTTTGCCTTTGTTGCCCCCTCCATAAGTACACCCTCCCTCTCCCGCTTTGCATTCCACACAAATCTCTCTCTCTCTCTCTCTCTCTCTACGCTACTCCCTCAACTGAAAATGCTGCCAATTATGAAGATGCTCCTCTGCATAGCCACCATCCTCTGCTTTCTCATGTCCGCTCACGCCAGAATCCCTGGTGTCTACGGCGGCAGCGCCTGGCAAACCGCCCACGCCACATTCTACGGCGGCAGCGACGCCTCTGGCACCATGGGTAGAAACCACACCCATCCTCCTCTCCTACTCAACACATAAAAACACTCGTTTCATTTTTTTTTATCCTGTTTTGTTGGTTTAATTAGGTGGTGCCTGCGGCTACGGAAACCTGTACAGCCAGGGTTACGGCGTCAACACGGCCGCGCTGAGCACCGCGCTCTTCAACAACGGGCTGAGCTGCGGTGCCTGCTTTGAGATCAAGTGCGACGCGGCGCAGGACGCCAAGTGGTGCAACCCTGGCTCCCCCTCCATACTCGTCACCGCCACCAATTTCTGCCCCCCCAATTTCGCTCTCCCAAACGATAACGGCGGCTGGTGCAACCCTCCCCGCCCCCATTTCGATCTCGCCATGCCTATGTTCCTCAAAATTGCAGAATACCGCGCCGGCATCGTTCCCGTCAACTTCCGCCGGTAACACTCAATTTCCACTCCGAATTGACTTTATTGCCCTTCGCATTCAACCTGCATGTGAAAGAATGATAGGGTTAGTAAGGGTATAATGGTAATTCAACACCTAGGGAATAGTTGTCCTTGCCCCGACGATATGGAATTGGCGTGCTTGAAATTTAAACATGTCTACCGGAATTACCAGTCAACCTTTTTTTTTTTTTTTTGTTCTTTTCTGAAATTCATTTTTGTTTAATTAAATTAATTTGCATTTTTGCAGTGTGGCATGCAGAAAGCAGGGAGGGATGAGATTCACAATCAACGGTTTCCGTTACTTCAACTTGGTTCTGATCAGCAACGTGGCGGGCGCAGGGGATATCGTGCGCGCGAGCATCAAAGGCGGCAACACACAGTGGCTGCCCTTGAGCCGCAACTGGGGGCAAAACTGGCAATCCAACGCCGTCTTGGTGGGCCAGGCCCTCTCCTTTAGAGTTACCGGCAGTGACCGTCGCACCTCCACTTCCTGGGACGTGGCGCCCTCTGATTGGCAGTTCGGCCAGACCTTCACGGGCAAAAATTTCAGAGTCTAATCAGCCTCGATCTCCCGCCTTCAAAAATTTCTCCCTTTTTACCCGGGAATATTTTGAAGCCTGAATAGTACTAGTCTATTAGCGTGGATTTTAAATTAAAGTTATGGTGCAGAACAGAAAATTACTAGTAGTAATATGATGTGCTACTCTACTACTTTTGTGTGTGGAGTTTACCACTTCGGAAAAAGGTACGAGGGCTGCTGAAGCGGCTGCAGGAACTCTAAGGAAAGGAAATGTAGCCCGCACCTTCTGCTTATTATCAAATTTCATATAGTGGAGTATTGCCTTTTCGGTTTATGCAATTATATTATCATTGAGGAATGAATTAATACTCCCTCCGTCCCTGATATATCTTTCTAGGAGGGAGTGATACGGAGATTAAGAAAAAATGTTGATGAATTGGTTGTGAGTGGATAAAAGGTGGTTGAGTTTGTATTGAGTGGAGAAAGGGTCCCATATTGAAGGAGTGATAGTATTAATTAATTGAGATAGTGGTGAGTGATATATTAATTAATTGAGATAGTGGTGGGTCATATGTGGTATTTTAGGTAAATAAGTTGATAAAGTAAGGGCAGGGAGTAATAATTTGTTGTGATATAATGTCCAAAAATAGCTAGGAAGATATATGGGGGACACCCCTAAAAGGAAAGATAAGAAGATATATCAGGGACAGAGGGAGTATTACTCTCTGTCTTGTTCAGTACGGTTTGTATTTCTATCTGCACAAAAACTTGCCAACGACCTGCTGCACCCCATGTGATCGTGCGTGGGCGCGCCTCACCCATGCACGGCGTGTGGGGTGCACGCACTGTAATATATATTTTTTAATTTCTATTTTCTTTTAATTCGATTCTCTGAATTTAAGTTTTTTTTTTCAATTTTTTTTACAAATAAATTTCACATTTTTTTTCCATCTTTTTTTTTGTTTGTCTCTTCGTTTTTTTGTTTGCCACTTCTTCTTTGGTCACGAGCGTGGGGAGTCGAAAGCCTCGGAACGAGACAAAAAAGTTCAAATTATTGCCCGATGATTATCCTTATATTAATAATCGGAGTGAAGACGGAGCCGTAAAATCGGAACCGAAGGCGGAGACAACAAAAAAACAAAAAAAAAATTGAAATTTAAACAAGAAATTTTGAAAAAAAAAATGACCGGATCAACAGGTCAAACCCGGACCCGATCGCACAACAGGTGCAACAAGTCGCAAACAAGACCTTCTCTTCTATTTGGGTCATATCATATACTCCATCCGTTCACCAAAAAATGTCCAGTTTGGAATAATAACCATGTTCATCAAAAGATGTCCAGTTTACCTTTTTGTACAATACTATCTTCTATACTTTCCAAATATTACTACCTTTTGCCATTTAGGACCCCACTTCACAGCAACTTTACTTTTACCTTTTTATCATCTCAACCACTTTATTCTTACTTTTTGGTCAATACCACCTCTTTTTTTGCCATTACCACTGTTTTTTTTGTTATTATCTCACCACCCCTAATTTCTACTAATTTTTAACCCACTAACTTTCACTTTATCAACTTTTTTAAACTCCGTGCTCAGACCAAAGTGGACATGTTTTGGTGAACGGAGGGAGTAATATAACGTGTTTTCTTTTATCGCATAATTTTTTTTTACTAATCTATACTAAACACAATTTTTATTGATTGATTAAAAAGATACTACTTTACTAACTACTCTTTTCGTACGTGAAGTTTTGTCCTACTTACCCTTTTTTGTACGTGAAGTAATGCCCTGTTTCACTTTATGTACATATCTACCCTAAAAAATTCCCTCCTATTTACATCCAATTGCCATTTGGACCCACACAACCACAACCATCTATTCTTTTTAATTTGGACCCACACAACTACACATTCTTCACTTTAATTTGGACCCACACAACCACAAGCACACGTTCTCTTTAATTTGCAATTAACAATCTAAACTTATGTCATTAATAATATCCCCACATTTAACTTTTATCCCACTCAAAACAACTTTACCAGCTTTTTTAATCTCCAAGTCGAGTAGTTAAATTACAGTACGTCCGCATTAGGAATGGCAATCGGGTACGGCAGGTACGGATAGTGAATATCCATACCCATACCCACGAGCCAAACCCATACCCATACCCATACCCATACTCATACCCATACCCGCGATGGGTATTTTTCTCTACCCATACCCACCGCCCGCGGTTACCCGCCACCCGCTGGGTACCCGCGTACCCGCCACCCGGGGGTACCCGCCTACCTGCCACCTATTGGATACCCACCACCCGTGAATCGGAATTTAATCAAATAAATTACAATTTAACACAAAATAAAAGATTAACCACCAAAGTTCAAATCCATAAAACATAAAATTCAAATCTACAAAGTTCAAATCCATACCAATATCTGGCCCAAATATATATTATATACATTATATAATAATCGGATAGTAGTCGGGTATTTCGTGGATATTTCTCGGGTATTTTTAGCGGGTATTTTTAGCGGGTAAATGGGTATCGTGGGTATGGATAGTAACTATCCATACCCATACCCACGAATTAAATGGGTAGTATTTTCTAACCATGAAGCTATCCATGAATATCAAATGACCCTCAAACCCGCACCTATTAGGGTCGGGTACCCGCGGGTAAATTGCCATCCCTAGTCCGCATGGGTAATTAGGGATTGATTCGAGTTTAGTTAAAATTTAATAATTCATAATCACAGTTTAATTAAATTATATAAAACTTTAATTAATGGTCCACATGGAATGGAAGTCCACCTCATTCACGAGCTGGGCATAGCAATTATGACTTGAGATTTTGCTGCCAACTAAAATTGAATAGAACTACAAGTACCACTTGCATTTTACGAGTGCGATATTCAAATTAATAATTTCAAATTTTGAAATAGGAAATTTGTACAAATGTGAGTTTGTCATTCAAACTGCTAAAATATCCATATATTACTTGTACATAGAAATAAATGAATAATGGTTCTGTTTTCTGTATATTTCCCCTCACTTTTATTTTATTGAAAAACACGCATATCTTTTACGTCTAATGCATGACTATAAATTTTTTGTATAAAATTCTAACTATCTTTGACACTTATTTTTTAATGATTCCATAAATTTATAAAAAGAATTAAATGAATACGATTTGCAAGCATAACAATACAAGACTAAAAGTAGTCATCTTTAATTTTTGTTATTTTAGTAAGCTTTTATTTCCTCTTTATTATAGTACTCGGTAAAATCCGTAAAGCACTCATTTCCATATTTTCTATTGATATTCTGACTGCAGTTTAAGGAAAAATTAATTAAATATATATGTGTATATGTATAAACTAATTCAAGAGCCAGATAGAGCGTCAAATTGCACGTTGGCCACTAGGGGTGGAGTAGCTTTAATTCATCACCACAATCACTATGGATATATATATATATATATATATATATATATATTTTTTTTTTTTATGGCAAAACAAAACTTTCATTAATTAGAAGAATCGGATGGCACAATACTCATGAGCCACATAGGTCAATTATCGTGCCACAAAATAGGGGAGGTTAGAGACTTTGCGAAGACTGCTAATTCATGGGCTGCCATATTAGCTTGATGACGAACATGACTAACAGAAATAACATTTAATTTTTTCACAGCAACAAAGAAATCAAACATATCCTCATACAACACACTATCGGCTTCTTTCTCTTCTGCAATAACATGGATACCCAAGATGGAATCAGTGAAAACTTCAACAGGAGATATTCCTTCCTCAACGCACTGGTGTATTCCAAACACCACAACCCGTAGCTCGCCACCCAGCACAGTCGCAAACTTTGAAAATCGGCTTTGCCATTGCAAAAATTATGGCATTTGAATCATTTCTCAACACCACCTTTTCCAGAAGTTGCATCCTCTGCATAATCCACGTCTAGCCTATAACAACCCTTCTTTGGACTCCATCACTTGGTACTCCCTTCAGGCGGCAAAATGTGTTGTTAAAGCGCCGCTTGCTGCCTCGCCTCTTCATAACCAGCAATATAATTCGCACTTTGCTGCAGCAAATCACTGCCAATAAATCTTCTGTCCTTATGCTTCTCATCACACCAACCCTTCCAAACCAACCACAAACCCATCAGCCAAATACCAACAACTTTTCTTGAATACCCATCCCTCATTGCCTCTCCAATAACCTGCAAATCATACCCTTCCCATTTTTTTAAAGTGTCCCAACATCCAAATCGCGACCAGCAATGCTGAACTTTTTCACAGAATAACAGAGTATGGCTTGTCGTACCCCACCCTTTTCAGCACCACCCACACCTACCAAAGACGGAACATGGTGAGCATGTAAATTCATCTCTGTAGGGATAAAATTTCTGAAAACTCTCCAAATAAAAATTCGAACCCTCTATGGAAGATCAAAACTCCATATGTATTTCCACCATTTTGCATGAGCATCACCCGAACTTGTTGTGGAAGCACCATAATATCCAGACGCTAACAGATAGCCCAATTTAACAGTATAAAGCTCTTTTTGTTCATACGCCCAAAATCGACGGTCCTCAACATAGTCAGACCTTAAAGCCACACACAAAATTTCATCTATCTCGAAAGGAAGAAAAATATTATGCAGCTTTGCCCTATCCCAAGACTTGCTTTAATCAATGAGGTCAGCAACAAAAAGATTCTCTCATCCTGCCTTCTGTAAAATCATTTTGCCATTAGGAAAATTTGGCAACCAAGCATTCGAGAAAACCTTCACATCTCTACCATTACCCACTCGCCATCTCAAAAAACCTTTTTCTAAGAGGTCTTTACCCCACAACAATGATCTCCAAATAAAAGAGACATTACCATGAATCTTAGCATCCATAACATCACAATCATGAAAGTACCTCGCCTTAAACAATTTAGAAACAAGAGAATCGGGATAAGTGATAAGCCTCCAGACTTGCTTTGCCAACAAAGATTGGTTGAAAGCATTAAGATCTCGAAAATCCATACCTCCTTTACTTTTAGACTTACAAAGCTCACTCCATGTCGCCCAATGCAACTTCTTTTCTCCCACCTTGTCACCCCACCAAAATTGAGCACACAAACGCTCAATGTCGCTGCATACCGACATCGGAATTTTAATATAAGCTATTGTATAAGTTGGAATAGATTGGATAACAAATTTAATAAGCACTTCTTTACCACTAGCCGAGAAACTTTTGTTCATCCAACCACTTAATCTATTCGAAACTCTCTCAATTAAATATTGAAATTGCAATCGGCGACTTCTCATCATGAAAGTTGGCAATCCCAAATAAACCGAGTGACTATGAACTACATTTACACCAAAAGTTCTCTTCACTGCATCTTTCACTTCTTGTCGCACACCCGGATTAAAAGTTAAAGCAGATTTCTCATAATTAATCATTTGACCCGATGCACCTGAGTAAAGACTTAAAGCCTCCACAACTCTAGCAGCGCTATCCCCTGAAGCCTTAAAGAAAATAAAACTATCATCAACAAAAAATAAATGTGGAACCATCGGAGCAAGTCTTGCAATTCGGATTACAGAGAAAAGCTGATGACAGACATAAGCTTTAAAGATGGAAGCTAGCCCTTGAGAACAGTTAACAAACAGGAACGGAGAAAGTGGATCTCCTTGCCTAATTCCCTTCGGTGGCTTCACTTCTCCATAAACCTTCCCATTAACGACAAAAGAAAAAGTAGTCGTTGTCACACATTTCATAATAAGATCCAAAATCTTATTAGGAAAACCCAGAGAATTCATCATAAGTCTCAAAAAAAGGCCACTCAACATGATCATAGGTGATGGTCCCGATACGAGTTCTGGTGTATGGGGGGGGGGAATACACCAGTTAAGAATTTTAAAAACAACCCCCTGAAAATTATCACAACCGAGTAATACGACTCAGCTGGAATCACAACTGAGTAAGGATACTCAGATGGAAGTGTAGTGATGTGAGGAATGTGGTGGAAATAACAACTCGTATAAAAATAACTCACTCTCAGATGCAAGGTTGGTCAATAACTAAAACAGTTAAGATGGAAAGATATGCAGTTTTGAGTGCTGGTTAGTTGGTCAGTTGAATATGCAAGAAATAACTGAACTGAAAACACAAACACACAAAGGATTTACGTGGTTCGGAGATAACTCCTACGTCCACGGGGAGTTGTGAGTCCACACAACTCAGTCCAAGTTCTTTAGGACTGGAACCACAAAGCTTACGCGGGCTTTGCAACCGTTAAGATAAGTTTACGGGTACTTATCAACCTTACAGATAAGTTTACGGGTACTTATCAACCTATGTACTCAATTTCGGGAAGAGTAGGGTCCTAACAATCCTTTTGAGAGGATATGTAAAAAGGTGGATTTTCCAACTACTAGCTCGAACAAAGGAGTGAGCTAGGATCTAGGCTTGAATGAATGAAAACTCAAACTAAGATCAAAAACACCAAGACAGAATCTAATACTCTATGAACTCTCAACTAGTAATGTTCTTAGAGAATATTTGCAATTTTGCTCATGTAGAATAAAGTCGTTCTTTTGTTCGTCTGTTTGCTCTCTACTCTGTCTTCTAAGTCTTGGTGAATGAAAGAAGGCCTCTAACGGAGAGAATCAACTAGCCGTTGGATGAACCGTTGATCTCTGTCTTGTGAAAGCGATGGCTTGTCTCTCATCTCTGCAGACTTTCCCGATTTAGCAACTGTGAACTTCTGCTTTCCACCTGAGACAGCCTTGTGTTGGGCCAAATGAGGTAATGACCGAACGTCAAACCTTTACGTGACTTCCTTTTTGAAATTCAAATCTTCAACCTTTGACTTTCAACTTTGTTTAGTCGGTTGAGAAGTTTTGGTCTTCATCCGAGTGGTCTTCAGCTGATGTTCCATCTGATTGATATCTTCATCTGACCTTCTGTCTGAATAGGAACAGTTGAACTCTCAGCTGTCTTGAACTTCATGTTGTCGATCTTATCAGTTCGAGTCCTGTAGCTGATGTTCTGTATCTTGAACGCTCAGTTGTCTTTCACATCTGATGTTCTGTATCTTGAATGCTCAGTTGTCTTTCTCACATCTGATATTCTGTATCTTGAACGCTCAGTTGTCTTTCTCACATCTGATGTTCTCTTACATCTTCTCCTTTGAACGCTCAATTGTCTTTCTTACAACTGATGTTCTATCCGAGTAACGCCATGTTGCCGTCTTCAGCTGGACACCTATAAAGATAAAATCTCAACATTGCTCAAACAGCGAGCCTAAATACTAACATTAGGATCTGGCAACATCTACTCGGTTGGGGTCAGTTGGTTTTGGAATCGATCAAAACTTTAATAAATTTCCCAACAATTTCCCCCTTTTTGATGATGCCAAAACCCTACTGATCTAACTGATCTATACCCTACTGACCTATCTAAAATCTCAGCTGAAATTCTAGACAGTCTATAAGATTAAAACAACAAAGGGTTAGCACAGTTATAACATGGTATTGAAATAACTTTGCGATTCAGAGCTTGGACAACGAGATATAGTACGTCAAGGTGAATCGGATAACTGATGAAAGTTTTCATTACAACTGATGGTTACAAAAATTATGCACAAAAGTCAAAAAAATACATCAGTTGCTAAAAAACTTTAACTTAGCTAATACTTTAGCCCCGGAGTGTAGGAGGAATGGAGGAAGATAGGTAACTTTCTGAGGGACGGAGACAATGTTCATATCCAGTTTCACGTCAATCATTGCTCGCCTGAACTGGCTGAACATGCCCGGATCCCCGGAGTGTAGCTCGGTCAGGGCTTCCTTGAAGGCTCTTCTTCCATCCTCAGTTGAGTACACCTTTCTGTAATAAAAATCATTCACAAACTCCTGTTTGAATGATTCCCAATCCTCATTCCATTCCGCAGGCATCCATTTGTCAACATGCCTGAATCGACTTTGAAGCTTGATCTTCCCTGGCAGTCTCTGTTGCTTCAACCGTGCTTCAGCCTTTACTTGATGTTTCTCGATACGTCTTCGGCTGCGGGAGGAAACATTTCTATCCAGGTTATTTGTAATCTTGGTAAGCTCTTCTTCAAACTGGTTGACTCTCGTTGCTTGGTCGGCTGCAAACTTCTTTATCCAGTCAGGATTCATGTAGTCCTTCTCAGCAACATCCATAGCCTTGGCAGCAGCAATACACTCTTCGGTTGTGATACCGTCGAGTTCAGTATCAAGCTCGGCTGCAATCTCGGCTATGGAGTTGTAGGAAACTCCATACTCCTTGGCAAGCTCCATGTCCTTTGCCATTTCATCTCCACCGACATCGGTTGGCTTCGGAGCGGACTTCTTCTTCGGAGTCTTCTTCGGCTGAGATTTTTTGGCTGGAATTTCTTCTTCAGCCTGGGTCTTATCTATCCCAATCACATCTTCCCCCTGCATCTCATCTTCCCCCTTTTTGGCATCAGCAACAAAGCTTGCAACTGAGCCATCCAGAGAGGTGAGTTGCTATTCAGCTTGTTGGATTCGGTTGAAGAGCTCATCTACTGCGCACTCCACCTCAACCTTCTTCGCTATTTCAGAGTCATGGCGCTCTTGTTCGGCTTTCCTCAGTGCAGCGAATGATTCATTGACCTCGGTTTGGAAAGCAACGAACTCAGCCCATCTTGACTCGAACCGAGAGTCCCATTCTTCATCCTGCGTCTGTTGAGATTTGGCAAGGTTGGAATCAGATATAGATTTGAACACGTTCAGATCGGATTTGATTCCATGAATGGTTTTCTTCAGTGCATTGATGTCTTGGCTAGTGGATGTCAAGAATTCTTCCAGCTTCATCTTCAGCGCATCATTCTCTTCCTGCAACTTCCCGTGCTTCTCCGCCTGAGCTTCCATCATCCTCAGCTGATCTTCTTTGTTGAGCTGGATGATGGCAAGCATCTCCTTTCGCAGTTGGTTTACCCTCTCAGCGATCAGCTCGCAAATTTCATCAGTAGAGGGAGCTGGCTGATCAGCTGGAGCTCGTTGTTCAGAAGTTGCTGGCTGTTCAACAGTGATCATGGCTTGGCGATTGGCCAGGTACTGTTGAAGCTCTTCTTCTTCTTGTTTGGCTGCTGCTGCGGCTGCGTCAAGGTCATCGATGAACTCAGCCGACTTGATTAGCATGTTATCAAGGAAGACGACATAGTCTGGTTCGGCTGTCTCCCTGGTGTCTCTTCCTTCAGCCTTGCTCATGTCCAAACGAAGCGTCAGCAGTGCGATTTTATTGTTGTATGCAACCTCCAGGTTGGTGTAGTTGAAGTAATCCCTGATACGTGACTCATCGGCCTTCAGCTGGTTCCAGCTGTGTATCCTAATGGTATCTTCCTTCACATACGAGTGACTGAAGATGATGGTGAACTGATACAGCAGCTCGGTTCCAAGCGTGGCAAAAGTAGGCATGTCGCGCGCTTCAGGGAACATCCCGATCAGCTTCTGGAAGCAATAGGTCAGCTTGCCTTCATGTTCCAGTGCGACGGCTTGACGATCGGCTTCGTCATCGATGGGGGAGGGAGATAGATTTTCGTAAGGAATTGGTTCAAGAGTTTCATCAACGTTGCCCAAAGAAGTGGTCTCAACGTTGGCATCGAGCTGGGAGCTCGGAAGTTTTGGATGTGTGGGGATGATGGTATCAAGAGGTTCCTCAACATTGGCCAAAAGAGTGGTCTCAATGTTGGCATCGGGCGGAGAGCTCAGAATTTCTGGCTGTGTGTCGGTGGGGATAACTTGTTCGGGCTGTACGGCATCAGCTCCTGTCGTGGGGGAGGTTGGAATATCTTCGGTTTCCTCAGATGAAGAAGATGCATTCGAGGAGATAGTCGGCTCAACTTCCGGGTCGGTTTCCACCCCTTCCATCTCATCTGTTCCACCTGCGCGAGGAACAATCTCAAAGGCAGCTGCTTCAACTGAGTGACTCGACTCAGATGGCTCCTCAACTGGTGCCTTCTCAGCTGGTGCCTCCTCAGCGGGTGTCTCCTCAGCTGGTACCTCCTCAGCTGGTAACTCCTCAGCTGGCAACTCCTCAGCTGGCTTGGCAACTGACTTCAAGCCTCAACTTCTTCTTAGCTGGTTCTTCCTCTTTCTCCTTTTCCGACTCAACTCTGTGTCGGTGTGCAGTTGTAGATTTGGAAGTGCGGCCAACAGCTGGAGGCAGCTCCTCAGCTGTATCTTTTTCTTCAGCTGTTTTCACAGCTTCCCTCTTGTCTTTAGGAGTATAAACACTCCTAATCACATCTTGAGCCTTCTTGGCGGTTGGGAAGAGCATCTGTCTCTTGACAGGGGTCTCCTCACAGTCTTCCCAGACCATGTTCTGATCCTTTGTTGCGAAAAGGATCAGAGCAGAAATTTTGGCTCCGAAGTTGAGAGTTCCCTTGACACTCAACAACTTCTCTCCAGAGTCGGTTGTGGATTCGGTAATTTTCTGCCTCTCCAGTGTCAACTGGTGTTCAAAATAACTAAACTAGTTGATGTCGTGCTTGTGTATGTGCTCCAAAGCAATCAGTTGCTTGAGCTTCGGTCGGCTGATGTCTCCAAAGGCCCCACTGTATCCGAAGATGACCTTGGATACAACATCGAGCAGAAGTCGATGCTCGGGCTTCAACTTTGTTCGCTGCATATTGCTCCTCAATTTTTCTGGGGTGATGAGAGCACTCTCTAGAAATTGATCGGCTTCCGCATCGGTGATGTTCTCAACTGTGTCTGTGGTGGTCAGGTTCGGAGGGATGATGGAGCGTAACAGATCAGAAACTGGAATGGGAATGGAGACACGGCGGATGGTTCTGGTCGGAACATCTCGTTGTCGACAAGAGACTTCTGTAATGAGGCCGTCTCGGCTGTCAATGGGAGATTGCAGGTTCAAGTAAAACTCCCCGACCTGTCACCTGAGAAGGTAGGAGGAGAAGAACGTCGCCCAATCCAGAATGCCGTTCTCCCTGAGAAGATTGGCGAGGGAAGACAACACCGGCGAGTCCAGTGCTTCGTCTGATAGAATCTGCTCAAAATGAATCTTTGATAACAGCATGTCGAAAGACTCCTCGTATGATGAAGGGACTAGAGAAGGTCCTGAAGAAGCCATCTTCTTTCCTTTTGGTGCCATTTAAAGTTCTATGAAGATTATATATAGAGAGAAAAACTTGCAGAAAATGGTGAGACAAATCGGAGACGAAAATGAACAGTTACTGCAGATAAACACAAATGTAGAAGGTAAGAGATCACTTCCTAATTTTCCGCCTTTTATAGGTTATTGGGTCGTTTAAATCGACGGCTAGGGTTGAATGGCGCGAATCCATCAACGGTTGAGATCTCGTGACTGTTGACTAGCTTTGACTTGACGTTGAATTCCGAGTTCCAATACCCGCGTGTGAGAAGGTGAACTGTTTTCATGTCAGCCCAGTCGCACTATAAAGTAGGCTATTGATGTTCAGCCGTACTTTACATTAAATGTGCTATGATGGCTATTTTAATCTAACTGACATGCTCAGGAATGTTTTGAATTTATTTCAAACATTCTCATTTAAGACACAAACACCTTCAGCCATAAATGTTACCTGCCAGCTGATGTCGGAATCAGCTGTGATACCTGCCAGCTGATGTCGGAATAAGCTGTGTTCCAATGTTGCGGCATACCATCAGCTGACTCGAGTTCGTCTGGTCAGCTGACGTCTGATGTCTTCAGTTGGTGATCCGCATCTGAGATTCCCCCTTCATCTGAGCTTCCCCCTTAGATGGATATCTATCTCTTCACCTCAAATGACTCCTCATCTGATGGATCCAACAATCCAAGGAGATCACATAACATCTTAAACCATGCTTCGACTAGAGGTTTGGTGAAGATATCTGCTCTCTAAATCTCAGTTGGAATTTTCTCCACAGATACGTCCTTCTTCTCAATATGATCTCGGATAAAGTGATGTCGGATGTCGATGTGCTTCGTCCGAGAGTGGTGAACAGGATTTAAAGAGATAGCAATGGCACTTGAGCTATCACAATGGATGGGAACCCGTCTAGTTGCAACTTCATAATCTCTCAGCTGTTGCTTGAGCCATAACACTTGCATGCAACAACTGCCTGCAGCCATATACTCTGACTCGGTTGAAGAAGTGGCAACACATGCTTGTTTCTTGGAGAACCATGAAACTAACTTGCTTCCCATGAACTGACAATGTCCAGATGTGGACTTCCTATCCAACCGATCTCCGGCTAGATCCTCATCTGAGTATCCGATCAGTTGGATATTGTCGTCGGTTGGATACCACAACCCAACATTAACAGTGCCCTTCAGATACTTAATGATGTTCTTTGTTGCCAACATGTGTGCTTCCCTCGGCTGAACTTGGAACTGAGCACACACTCCAACCGCGTAAGATATATCTGGCCGACTGGCGGTTAGATATAGCAAAGAACCGATAATCCCTCTGTACTTACTGGCATCCACAAGTTTTCCCTCAGATCCGGGTTCAATCTTCCAGTTAGTATTCATCGGGATCCTTGTGGTTTTACTTAACTGCAATCCGAACTTTGCGATGAGCTCCTTTGTATATTTTGACTGATTGATAAAAATTCCTTTTGATGACTGCTTCACCTGAAGCCCAAGAAAATAATTCATCTCGCCCATCATCGACATCTCGAATTTCTCCTTCATGAGAGTTGAGAATTTCTCGTACAGCTCCTCCGACTTGGAACCGAATATGATGTAGTCAACATAGATTTGTACAACAAGTATGTCTTCTCCAACTTTTATGGTGAACAGTGTTTTGTCAACTGACCCTCATTTGAACCCCGAGTTCAGAAGAAAACCACATAGAGTGTCATACCAAGCCCTAGGTGCTTGCTTTAATCCATAGATTGCTTTCTTCAACTTATACACTCTTCCATCTCCAGTCTCAAAACCGGAAGGCTGTTCAACATAAACATCTTCCTTAATATCACCGTTGAGGAAGGCACACTTAACATCCATCTGATAAACCTTGAATTTGTGAAATGCGGCATAGGCTAGAAATATCCGGATGGCTTCCAACCTTGCAACAGGCGCAAAGGAATCCTCGAAATCAATTCCTTCTTGTTGGCAATATCCCTGAGCTACCAACCTTGCCTTATTTCTCACGATGAATCCAATGACGTCTCTCTTGTTCTTGAAAATCCACTTTAATCCAATGACTTTGACACCATTTGGTCTTTATACCAACTCCCATACACAGTTGCGTAGAAATTCATTCAGCTCTTCTTGCATGGCTGTTGTCCAATGAACACAGTTGAGAGCTTCCTTAACATGCTTCGGTTCTGGCACATCAGCTACGAAACATGAAATCATGGCAACATCTCCTGCTTGTTCGAACTCTTCCAGAACTGCCAACTCCTCATCATATTGGGCGTAAGTGTTGGAATCTTTCTCAGCTGAGTCTGGATTTGCAACTCTACTTCTAGTACTCACACCTTTGGCTGGATCTCCAACGATGTTGTCCTTGGAATGATCTTCATACCATCTCTTGTTGCGTCTCCTTCTTCTTCCAACAGTGGCTGTTCCGTGATTTCAACTGATGGGATAACCTGAGCTGTGGGAGATGCTGGGATCTTCAGAACTGGTGATTTATCAGTTGTGGAGTCTGGATCCTCAACATGGACAATATTTTGAACTGAGCTAGGTTGGGCTTCGGATGCTGATGCAGTTGGAGTGACATCAGCTGAAGTTCCCCCTTGAGATGAGCTGGGGTCCTCACATTCATCTTCAGAGGAACAAGGATCATCATCCTCGATTGTCCATACCAATGGTTGAGCTAGATTCTTCTGCCTTAGAACCTGCGATCTGGTGAGAGCTGGTGAAACATGTGGATCAGCTTGTTGTCCTTTAGCCTGTTTCCTGCACTCAAAAGTAGATTCATCAAAACTAACATGAGGTGTTATCTCCACAACACGAGAGCTGTTGTTAAAAACTCTATACGTCTTGATCCGAGCGGCATATCCAAGAAATATGCCTTTCGAAGCCTGTGCGTCAAAAGTTTTCAACTAAGTCTTCCCATTGTTGTGAATATAACACTTAGAACAAAAAATGCTAAAATATGAAATATCAGGCTTCCTGCGTCTCCATAGTTCATATGGAGTCTTTCCCAACCGCTTGGTTAGAAGAGACCGGTTCTGGGTGTAGTAGGCTGTGTTGATTGCCTCAGCCTAAAATCTCTTTGGCAGAGCTGAACTTGTCAACATGGATGTAGCAGCATCCTTCAGCGTTCGGTTTCTTCGCTCGGCTACTCATTGTGGAGTACGCGCAACCGATGTTTGATGAGTAATTCCATGCTTCTCGCAGTACTCGATGATGGTTTCATTTAGGAACTCAGTTCCACGGTTTGATCGGATGGAAATGATTTTCATCTCTTGTTGGTTCGATATCCGATCCATCAGCTTGGGTAGCTTAACTCGGGTTTCACTCTTGTGTCGCATGAAAATGGTCCACATGTACCTAGAAAAATTATCAGTAACAACAAGTGTATACTCGTTACCATTCATGCTCTTGGGTGTAACTGGCCCGAAGAGATCCAAATGAATCAGCTGCAATACTCGGTCGGTTGAGGGAATCGTTTTCAACCGAAAGGAGGATCTAGCGAGCTTTCCTAACTGACATGCACTGTAGATATGTGTTGTTGAAAACACTCAGTTCGGAATGCCCTTTGCATGTTCCTGTCTTGCAAGTCTGTTCATTGTCTTGAAATTCAGATGGTTGAGCCTTTTATACCACAGCCAGCTCACATCTGAACTGCTCTTTGATAACAGAAAGGTTTCAGGAGGACTACTGTTCCAATCTGCATAGTAGACATTCCCGGTTGGGGATCAATTTCCCAACAATATGACTTGCTTTGTTTCAACATTTTTAACCCTGCAGCCCTGCGCATCAAACTTGACAGAGAAACCATTATCACAGAATTGGCTGATGGAGAGCAAGTTATGCTTCAATCCATCAACATATGAAACATTGAAAATAGATACGTGATTGGTTTTAAGGGTACCATAGCTTTTGGTGTGACCTTTTGAATTGTCACCAAAGGTAACTGATGGTCCTTCCTTTTCCACGAAACTTCCAAGCAAATCCCTCAGATTTGTCATGTGTTTCGAGCATCCACTATCCATCACCCACATGATATGAGATGCTTTATTCTTCCTCAGCTGTTCCTCCTGCTCCTGCACAGAGAAACACGCTTAGGTCCCCAATTTTAGTTGGGTCCTGGAGGGTTAGAACCAGTTCCCCCTTGAACTGTGAGTCGCTTTTCCCTGTAAATTCGGATAGATTTATCATTCCAAATTACTTTCCCTTCTCCATCAACTATAACAACACCTCAGTTATCCTTAGGCTTGTTGTTATTATTGATGTTCTGTTTCTTGGGAGGAGATGGATTTCTCCCATTGTGAGCTTTAGGAGGAGAGGCGTTCCCCCTGTTTTGTTGACGTTTCTGACCCATTTGATTTTGCCTATGAGGTCGGACGCCAATTTGGAATCTGTGTGGCTGAGTCTGATTCCATCTTCCCGACTGTTGGCGACAACTGTTCATGCCCTGTTGTTGATTCATGTTTTGGCATGAATTTCCCCAGCTGTTGGAATTGTTCCACATAGGTTGACTCTGATGGAACCTCTGGTTGTTCTGATAATGGAACCGATGTTGATTCTGATGGTTGAATCCCTGTTGGTTCGGTTGATTCCATCTCTTCTGAGGTCGGTTCTGAGGTCTGTTCAGAGGTCGGTTCTGAGGTCGGTTCAGAGGTCGGTTCTGAAGTCGGTTTCAATTGTATCTCCGACGTCTCTGATTCCTCCTCTGAGTCCCTGAACATTTCTCCTCGGTTGTTGTTCCAACCGATGGATTCTTCAATTCTCCAATCACAGCTCCCTTTCCTTTCTCAGCTGCAGTTTCCTTAGCTGGTTGTGCTTGCTGTGACGTGGAGGTTGGATTAATTTGGGGAGTTGCAGACTCAACCGGATTTGGTTTGTCAACCGTGACATCCATAGCCTTGACAAAGGTTGCGGGTGGAATTCCAGAGTCCTTGACCATGTCGTAACCGAGTCCACACACGTCATCCATTTGTCTTTGGTAACTGATGAGATTCTCGATGATTTTGGATGAATGATATAGCTTTATTAGGTTGTCCTTCTCAGTTTGCAAATCCTTGAGGAGAACAGCTATATGCTCGGTCTGTGTGTCTGACTTCTTCATCAACTGGTCGATCTGTGCCTCTTGCTTATTCAACTGCTCGTGCTGCTCCTTGATCTGCTGCTTTAACTCCTCATCGGTTGGAGCATTAGTTCGGTTGACCTCATTCAGTTGACTTTTGAGATTATCAATCTCTTCGGTTTGACTTTTAATCAGATCGTCCTTTTCGGTTAAGGATTCTTCAAGTCTGGCAAACTGTTCTTGAAGATTCTTAAACTCAACCGATTGCTGATGCAGTTCCTCACTGAGTTCTAGGAAGTCACCCCAAGAGGGTTCCAACTTTTCCTCTACTGTTTCCTGCATGTTAGTAGCAATAGAAGAATTTAAATTAACTGAACTAGAATGTACCTCAGCATCATATTGGTCAGTTCCAAATGCCATGAGACATTGATCCTGTCCGATAGCGTTGTTGGTGGAAGTCAGCTCGTCCTCATCTTCGGTATCAATGAAGATGTCCATGTCATCAGCTGCTTCTTCTGCAACCATGGCCTTGTTCTTTGCATTTTGTTTGGCCCTCAACGCTTCTCTATCTTTCTTCGACAGATCTGGGCAATCAGCTTTAAAGTGTCCCTCTTTGCCGCATTCAAAGCAATTGTTGGTCACAGGCTTTGAGTTATCTCGAGTTCGGTTGGATTTATAGAACCGTTTGTATTTTCCGAACCGAGTATCCATGTCAGCTAGCTTCTTTGACAGGGCGGCTATACTCTGTTGCAACTCTTCTCTGCTTGGCTCCTTCGAAGCTGTGTCCGCAGATCTTGTTGCCCTTGATGTTCGCGGCTTGGAATAGTCAGCTCGAAGTGCTACTGTCTTTGTTGCTGAACCAACATCCTCATGTCGACTCGTCTGCACCGAGGACTGAGTTGATCTTCATCGGTTCACCTTGTACTCATTTCCTTTCAGGATTGAGAACAACTTGTCAGTTCCCATTTCTCCAAGATCAGCTCGGCTTTCATGAATGTTGGTGAAGGTGTCCCACTCAGCTGTAGAGCTTGTGATACTTTGAGGTTGATTTCTCTCAAAGTATACTTCCCTCGTCGGATAGACTGAATCCTTCGGATGATATCCATGAACCGAAGCTCCAACTGATCAATGGTTTCATCAACTCTTAGACAAAAGTTGTCAAAATCTTGACAAGCATGGGAGAACTTGTTCTCTTTGGTATCATCACTCCCTTCACTAAGAGATGCCAAAATGTCCCACATCTCCTTAGCTGTGTTGCACTCTTCTATCCATGGAAGACAGTCTTGTCAACTGTGGACATGATAGTGCTCTGAGCCCAGATATCCAACTGGCTCACTTTCGCTTCCTCAGGAATGAAGTCTTCTGGCTTTTTCTCAACCATCACCTCAGTTGCATCCCCATCATTGGGATTTGTAGGAGTACGAGTAACTTTTTCCATGATGGTGACCGGTCCGGATGTAATCACTTGTTGCATTCGATGATGCTTTGACAGTAGAATCTTCTTCATCCGAGTCTTCCAGGATGTATAGTTCACAGCCGAGAACATGACAACAATCTTGTCTTTAACATCCATCTGCACACAATAAACAAACAACAAATGCAAGCAGATATGCACTAGCGTGAAAAAGATCTATTCAGTTGACCACTGAAGAAAAACACCTCGATTCACACCTCGTGAAACAGAGTCAGCAGTCTTTTGAACCACTGCTCTGATACCACTTGATGGTCCCGATACGAGTTCTGGTGTATGGGGGGGGGGGGGAATACACCAGTTAAGAATTTTAAAAACAACCCCCTGAAAATTATGACAACCGAGTAATACGACTCAGCTGGAATCACAACTGAGTAAGGATACTCAGATGGAAGTGTAGTGCTGTGCGGAATGTGGTGGAAATAACAACTCGTATAAAAATAACTCACGCTCAGATGCAAGGTTGGTCAATAACCAAAACAGTTAAGATGGAAAGATATGCAGTTTTGAGTGCTGGTTAGTTGGTCAGTTGAATATGCAAGAAATAACTGAACTGAAAACACAAACACACAAAGGATTTACGTGGTTCGGAGAGAACTCCTACGTCCACAGGGAATTGTGAGTCCACACAACTCAGTCCAAGTTCTTTAGGACTGGAACCACAAAGCTTACGCGGGCTTTGCAACCGTTAAGATAAGTTTACGGGTACTTATCAACCTTACAGATAAGTTTACAGGTACTTATCAACCTTACAGATAAGTTTACGGGTACTTATCAACCTTACAGATAAGTTTACAGGTACTTAACAACCTATCTACTCAATTTCGGGAAGAGTAGGATCCTAACAATCCTTTTGAGAGGATATGTAAAAAGGTGGATTTTCCAACTACTAGCTCGAACAAAGGAGTGAGCTAGGATCTAGGCTTGAATGAATGAAAACTCAAACTAAGATCAAAAACACCAAGACAAAATCTAATACTCTATGAACTCTCAACTAGTGATGTTCTTAGAGAATATTTGCAATTTTGCTCGTGTAGAATAAAGTCGTTCTTTTGTTCGTCTGTTTGCTCTCTACTCTGTCTTCTAGGTCTTGGTGAATGAAAGAAGGCCTCTAACAGAGAGAATCAACTAGCCGTTGGATGAACCGTTGATCTCTGTCTTGTGAAAGCGATGGCTTGTCTCTCATCTCTGCAGACTTTCCCGATTTAGCAACTGTGAACTTCTGCTTTCCACCTGAGACAGCCTTGTGTTAGGCCAAATGAGGTAATGACCGAACGTCAAACCTTCACGTGACTTCCTTTTTGAAATTCAAATCTTCAACCTTTGACTTTCAACTTTGTTTAGTCGGTTGAGAAGTTTTGGTCTTCATCCGAGTGGTCTTCAGCTGATGTTCCATCTGATTGATATCTTCATCTGACCTTCTGTCTGAATAGGAACAGTTGAACTCTCAGCTGTCTTGAACTTCATGTTGTCGATCTTATCAGTTCGAGTCCTGTAGCTGATGTTCTGTATCTTGAACGCTCAGTTGTCTTTCACATCTGATGTTCTGTATCTTGAATGCTCAGTTGTCTTTCTCACATCTGATGTTCTGTATCTTGAACGCTCAGTTGTCTTTCTCACATCTGATGTTCTCTTACATCTTCTCCTTTGAACGCTCAGTTGTCTTTGTTACAACTGATGTTCTATCCGAGTAACGCCATGTTGTCGTCTTCAGCTGGAGACCTGTAAAGATAAAATCTCAACATTGCTCAAACAGCGAGCCTAAATACTAACATTAGGATCTGGCAACATCTACTCGGTTGGGGTCAGTTGGTTTTGGAATCGATCAAAACTTTAATAAATTTCCCAACAATTTCCCCCTTTTTGATGATGCCAAAACCCTACTGATCTAACTGATCTATACCCTACTGACTTATCTAAAATCTCAGCTGAAATTCTAGACAGTCTATAAGATTAAAACAACAAAGGGTTAGCACAGTTATAACATGGTATTGAAATAACTTTGCGATTCAGAGCTTGGACAACGAGATATAGTACGTCAAGGTGAATCGGATAACTGATGAAAGTTTTCATTACAACTGATGGTTACAAAAATTATGCACAAAAGTCAAAAAAATACATCAGTTGCTCAAAAACTTTAACTTAGCTAATACTTTAGCCCATACTTCCCAAAAATTCTGACAAAAATATCTCTTTTTGCATCTGACTCTTTAGAGATATCAACTCCGTGTTCTTGGCAAACTTTCCTTGCTTTAGCTGCAATCTTCTGTCGGTTGGGATTCCTTGAGTCTGAGAGGAATGGATGAAGATAGGTAACTTTCTGAGGGACGGAGACAGTGTTCATATCCAGTTTCGCATCAATCATTGCTCGCCTGAACTGGCTGAACATGCCCGGATCCCCAGAGTGTAGCTCGGTCAGGGCTTCCTTGAAGGCTCTTCTTCCATCCTCAGTTGAGTACACCTTTCTGTAATAAAAATCATTCACAAACTCCTGTTTGAATGATTCCCAATCCTCATTCCATTCCGCAGGCATCCATTTGTCAACATGCCTGAATCGACTTTAAAGCTTGATCTTCCCTGGCAGTCTCTGTTGCTTCAACCGTGCTTCAGCCTTTACCTGATGTTTCTCGATACGTCTTCGGCTACGGGAGGCAACATTTCTATCCAGGTTATTTGTAATCTTGGTAAGCTCTTCTTTAAACTGGTTGACTCTCGTTGCTTGGCCGGCTGCAAACTTCTTTATCCAGTCAGGATTCATGTAGTCCTTCTCAGCAACATCCATAGCCTTGGCAGCAGCAATACACTCTTCGGTTGTGATACCGTCGAGTTCAGCATCAAGCTCGGCTGCAATCTCGGCTATGGAGTTGTAGGAAACTCCATACTCCTTGGCAAGCTCCATATCCTTTGCCATTTCATCTCCACCGACATCGGTTGGCTTCGGAGCGGACTTCTTCTTCGGAGTCTTCTTCGGCTGAGATTTTTTGGCTGGAATTTCTTCTTCAGCCTGGGTCTTATCTATCCCAATCACATCTTCCCCCTGCATCTCATCTTCCCCCTTTTTGGCATCAACAACAAGGCTTGCAACTGAGCCATCCAGAGAGGTGAGTTGCTGTTCATCCATCCACAATTCATCACGAAACGATCAAGTCGAGCATAGATGATATCATCTCCCTTCCTCTTATTAGTCCAAGTAAAAGTAGCAGTACTACCAAGAGAATCCTCTAAACCACAATCATCTAGGACACTTTGAAATTGACCGATTCTTCCAAAATCTCTCATCCTTCCACCCATTTTCTCAGCTGCAGAGATAATTTCATTAAAATCACCACCCACTAACCATGGGAAACTCGCAAATTCATGTAACTTAGCTAAGCGTCTCCGTAAAGTCCAAGACACCAAACGCGTAGATTGTTGGGAAATTTAGTAAAGTTTTGATTGATTACAAAACCAACTGACCCCAACCGAGTAGATGTTGCCATTTCCTAAAGTTAGTATTTAAGCTCGCTGTTTGAGCAATATTCAGATTTTATCTTTACAGGACTCCAGCTGAAGACGGCAACATGGATTAACTCGGATAGAACTTCAGATGGAAACTCAGATGTGGAACATCAGATGTGAAGCCAACTGTTCAGATGTGGAACATCAGATGTAAGAAAGACAACTGAGCGTTCAAGCCAATTGATCAGATATAGATCATCGGATGAAAGAAATCATCTGAGTAATCAACTATTCATCAGATGTGCCAATCCACCTGATCAGATAGAACATCAGTTGCAGGACTTAATCTGATAGATCGACAACATTAAGTTCAAGGCAGCTGAGGGTTCAACTGTTCCTCTTCAGACAGAAGGTCAGTTGAAGGTAGCGATCAGATGGAACATCAGCTGAAGACCACTCAGATGAAGATCAAACTTCTCAACCGACTAACCAATGTTGAAAGACAAAGGTTGAAATTTGAATTTCATAAAGGAAGTCACGTGAAGGTTTGACGTTCTGTCATTACCTCATTTGGCCCAACACAAGATTGTCTCAGAAGGGAAGCAGAAGTTCACAGTTGCCAAATCGGAAAAATCTGCAGAGATGAGAGACAAGCCATCGCTTTCACAGAACAGAGATCAACGGCTCTTCCAACGGCTAGTTGATTCTCACCGCCTATAAATAGAGGCATTCATTCATTCATCAAGATAGAACAGAAGAAGTGCAAAACACAAGAGAGAAGAGACAAACGAGCGAAATAACGACGATATACTGCACACAAGCTAAACTGCAATTAATCTCTAAGAACATCACCAGTTGAGAGTTCATAGAGAGTTAGAATCTGTCTTGGCGTTTTCGATCTTAGTTTGAGTCTTCATTTGTTCAAGCTTCGATCCTAGCTCACTTCCATGTTAGAGCTAGTAGTTGGAAAATTCACCCTTATTCACATCCCCTAAAAAGGTTGTTAGGATCCTGCTCTTCCCGAAATTGAGTAGAAAGGTTGATAAGTACCCGTAAACTTATCTGTAAGGTTGATAAGTACCCGCAAACTTATCTGAACAGTTGCAAAGCCCGCGTAATCCTAAAGAATTTGGACTGAGTTGTGTGGACTCACAACTCTCTGTGGACGTAGGAGTTCTCTCCGAACTACGTAATTTCTTTATGTTGTGTTTTCTGTTCAGTTACTTTTTGCATATCCAACTGACCAACTAACCAGCACTCAAAACTGCATCTTTACATTTCAACCGATTTGGTTGTTGACCGACCTTGCATCTGACCGTGAGTTGTTTTATACGAGTTATTGTTGTTTCCACCACATTCCGCACAACACCACTCTTCCAGCTGAGTTTTCTTACTCAGTTGTGATTCCAGCTGAGTCCTCTTACTCAGTTGTGGAAATTTTGGGGGGTTGATTTTAAAATTCCTTTCTGGTGTATTCCCCCCCCCCCATACACCAGAACTCGTATCGGGACCATCAAGTGATATCAGAGCAGTGGTTCAAAAGACCGCTGTCTCTGTTTCACGAGGTGTGAATCGAGGTGTTTTTTTTCAGTGGTCAACTGAATAGATCCTTTTCACGCTAGTGCATTTCTGCTTGCATTTGTTGTTTGTTTGTTGTGTGCAGATGGATGTTAAAGACAAGATTGTTGTCATGTTCTCGGTTGTGAACTATACATCCTGGAAAACTCGAATGAAGAAGATTCTACTGTCCAAGCATCATCGAATGCAACAAGTAATTACATCCGGACCGATCACCATCATGGAAAAATTCATTCGCACTCCTACAAATCCCAATGATGGGGATGCAACTGAGGTGATGGTTGAGAAAAAGCCAGAAGATTTTACTCCTGAGGAAGCAAAAGTGAGCCAGCTGGATATCTGGGCTCAGAGCACTATCATGTCCACAGTTGGACAAGACTATCTTCCATGGATAGAAGAGTGCAACACAGCTAAGGAGATGTGGGACATTTTGGCATCTCTTAGTGAAGGGAGTGACGAAACCAAGGAGAACAAATTCTCCCATGCTTGTCAAGACTTTGACAATTTCTGTCTAAAAGTCGATGAAACCATTGATCAGATGGAGCTTCGGTTCATGGATATCATCCGAAGGATTCAGTCTATCCGACGAGAAAAATATACTTTGAGAGAGATCAATCTTAAAGTATTACAAGCTCTACCAGGTGAGTGGGACACCTTTACCAACATTCATGAAAGCCGAGCTGATCTTGGAGAGATGGGAACTGACAGACTGTTCTCAGTTCTGAAAGGAAATGAGTACAAGGTGAACCGACGAAGATCAACTCAGTCCTCGGCGCAGATGAGTCGTCATGAGGATGTTGGTTCCGGAACAAAGATAGTAGCACTTCGAGCCGACTATTCCAAGCCACGAACATCAAGGGAAACAAGATCTGCGGACACAGCTTCGAAGGAGCTGAGCAGAGAAGAGCTGCAACAGAGTATCGCCGCCTTGTCAAAGAAGCTGGCTGACATGGATACTCGGTTCAGAAAATATAAGTGGTTCTATAAATCCAACTGAACTCGAGATAACTCAAAGCCCGTGACCAACAGTTGCTTTGAATGCGGCAAAGAGGGACACTTCAAAATTGATTATCCAGATCTTTCGAAGAAAGATAGAGATGCGTTGAGGGCCAAGCAAAATGCAAAGAACAAGGCCATGGTTGCAGAAGAAGCAGCTGATGACATGGACATCTTCACCGACACCGAAGATGAGGACGAGCTGACTTCCACCAACAACGCTATCGGAGAGGATCAATGTCTCATGGCATTTGGAACCGACCAGGATGATGCTGAGGTACAATCTAATCCAGTTAATTTAAATTCTTCTAATGCTACTAACATGTAGGAAACAGTAGATGAAGAGTTGGAACCCTCTTGGGGTGACTTCCTAGAACTCAGTGAGGAATTGCATCAGCAATCGGTTGAGTTTAAGAATCTTCAAGAACAGTTTGCCAGACTTGAAGAATCCTTAACCGAAAAGGATGATCTGATCAAAAGTCAAATCGAAGAGATTGATGATCTCAAAAGTCAACTGAATGTTGCCAACCAAACCAAGGCTCCAACCGATGAGGAGTTGAAGGAGCAGATCAAGGAGCAGCATGAACAGTTGAACAAGCAAGAGGCACAGATCGACCGGCTGATGAAGATGTCAGACGCACAGACCGAGCATATAGCTGTTCTTCTTAAGGATCTACAAACTGAGAAGGAAAACCTGATAAAGCTATATCAATCATCCAAAATCATCGAGAATCTTATCAGTTACCGAAGACAAATGGATGACGTGTCTGGACTCGGCTATGACATGGTCAAGGACACTGGAATTCCACCCGCAACCTTTATCAAGGCTGTGGATGTCACGGTTGCCAAACCAAATCCGGTTGAGTCTGCAACTCCCCAACTGAATCCAACCATCATGTCACAGCAATTACCTACAGCACAACCTGCTAAGGGAACTACAGCTGAGAAAGGAAAAGGAGCTGTGGTTGGAGAACTGAAGAATCCATCGGTTGGGATAACAACTGAGGGGGAATGTTCCAGGACTCAGAAGAGGAACCGGAGACATCGGAGATACAATCAGAACCGACCTTAGAACAGACCTCAGAAGGGATGGAATCAACAGAACCGACAGGGATTCAACCATCAGAATCGACTTCAGTTCCATCATCAGAACAACCAGGGGTTCCATCAGAGTCAACCAATGTGGAACAGTTCCAACAGCTACGGATATTCATGCCAGAACATGAATCAACAACCGGGCATGAACAGCTGTAGTCGACAGTTAGGACTATGGAATCAGACTCAGCCACAAAGATTTCAAAATGGCGTCCGACCTCATCTGCAAAACCAAAAGGGTCAGAAATGGCAACAAAACAAGGGGAACGCCTCTCCTCCTAAAGCTTACAATGGGAGAAATCAATCTCCTTCCAAGAAACAGAACGTCAATAACAACAACAAGCCTAAGGATGACTGAGGTGTTGTTATAGTTGATGAAGAAGGAAAGATAATTTGGAATGACAAATCTATCCGAATCTACAGGGAAAAGCGACCCACAGTTCAAGGGGGAACTGGTTCTAACCCTCCAGGACCCAACTAAAATTGGGGACCTAAGCGTGTTTCTCTGTGCAGGAGCAGGAGGAACAACTGAGGAAGAATAAAGCATCACATACCATGTGGGTGATGGACAGTGGATGCTCGAAACACATGACAAATCTGAGGGATTTGCTTGGAAGTTTCGTGGAGAAGGAAGGACCATCAGTTACCTTTGGTGACAACTCAAAAGGTCACACCAAAGGCTACGGTACCCTTGAAACCAATCTCGTGTTTATTCCCAATGTTTCATATGTTGATGGATTGAAGCATAACTTGCTCTCCATCAGCCAATTACGTGATAATGATTTCTCTGTCAAGTTTGATGCGTAGGGCTGCAGGGTCAAAAATGTCAGAACAAAGCAAGTCATATTGTTGGGAAATCGATCCCCAATCGGGAACGTCTACTATGCAGATTGGAATAGTAGTCCTCCTGACAACTGTCTTTTATCAAAGAGCAGTTCAGATGTGAGCTGGCTGTGGCACAAATGGCTCAACCATCTGAATTTCAAGACAATGAACCGACTTGCGAGACAGGAACATGCAAAGGGTATTCCGAACCGTGTGTTTTCAACAACACATATCTGCAGTGCTTGTCAGCTGGGAAAGCTCGCTAGATCCTGCTTTCGGTTGAAAACGATTCCATTAACCGACCGAGTATTGCAGCTGATCCATATGGATCTCTTCGGGCCTGTTACTCCCAAGAGCATGAATGGTAACGAATATACACTTGTTGTTACTGATGATTTCTCTAGGTACACGTAGACCATTTTCATGCGTCACAAGAGTGAAACCCGAGATGAGCTACCCAAGCTGATGGATCGGATATCTAACCAACAAGAGATAAAAATTATATCTATCCGATCAGATCGTGGAACCGAGTTCCTCAATGAAACCATCATCGAATACTGCGAGAAGTACGGAATCACTCATCAAACATCGGCAGCTCGTACTCCACAACAGAATGGAGTAGTCGAGCGAAGAAACCGAACGCTGAAAGATGTTGCTACATCCATGGTGACAAGCTTAACTCTGCCAAAGAGATTTTGGGCTGAGGCAATCAACACAGCATGCTACACTTAGAACCGGTCTCTTCTGAGCAAGCGGTTGGGAAAGACTCCATATGAACTATGGAGACGCAGGAAGCCTGATATTTCATATTTTCGCGTTTTTGGTTCTAAGTGTTATATTCACAACAATGGGAAGACTCAGTTGAAAACTTTTGACGCTAAGGCTTCGAAGGACATATTTTTCGGATATGCCACTCGGATCAAGGCTTATAGAGTTTTTAACAACAGTTCTCGTGTTGTGGAGATAACACCTCATGTTAGTTTTGATGAATCTACTTTTGAGTGCAGGGAACAGGCTAAAGGACAACAGGTAGACCCACATGTTCCACCAGCTCTCACCAGATCGTAGGTTCTAAGGCAGAAGAATCTAGCTGAACCATTGGTATGGGCAACCGAGGATGATGATCCTTGTTCCTCTGAAGATGAATGTGAGGACCCCAGCTCATCTCAAGGGGGAACTCCAGCTGATGTTACTCCAACTGCATCAGCATCCGAAGCCCAACCTAGCCCGATTCAAAATATTGTCCATGTTGAGGATCCAGACTCAACAGCAGATAAATCACCAGTTCTGAAGATCCCAGCATCTCCCATGGCTCAGATCACGGAACCGCCACTGTTGGAAGAAGAAGGAAGACGCAACAAGAGATGGTATGAAGATCGTTCCAAGGACAACATCATCGGAGATCCAGCCAAGGGTGTGCGTACTAGGAGCAAGGTTGCAAATCCAAATTCAGCTGAGAAAGATTCCAGCACTTTTGCCCAATATGCTGAGGAGTTGGCAGTTCTGGGAGAGTTTGAACAGGCAGGAAATGTTGCCATGATTTCATGTTTCGTAGCTGATGTGCTAGAACCGAAGCATGTTATGGAAGCTCTCAACTGTGTTCATTGGACAACAGTCATGCAAGAGGAGCTGAATGAATTTCTACGCAACTGTGTATGGGAGTTGGTAGAAAGACCAAATGGTGTTAAAGTCATTGGATTAAAGTGGATTTTCAAGAACAAGAGAGACACCATTGGATTCATTGTGAGAAACAAGGCAAGGTTGGTAGCTCAGGGATATTGCCAACAAGAAGGAATTGACTTAGAGGATTCCTTTGAAACAAGCTAGTGTTGCCACTTCTACAACCGAGTCAGAGTATATGGCTGCAGGTAGTTGTTGCATGCAAGTGTTGTGGCTCAAGCAACAGCTGATCAGAGATTATGAAGTAGCAACTGGACATATTCCCATCCATTGTAATAGCTCAAGTGCTATTGCTATATCTTTGAATCCTGTTCACCATTCTCGGACGAAGGACATTGACATCCGACATCATTTTATCCGAGATCATATTGAGAAGAAGGATGTATCTGTGGAGAAGATTCCAACTGAGATTCAGAGAGCCGATATCTTCACCAAACCTCTAGCCGAAGTACGATTCAAGATGTTATGCGATCTCCTTGGATTGTTGGATCCATCAGATAAGGAATCAGCCGAGGTGAAGAGATAAATATCCATCTGAGGGGGAAGCTCAGATAAAGGGGGAATCTCAGATGCGGATCGCCATCCGAAGACATCAGACGTCAGCTGAACAGACGAACTCGAGTCAGCTGATGGTATGCCGCAACATTGGAACACAGCTGATTCCGACATCAGCTGGCAGGTATCATTTATGGTTGAAGGTGTTTAGTTCTTAAATGTGAATGTTTGAAATAAATTCAAACATTCCTGAGCATGTCAGCTAGATTAAAATAGCCATCATAGCGCATTTAATGTAAAGTACGGCTGAACATCAATAGCCCTACTTTATAGTGCGACTGGGCTGACACAAAAATAGTTCACCTTCTCACTCGCGCGTATTGGAATACGGAATTTGACGTTAGTCAAAGTTAGTCAACAGTCGCGAGATCTCAGCCGTTGATGGATTCGCGCCATTTAACCTTGGCCATCGATTTTAAACGACCCACTAACCTATAAAAGGCGAAAAATCAGGAAGTGATTTCTTACCTTCTACATTTGTGTTTATCTGAGTAACTGTTCATCTTCGTCTCTAATTCTGTCTCACCATTTTCTGCTAAGTTCTTCATCTCTTCTCCTATATATAAACCTCACTGCAATACTAAATGGCACCGAAAGTTTCATCTCAAGGAAAGAAGATGGCATCTTCAGGACCAGCTCTTGTTCCTTCGTCATACGAAGAATCCTACGATATGATGATATCTAGAATCCACTTCGAGCAAATTCTGTCAACAGGAGCTTTGGACTCACCGGTGTTATCCCCTCTCGCCAATCTTCTCAGGGATAATGGCCTTCTTGAGTGGGCGACGCTCTTTCCCACCCACTTGCTCAGGCGTCAAGTCGGAGAATTCTACATGAATCTGAATCACGAACAAGGAGTAGGCCTTGTTTCAGAGATCTCCTGTCGACAGCGCGACGTTCCTACCAGAACCGTCCGCCGTGTCAACTTCCACATACCGGTTTCCGAGATTCTACACTCTACCATTCCACCAAATCTGACCGCCACGGACACAGTCGAGAACATCACAGATGCAGATGCCGATCAATTTCTTGAGGATGCTCTTATCACTGCAGAAAGATTGAGGAGCAACATGCAGCGAACGAAGTTGAAACCCGAGCATCGACTCTGTTCGATGTTGTATCCAAGGTTATTTTTGGATACAGCGGAGCCTTCGGAGATATCAGCCGACCCAAGCTCAAGCAGCTGATTGCTTTGGAGTACAAGCACAACATCAACTGGTTCAAGTTCTTCGAACACCAGTTGACAATGGAGAAGCAGAAGATTTCAGAATCTATAATTGATTCCGGGGAAAAGTTGTTGAGTGTCAAGGGAACTCTCAACTTTGGAGTTAAAATATCTGCCCTGATCCTTCTCGCTACAAAGGATCAGAACATGGTGTAGGAAGATAGTGAGGAAACACCAATCAAGAGGCAGATGTTGTTCCCAACAGCCAAGAAAGCTCTGGATGTGATTCAGAGTGTCTACACCCCCAAAGACAAACGGGAAGCTGTGAAACCAGCTGTGGAGAACGATACAGCTGAGGAGCTGCCTCCAGCTGTCGGCCACTTCTCCAAATCGACAGTTGCACGCCGACTCAGAGATGAGTCAGATAAGGATCAAGAGGAGAAGCCGCGTAAGAAGAAGTTGAGGGTTCGTATCAAGAAATCAGTTGCAAAACCAGCTGAGGAGGTACCAGCTGAGGAGGCACCATCTGAGTTGAGTCACTCAGTTGACAAAGATGCTTTCGAGATTGTTCCTCGCACAAGTGGAACAGATGAGATAGAAGGGTGGAAACCGATCCGGAAGATGAGCCGAACATGTCCTCGGATGCTTCTTTCTCATCAAAGGAATCAGAAGATGTTCCATCATCCCCCACGGCAGGAGCTGATGCCGTACAGCACAGTCAGGTTATCCCAACTGATCCTCAGTCAGAAATTCCGAGCTTCCCACTCGATGCCAACATTGTGACCACTTCTTTGGCCAATGTTGAGGAACCTCTCGAAGCCAACATTACCACCCAGTCAGAATTTCCGAGCTCCCCGCTCGATGCCAACATTGAGACCACTTCTTTGGCCAATGTTGAGGAAACCCTTGAACCCATTCCCTATGAAAATCTCTCTCCCTCCCCCATCGACGAAGAAGCTGATCGTCGAGCTGTCGCGCTGGAACATGAAGGCAAGCTGGCTTATTGCTTTCAGAAGCTGATTGGAATGTTCCTCGAGGCGCGCGACATGCCAACCTTTGCCACGCTCAGAACTGAGCTGCTGTATCAATTCAACATCATATTCAGCCACTGGTATGTCACGGAAGATACCATCCGGATACACAGTTGGAACCAGCTCAAGGCAGATGAGTCGCGTATAAGGGAATACTTCAATTATACCAACCTTGAGGTTGCATACAACAACAAGACCGCACTGCTGACTCGCCGTCTGGATGTCAGCAAGGCAGAAGGAAGAGACACAAGGAAGACAACAGAACAAGAATGTGTCACTTTCCTTGACAACATGCTAACCAAGTCTGCTGATTTCTTGGATGATATTGACACAGCCGCCGCAGAAGCAAAGCAGGAAGAAGAAGAACTTCAACAGTACATGGCCAATCGCCAAGCCATGGTTACTAATGAACAGCCTGCACCAGAACAATCAGCACCAGCTGAACAGCCAGCACCCTCCTCGGATGAAATTTGCGAGCTGATCGCTGAGAGGGTCAATCAGCTGAGGAAGGAGATGCTTGCCAACATCTAGCTCAACCAAGAAGAACAACTGAGGATGATGTAAGCTCAGGAGGAGAAACACAAGAAGTTGTTGAAAGAACAAGATGCGCTGAAGATGAAGTTGGATGATCTTTCAACATCCACCAGCAAGGACATCAATGACTTGAAGACAACAGTTCATGGAATCAAATTAGAACTGAACGTGTTCAAGTCCATCTCAGAATCCAATCTTGCCAAATCTCAACAGACTCAAGACCAAGAATGGGATTCTCGGTTCGAACAACGATGGGCTGAGTTCGTCACTTTCCAAACTGAAGTCACTGAAACCTTTGCCGCCATAAAGAAAGCTGATGAAGAGCGCCGTGACAAGGAATTGGCAAAAAAGGTTGATGTGGAATGCGCTGTAGATGAACTATTCAACCGGATTCAGCAGGATGAACAGAAACTCACTTCTCTGGATGGCTCAGTCGCAAGCCTTGTTGCTGATGCCAAAAAGGGGGAAGATGAGATGCAGAAAGATGAGACCCGGGAAGATGAGATGCAAGAAGCTGAAGAAGAGATACCAGCCGGAAAGGAATCTCAGCTGAAGAAGACCAAGCTGAAGAAGACAGCTCCAAAGAAGTCCGCTCCGAAGCCAACCGACAAGAAACAACAGCTGAAATCTATTATTGTCGGAGGTGATGAAATGGCTAAGGACATGGAGCAGGCAAAGATGTATGGAGTCTCCTACAACTCCATAGCCGAGATTGCAGCCGAGATTGATGCTGAACTCGACGGTATTACAACCGAAGAGTGTATTGCTGCTGCCAAAGCTATGGATGTTCCGGAGAAGGACTACATGAATCCAGAATGGATAAAGAAATTTGCAGCCAACCAAGCTACAAGAGTCAACAAATTTGAGGAAGAGCTTGCCAAGGTTACCTACAACTTGGACAGAAATGTTGCCTCTCGAAGCCGTCGACGCATAGAGAAACATCAGGTGAAGACTGAAGTAAAACTGAAGCAACAAAGACTGCCAGGAAAGATCAAGCTTCAAGGACGCTTCAGGCATGTTGACAAATGGATGCCTGAAGAATGGAATGATGATTGAGAATCATTCAAACAAGAGTTTGTGAATGATTTCTATTACAGGAAGGTGTACGCGACAGAGGATTGTAGAAGAGCTTTCAAGGAAGCCTTAGCTGAGCTACACTCTGGGGATCCGGGCATGTTCAACCAGTTCAGGCGAGCAATGATTGAGGCAAAGCTGAATATGAATACCGTCCCCATCCCTCAGATGGTTACATATCTTCCTCCATTCATCCCAGAGACAAGAAATCCCAACAGGCAGAAGATCGCAGCTGAAGCCAGGAAAGTATGCCAAGAACATAGAGTAGATATCTCGAAGGAGTCAGATGCCAAGAGAGATATTTTTGTCAGGATTTTTGGCAAGTATGGACTGAAGTATTAACCAAGATAGAGTTTTTGAGGCACTGATGTATTTTGATTTTTGTGCATTTTTGTGTAAACATCAGTTGTAATGAAAACTTTCATCTTATATCCGATTCACCTTGACGTACAATCTCTAGTTGTCCAAGCTCTGAATCGCAAAGTTATTTCAATACCATGTTATAACTGTGCTAACCCTTTGATGTTTAATCTTATAGACTGTCTAGAATTTCAGCTGAGATTTTAGATAGGTCAGTAGGGTTTAGATCTGTAGGGTTTTGGCATCATCAAAAAGGGGGAAATTGTTGGAAAATTTAGTAAAGTTTTGATTTATTCTAAAACCAACCGACCCCAACCGAGTAGATGTTGCCATTTCCTAAAGTTAGTATTTAGGCTCGCTGTTTGAGCAATGTTCAGATTTTATCTTTACAGGACTCCAGCTGAAGACGGCAACATGGATTTACTCGGATAGAACTTCAGATGGAAACTCAGATGTGGAACATCAGATGTGAAGCCAACTGTTCGGATGTGGAACATCAGATGTAAGAAAGATAACTGAGCGTTCAAGCCAACTGATCGGATATAGATCATCAGATGAAAGAAATCATCTGATTAATCAACTGTTCATCAGATGTGCCAATCCACCTGATCAGATGGAACATCAATTGCAGGACTTAATCTGATAGATCGACAACATGAAGTTCAAGGCAAAAGGTCAGTTGAAGGTAGCGATCAGATGGAACATCAGCTGAAGACCACTCAGATGAAGATCAAACTTCTCAACCGACTAACCAATGTTGAAAGACAAAGGTTGAAATTTGAATTTCAAAAAGGAAGTCACGTGAAGGTTTGACGTTCTGTCATTACCTCATTTGGCCCAACACAAGGTTGTCTCAGAAGGAAAGCAGAAGTTCACAGTTGCCAAATCGGGAAAATCTGCAGAGATGAGAGACAAGCCATCGTTTTCACAGAACAGAGATCAAAGACTCTTCCAACGGCTAGTTGGTTCTCACCGCCTATAAATAGAGGCATTCATTCATTCATCAAGATAGAACAGAAGAAGTGCAGAACACAAGAGAGAAGAGACAGATGAGCGAAAGAACGACGATATACTGCTCACAAGCTAAACTGCAATTAATCTCTAAGAACATCACCAGTTGAGAGTTCATAGAGAGTTAGAATCTGTCTTGGTGTTTTCGATCTTAGTTTGAGTCTTTATTTGTTCAAGCTTAGATCCTAGCTCACTTCCTTGTTAGAGCTAGTAGTTGGAAAACCCACCCTTATTCACATCCCCTAAAAAGGTTGTTAGGATGCTGCTCTTCCCGAAATTGAGTAGAAAGGTTGATAAGTACCCGTAAACTTATCTGTAAAGTTGATAAGTACCCGCAAACTTATCTGAACAGTTGCAAAGCCCGCGTAAGCTTTGTGGTAGCTGTCCTAAAGAATTTGGACTGAGTTGTGTGGACTCACAACTCCCCGTGGACGTAGGAGTTCTCTCCGAACCACGTAGTTTCTTTGTGTTGTATTTTCAGTTCAGTTACTTTTTGCATATCCAACTGACCAACTAATCAGCACTCAAAACTGCATCTTTACATTTCAACTGATTTGGTTGTTGACCGACCTTGCATCTGAGCGTGAGTTGTTTTATACGAGTTATTGTTGTTTTCACCACATTTCACACAGCACCACTCTTCCAGCTGAGTTTTCTTACTCAGTAGTGATTCCAGCTGAGTCCTCTTACTCAGTTGTGGTAATTTTTGGGGGTTGATTTTAAAATTCCTTTCTGGTGTATTCCTCCCCCCATACACCAGAACTCGTATCGGGACCATCACAGATGGATTTGGATCACCATAAAAAAACCATTATAACCTAAGACATTCTTCCACCATTGACATTTGTGATTAACCGCCCTTGTTTCACAAACAAAAACTAAACTTGGGGAAGTATCGGCAAGAAGCCGACAAAATTCCTGGAACGCATGAGGGCTCCACAACCCTCGAGCATTCCAAACTAGACAATTCATAATGATTAGCGGGACTGCATAGCAGTCGCTGCCAAATCCTCATTAGAATGGAACAGAGTTGGAGTAACAAACTCATCACTTTCAGATGTTTGCAATCTTTTCTCATTCCCTTGACCCGTTTCCCATTCATCCATCATACACTCCCTCGTTTTTGAATCTCTTTTAAGCGTACTCACTCATGAGCTTAAGGTTAAATCACACTCCCTCCATCGTCCTCCTCTCCCTCTCCTCCCTCATCTCCCTTCTCTACCTCCTCTTCCTCTCCCACTTGTCCTGCCAGATCCTACTTTTGGCCTCACTTCTCTTGCCCTTCTTTTCCAAGTTCCACCCTCCCGATTCGACCCTTCATCTGTCTCCATTACTTCCATATTAGCATATAGTTCTTTCATCGGTTCTGGGTAGACAACCTGTGGTTTATGCACTACCATTTTCCCTTCTTGTTCTCTTCCTTTTTTCACACTACCGTCTTATCTGAATTCTTGCTCCTCAACTAGTGGAGATCTTGACTCACAATAGATTTCTTCTGCACCACCATTCTGCTCCCTCCTTCCTCATGACTGCCCCCAACCTTACCCTTATTTGAAGAACAACCCCCCTTACTACTCACCTCATCACCATCATCCCTCCTACTTCCTCTGAAGGGGCTCCCATAAGGATAACCAGATCTTTGCCCCTATGGGGCGGTGGGTGGGTCTCTCGTTAAGTACTACATTCTCTCATCTGGGCATACTGTCTTCCACGTCGAGAGTCTTGCCCCCATGGGGCGGTGGGTGGGTCTCTCCTCGAGCACTACATCCTCTCATCTGAGCATACTGTCTTCCACGTCGAGAGTCGCTAGTTTTCCCAGCCCTGAGCCAAGTGCTGAACATTACCTTTCTTTTATCCACTGTCACATCGTCACTGATGGGGTCAAGATTTGTAACCTTAAACACACAGATGTTCAAGGATCATTAACACATAATAATTATCTTGAATTGAAGATATTATGGTAGGAAGAGCTTCTTCACGTGGTTTTATTCATTTGCTTCAACCTGAAAAATGTAACGTCGGGTTGTGTGTCGGCGTCGCGTCTCCGACGATCAAGTCAGTGTGTGTAGAACACGAAAGCTTGGGAGAATTCAAAGAGTTATATCGTATATCAGAGGTAATGAACGTGATAATGAAGCTAATACCTGTTGTTGTGCAGTGAAATCTGTATATATACATGTAAAAGTAAAGGTATTTCAGGTATTTTGGAGAGACTTTGGAAGTATGCTAACCGACTTTGGTGGGGGAAACTTCCTCACTTTGATTGATGTGATAGGTCGGTACCGACATCTTTCTAGGAAATTTATGCCTCGAGAAGACAAATCCGTACTTTACTTTCGACCAATTGTCGATAAAGTATAAGTGGACAATGTTATCCTCAGGTAACATTCCTTCAGGACAACCTTGCTCATGTAGCTACTGTCGGGCCAAGGTTGACTGCCGACAATCTTGCTCACCCTAATTTTTCCAGAGACGCATGTAGCCACTATCGAGCCAAGGTTGCCTGCCAAAAACCTTGCTCACCCTGATTTTTCGGGAGGCGCATGTAGCCACTGTCGAGCCAAGGTTGTCTGCCGATAAATTTGCTCACTCTGAGTTTACTAGAAGCGCATGTAGTGACTGTCGGGCCAAGGTTGCCTATCGACAACCTTGCTCACCCTGATTTTTCCAGAGGTGCATGTAGCCACTGTCGGGCCAAGATTGCATGCCGACAACCTTGCTCACCCTTAGAACGCTCTGGTTCCCCATGGGCAAGGTTGCTCATCAGCAACCTTGAACCCATTTCCATATACTAAGGCTCATGAAGCCATTGAGTTTCTGCGACCCTATAGGATCCTTTCCTGTTGTTTCGAATTTTCTGCTTAGCTTCAAAGCATCAAACCCTTCTTAATACGAGGTCTTCTTTGCTTTGTACTTTTCTGCTGTACAAGCTGCGTATATGCTCTTTCTTCCATTCTATTTTCAAATGGGTCTTCTATTTTCTCCTCTTTCCCGAGGTCCAACTTTTTATTCTTGAGTTCTTGGTTCCGATCCTCATCATAGAATCAGGACCGACGACTTTCCAAGATTATCTCCGTAGGTATCACCGCAGATGATCCATAAACAGAGTGATATGTGTCTCATTGGTAGCTTTTCCAGGGCTGGTGTGATAAGCCCAAGTACCGTATCGAGCTCCTTTGCCCACAAGCCACATTTGCCATTCAGTCTTGTCATGATTCCATTGACAATTGTTATGTTGGTCAATTCCATCTGACCATTCTTTTTTGGGTGCACCACTGCTGCGAATCTCTATTCGATTTTCAAGCTCGAGCACCATTCCAGGGTTCCTTAGCTGATGAATTGGGAGCAATTATCCAATATCTGAACTCTGGGAACTTCTTACCAGCAACATATGTTCTTCCAAAGGAACCACATGATGATTGCATCGTCAACCATGTCAACGAGTTTAGTTTCCATCCATTCGGAGTAGTAGTTAACATATAGTATGAGGTTGGTCATATCACCTTGAGCTGTAGGCAACCTTCCCACCAAATCAATTCCCCACTTGTTGAAAGGACAAAAGGCATACATGACTCTCAATTCTTCAACGGGAAGATGGATCAAAGGTCCATGTATCTGACATTGGGAACATTTATTGACAAACTCCCTGGCATCCTAGAATCTTGCTCGTAACACTTTTCAAGCAATGTCCCTTACTCCAGTGTGGCCTCCTTCATTTCTCGAGTGAAGTTCTTGCAAAACACTTGTACTTTCTGCTTCTGATATGCATTTCAAATAAAGGTTCGTGGTGCATTTGTACAAGTGATCCCCCATCATGCAGAAGTGAGCGTAAGAACCTTCCATGTGTCTTCCTGTCATCAAGAAGTGTATGATTGTGATCCTCCAGTTATTGATTTCTTCAATTGTTTCCACATCCAAGGAAGCGATCTTGTCTTCTTCTTCAAGATATGTGATTGGACAAGTAACTCCTTTGTCATCAGAACTTGCCACCTTGCCATCTTATCTGTGCGGGTATTTTCATCTCGGGGAATTTGCTCCACCTGAAATTCGGTAAACTTTGCCTTCAGTTATATCACCTTTGCTATATAATTGGCCATTCTTTCTTCCTTAGCTGGGTATGTTCCTTTCGTTTAAGACATGACTAACTGGAATTAGAGAAGATCAGAATTTTCTCGGCTCCTAAACCTTCCATGATTTGCATAGATCGCACTAGTGCTTCATATTCAGCATCGTTGTTGGAAGCTTTGAATCTCAACTTGATTGAGAATCACATTTCTTCTAAGTTGAGGGGAATGATCAATATTCCTACATCGCATCCTTTCTTGGTGGCAGAGCTGTCTACATATGCTTTTCATTCAGCCCATTCTGACCTTCGAGTAGTTTCCTGGGTGAAGTCCGCCAATGCTTGGGCCTTTATGGTAGGTTAATTCTTTACGTATTCCGCAAGTTTGCTTTCTTTTATCAAGCATTCAATCACATCTTTTAAATGCTTGCATTGGTTTATCTTACGACCAAATTCATTGTGATATTCATAGTAGGGACCCACTCTGGGGTTTTTGAGGTCCTTTATGATAACTTCGAGGTAAGGGGAATCATACGGGTTGTTTTGACATGATTGCGAGAAGCTTGGCTAGGGCCATCGTGAGAGGGGTGTAAGCTTTCCTGTTGATCCTTTCACTCCTTGGATAATTTTGAAGAACCTTTCCTTTATCATTATTTTTCTTCTTTCTCTCTGCCTTGCGAGGCACTGCTTCATGGGTAGGCAGAGATGCTTCGAGGTGTGGGTGGATGGTTCATTCCTTTTCCATCTTCATACCTCGGTCCAAGTTTACAAATTTGTCCACTCTATCTCTTTTGGCTAGAGAACTGATGAGATCTCTATCACACAAGCCTTGTGTTTAGGCATGCATCTTTACTTCCGAGATGGTCTTGGGCACTTCCAATGCAGCAGAGTTGAATCTCCGAAGATAATCTTTAAGGCTTTCATGGGAACCTTGTCTGAGAGACATTAAGCATACCGAAGGGCGGCTCTGCCTTCGAGCACTTGCAAATTGGTGTCGAAAGAGGTTGTTGAAGTCAGTGCAAGTGCGTATGCATGCTGGATTTAACTGACTAAACCATCTTTGCACCGATTTAGTGAGAGTTGTGAGGAAAACTCTACACCTGACTCCGTCGGTTTGTTGGTGGAGGGTGGAGCCATTCCCGAAACTCATGAGGTGTTCCATGGGATCAGTAGTGCTATCATATTGTTCCCGTATCCCTCTGAAATTTATTGGCAATGTTTCATGCAGTATTGCATCACTGAAAGGAGAACTTATTTCATCGATGTCATTTGGATCAGGCTTCAGAAAATACCTCTTTATCTCCTTCATTTCTTTTCTCAAAGCAGCCACTTCTATGCCAGTAACGGATGCCGATTCAGAGCGAGGCTCATACGTAGCCAAATAATCCTCTCCATTGACTCTAGTCGTCGAGGTAGCTTCCAGACATTCTTCTCTGTTCATACGGCCCTTCTCAGAGAGGTACGACAACCTTGACCGTAGACCATATCCAGAGTGTTGCGCTCTACGAGGAGGAAACCTTCTTTCATCAGAACGTTCCCTCTCCTCGCGATTGGAACTTTCCCTGATTGCTTCAAAGTGTTCCCTCTGACTCTTTCTATTCTTCTATAGCAACCTTTCCAGAAGTTGACGCATCTGAACGGGATCCAAACTAAACATATGCTTTGCGTTTGAGGAAGTGGCAACCATGCCAGGATGGGCAACCCTTCTAGATTGGGAAACTGTGTTAGGTTGTGCAACCCTGCTAGGTTGGCTATTCAGCAGTATAGATTCCTCGAACTCTTTTCTCAGATCTCAGGAATGAGTTGTCATTATCATGTATGTTCGAGGAATAGCTTAGATTTTTTGTTGTGTCTTTTTGCGACAAGAATAGATAATATTCAATCCAATAATATCCATATGCAGTCAAATATATCCATCAAAATCACATATTTCTAGCAAATAATCATGCTTCGATATGCTTCATGGTCATATTTTTCTTGACCGCAAATTTTCTTGACAGCAAATAATCATGCTTTGATATACTTCGATATGCATGTATATAAGAATTATTTCCATATTCATGCTTTTTCATGGATCTATCCACACAAAACTCCTCACATATGCAAATATGGTTTTGGGAAAAGCAAGTTCATGCATATATCGATCTTGATGTTCAAGATGTTTTTAGAAGAAAACCGTAAAGCGAATCTCATGCCTTAGTTTTGATTTCCCACAGATGGTGCCAGTTGATAGGGTCGAGATTTGTAACCCTTAAACACACAGATGTTCAAGGATCATTAACACATAATAATTACCTTGAATCGAAGATATTATGGTAGGAAGAGCTTCTCCATGTGGTTTTATTCATTTGCTCCAACCTGCAAAACATAACGCCGGGTTGTGTGCCGGCGTCGCATCTCCGACGATCAAGTCAGTGTGTGTAGAACACGAAAGCTGAAGAGAATTCAACAAGTTCTATCGTATATCAGAGGTAATGAACGTGATAATGAAGATGATACCTGTTGTTGTGTAGTGAAATCTGTATATATACCTGTAAACGTAAGGGTATTTCTGGTATTTTGGGGAGACTTTGGAAGTCTGTTAACCGACTTTGGTAGGGACAACTTCCTCACTTTGATTTATGTGATAGGCCGGTACCGATATCTTTCTAGGATATTTATGCCTCGAGAAGACAAATTCGTACTGTACTTTAGACCTGCTGTCGATAAATTATAAGTGGGCAGTGTTACCCTCAAGTAACATTCCTTTAGGACAAGTTTCCATTGAGATAATTGTTAGATTCGAGCATGCAGCTCAATCAAGTTGGCCAATTTATGTAGAAGCTGATCAGACTGAAATGTTGCAAGGTGTGCTAACACAGAATGGAGTTTCTGTTCTTCAGTCTGAGCTAGAGTATTGTGGAACAGGTTGGAATAGATTCGAAAGATTCTTTCCATATTTGAGCGGATTTTGCGGAGATCTTTTCCTTTTCCAGTATTGACGCGGAGAAGATCATATCTGGTGAAGATATTGTTTGTTCCACAAGATAAGCCTCCAAAGGAAGTTTCTATCTATAAGGAAACTTGGAAAATAATTGAAGATCTTATATAGGGTTTCTCAAGACCTATATAAGTCGACTTCAACATCATTTGGAGGCTACCGTTGTTTTAGCTATTTTCATTGTATTCATAGCTAGTATACTTACGTGAGTGAGTATTTTTATTATTGTTCTTGAGAGTGTTTATTCATAGAAAAACACTTGGGAGAGAGGTGAGCGTTGGGTTGCGACTCAAGTTTAGATTGTTCGAGTGCGTCTTGAACATTCGTTGGTTCATGCGGGTTAGAAAGTGTGTGAGTTAGGAGACTTCATATGGTTGACGAACTATATGTGTAAAAGTCTGTAACTACAACTTACAATAGTGGATTGATTCTCTCTTGGGCAGGAAGGCCCCCGAGACGTAGGTTGATTAACCGAACTGGGTTACCAGATTTGTGTGTTCTTGTCTTAGCATACTTATTGCTTTCTGTGCTAATCTCTGTGCTAAGTTTTGAAGCAACGAAATACAATTTACATGCAAAAATTGTTGGATTAAATATTTCAGTAAGATTCCCCCAAATCAAATTTCGATGCCTCGGGGCATGTTTCCCCAATACTAAGAGTACTAGGGCAAGGTTGCCTTCTAGGCAGAGAATCACTTAGAGTGCTGAAGCAAGGTTGCTATCTAGGCAATCATGATGTACAAAAGGTGTCCCATCAGTCACAGTGTAGCATCACACGAGCTACACGCCACAAGCTCCACAGAATTTAGGAAGCCGTTCATATTTGATGACAATAAATTGTTGGTCGTGAACTCCGTTAACATTTAGGCACACACATTTTACGAGAGGTTTATCTACGTCATGACTAACTCTAGCCCTAGCATATTGCCCCAAGCAATTACCACAGTCACCAACCTCAATCTCCTCCACTAATCCCACTTTCTCCGCTACTTTTCGCACAACTTGGGGCATCATGCATACAATCGGGAGATTATGACACTGAATCCAAGTAGTGAAAATATCAAACTTAATTTCCCATGGCTTTTGCAACCCCTCCGACTCCTTGAAAAGCATCAACTTGTCGAAATAGTGCCATGGTCCATCAAGAAGGTCATGAGCACGATCTCTGTCATTTTCGAACACCACCACAAAGAGATTATCTCCAACAATCTCAACCTCATGATTACCACAGATTTGTAGAATATGTGGTAAATTTTCACGTAAATCGTCCCTATTTACCACCCGAGAATCATAAATTTTCTCCACCACATAATTCTTTAATAAAAAGTCATCAATTAGAGCACCTCTCGCGTTTGTTGTTGGGTTTAAATTAACCAATTCCACTCCAACCTTTGCTGATAATTTAAGGTCTTCAACCAATCGTGCAACTTCGTCCGTATCTATCGTCAGACTCTCAGAGCCTCAAAGACTACACTTGAAAAATCAAGAAAAACTATATCTCATAGAAGAGACAAAGACTACGTCTCTGCATACTCTAGGCGGCGCGTAGGGTTTGAGAGAGAATTTTGTATCCCATGTAATCACTATGGATATTGCATAGTTGGAAATCATACCAAAAATAATAAATATGTTCAAACTGTACTTTAAAATCCTCAAAAATATTGTTTTCCAATTATGGGAAAAAGACCCAAATCCACATAAAATGACAAAACATTTTAAGTTAAAAATTGTGGATTTGGTGGCCATATAAATCTTGTTTGGTAATATGAGATTTTTTTTAAGGAGATAATATGAGATTTGGGAGGCCTTAAGTCCCACGAATCTTGACTCCATCTTTATGTAAGAAAATCCTTACATATGATCTTGCTTTATATCACTCTAGTTGACTTTGGTGAATCAATTCCTTCCAAGTATTTCTACTTCTTACGTATGTGAATCTACGGCGTTGACCATGCCCAATATCTTTCAATTTATATTATATAGTACAAATTATATATAATCATAGAAGTTAAAAAACAAATTTTATGAATCAATCAGACTAATATAAATATTAATTCGGGAATTAAAATAAATAAAAAAACTCAAATGCCCCCAATAAGAATATTTGAATTTGTCCTAATTCCTAAAGCTTCCGATCCTCCTCGGCCCAAGGACATGATTTAAAGATTATGTTGCGGAGATGAACAAAATACATAAATGCTTTTATTTTGATACATAGTATATCAATAATTCTATTCGTACACGCGTTAACAAGATAAAAGTTTACTAAAAAAATAGAAATAATCACATTTTCCTTACGGTTTACGATTTTCCAATTAAAGTATATTTCATTATTCAAATTCAATATTTCCTTTTTATCTTGTGTGGCTAGCCACAATGTGTCTAAATATACGATAATAATAGGTTCACATGATAATAAGTTGTCATGAGTTAACTAAATTATTTGTCTATACAGTATTGCTTATTTAATTTGCGATCCTACTTATTTATTGCGTACATACGTAACAATGAGTACTTTATGATACTGATGGTGAATGTATAGTAATGCTTATTTTATGACATCAATATTGAAACGGCACTCCTATGAGACAGGTCTCACATTGTGAGATTGGGTTGATCTGGTCAACGTTGACTTTTTTTTGGGTCAGGTCATATACACTCCAAAGTGTATCCATATGCACATTCTATGTTGATATGCGCACCGAAAAATATTGATATGCACAAATTTTTTCCAGTTTTTTTTTTTCAATTTTTGTTTTTTGAATTTCCAAATTTATTTTGCATTCTTTCTTTTTTGTTTGTCTCTTCGTTGTTTTGTTTGCCGCTTCTTCATTGGTCAAGATTCGAGCGAGGGGAGCTGAAATATCCAAATTATTGCTCGACGATTATCCTTATATTAATAATCAGAGAAGGCAAGGAATAAAAAAGAAATGAAAAAAACTGTAAATAAAAAAAACTGGGAAAAAAATTGGAAAAAATTGCTGCATATCAATACTCTTCGGTGTGCATATCAACATAAAATGTAGTGCATATGAATATATGGTGAAATGCATATGAGCTTATTGCAAAAAAAAAAAAAAGGACAAAAGTTTTCGGTGTGCATATCAACTTAAAGCGAAATGCATATGAATATATGGTGGTGTGCATATGAGTTTATTGCAAAAAAAAAAATCGAAAAAAAAAATAAAAAAAATAGACGCGTGCACAACACGCACTGCGCGTGAGAGGCGCACGGTCTCACATAGTAAGACGCGTCTCACCAGAGCCTCACTCTATTGAAACCTGGTTAACTCAACCATAAAAGTTTTATTTGGTCTTTCCCCTGTTGATAATTAAGGAATATATAATTAGTTTTTATTGGTTAACTGAAGAACTTTGTTCTCATAAAACATAAAAACTTTGGAACTAAATGTTCAATTGTATATTGTACAATAATGCGTATTCAATAGTTCATTAAATGTTACTTATAGTTTGTACTTTATTTGAAGAAGAAAATCGAAATAAAATATCTTTAACATCACCAATCATAAAATATAAAGTAGTGAGTTGATATGATTAGAAATTTACTATTTATACACGGACGGATTCAGAATTCAATAGTGGGGTGGACTGAAAAATAAATTTTATACATAATAAAATATATTAAAGTTCACATAAGTTGCACTCTACGAGGCTTTAGTACATAATTATCAATAACTGAATTTATATCTATATTTTTGAATTTCTAGAGCAATATATTGAGCATTTTTTGGAGCATTGTCAAGACTCAAGAAAAACTTCATTATTCATATTTGCAAAAGCCTTCACCAATTCAACAATGTTTCTACGGTTGGATGAAGATAAAGATTCATCATGACCTCTAAAAGAACTTTGAAGTGCCAGCCATCGGAGGCTTATGATTGAGGTCTTTAATCGCAAACGATTTCTCTCATTCTCAATATTTGTTTGAGAATTCATAACTTTATCAATATGTCCACATGGTTTCATCAAATCATTTGCACAACTTAAGCAAATAATATGTGGTGATGTAGCTGCACAACCAACACGAGTAAGAAATGCACATCCCTTGATTTATCCTTTTCCAATTTCCAAATCCTTCCTTGACTAATGCAGAAGAACTAGCCATATTAACATCACTCATGAAAAGAAAGAAATAAAAACAATATGCCTTATTTGCGAAAAGCGAATACCATAACCAATGAAACTTATCAAACCTTTTCTTTTGAAAACTCCGATTTTGAGTATCAAACTTTGTAATAGGATACGCTGCTAATTTCGGTTGATAAGTGATGGTCCCGATAATGAGTATCTGGTGTATGGGGGGGATACACTAGTAGCGATATTTGCTTTAAAAATCTTTTCACTGAATTAACTACTCAGGTCAGTTTGCTCAACAACTAAGAGGGTCAGTTGGAACTACTCAACAACTGAGAAAGTCAGTTGGAGCTGATCACACAGTTGGGTGTACAATTGACTTCTTTGACTGAGGGTCAGCTGTGTATTCAAACAGAGGTTTCAAAGAGTTAAGCTATGCGGAAGTTGGTGGAAATTAAAGCTCGTTACTTAAACTGAAACCTTTATAAAAATAGGGAAAGATCGAGTTCCCAAAACTTAGTGTAGTTTATGAATGCGCAGTTTGTATACAGTTTGTATACAAAGTCAGTTGGTTAGGTAAATGAAAATAAAATACTGAATGCAAATACAGAAATGTAAAGGACACAATATTTTACCGTGGTTTAGAGATTGACCTCCTACGTCTACGATTTCCTTTTTGGGGAAGTAATCCACTAGATAAGCTTAGGCGTGCTTATCAAACGTTCCACTTAGTTTGCGGGTACCAAACAACCTAACCAGTTCGATTACGGGTTTGAACAAGACCTGACAATACTTTTGTGGGCAAGTGTATAGCCTGGGCTTGGATTACGGGTTCTAAGGGGACCTAGTCTTTCTTTACAGGTTCAAAGGGACCTGGTCTTTGATTGCGGTTTCAAAGGGACTTAGTGTTTGATTACGGGTTCAAAGGGACCTAGTGTCTTTAATTGCGGGTTCAAAGATAGACCTGTGGTTTGGGGGTTTGGGGTTTTTTCAACTATGAAGCCTTCTACACAGAGAGAAGTGAAGGCTTCATCCTAAGGGTTAGAGACTCGATCTTTTGGGAGAGAGTCTGCTCAGAAACAAATTAAGCAAGAACCTATATTCTAGAATCGATGAAAAAGAACATGAAGAGGTGTGAACACTCGACTTCTATTTGTTCTTCGACTTGGTTGTTCTTGCTGGAGAAAGTGGTGGTATGCTGTTTTTTCTTCACTTCACTCTGTGCTATGCTCTCTGCGTCTCCCTCTCTCTCTCTTCAATTGTGGAGACCTCTATTTATAGAGAATGATCTAACTAGTCGTTGGAAAGAGCCGTTTAATCTCTGCCAAAAGCATGGCTCTCCACCTGCTTTACTGGAAACTTTCCTAAAATGGCAACTACGACCTTTGCTTTTTGCACGTCTATGTTGTCGGTCCAATTATAGTAAGTTCTCAGCTGACTTGTGCTTCCGAGTAGATTTGAATTTGAACTTCAACTCTTCTACCTTCAACGTCTTCAAAGTCTTCTCTTCTCAGCTTTGTGACATCTGACTTCGACACAACTTCTCTTCACGCTTGAGCTGCATGGGTCAGTTGAGGAGTCAACTGAGTTGTTGTCCAACTGAGTTCGTGGTCCAGCTGAGCTTGTGGTTTGACATGCACCCGTCGTATGGTACTATCAAAATACTTGTGTATGCCTCAGACAGACAGTACACGCTCCTATGCCCATAATCGGACTGGTTAGTCTTAGAGGTAAGCTAGGGTTGATCCCACGGAGAGTGAGGAACTACTTTACTCTTCAGGTGCACAAGTTTGGTTATCACGATCCAATACTGTTATCTGCATAAATAAACTAAAACGGAGATCAAATATAAAAAGGGTAAGATTTGGAATAGGTCATGATTATTGTTGATATATGTATTCAGTCATAGGCATACTGAAGATCCGTCCATGCTTCATATAAACTCAAGGCGTGGCCCGAAGATATTGGGGCGTTTCAAGAGTCTATACTCCATACTTGGGATGGTTGAGTCCCTTGTGGTCACTTGGTCCGAAGGTCATGCTTTACCCCGGTAACAAGGACGTGCTTCACTCCTCCTTAGATAATAGTCATCCCCGATCTCTCCAAGTATAACCCTCACCAACCTTCTCTTCCAAGTTTCCCGGCTCTGCACCTACAGAATAGACATAACTCGCGGATATTTATTTCCGGTAATAGGTCCAACCGGTCATCGATATATCTACGATGCGTGAGGCGAGTCCCTTGATCAATAACCATTGCTTGATGCCTCGTCATAGTTGATGGATAGTCATTAGAGAAGCCCAAGACCGAGGATGGACGCAATATTCCCTTGCCCATTCCTCGCCTTCTAGATCTACAACACCATTGAGGGCGCTGCTCAGCCACTCGGTCATGGGCATACTAAACATAGCTGTTTATCGTGCCTGTGGCCTTTTCTTGGCATGGTACTGCTCTAACCGAGCGGAGATCACCCGCTAGGTTAGGACTACCCATGTATTCTTCAGATCTCTCCGGAACTGGACCCAACCGAATGCTCAAATGCCTCACGAATATTTCACATATCAACAATTAACCATTTCCCCCACACAATCTCACCAGGAAAATTACTCACACATATTGAAAAGCATCTTAACACCAATAAATGAACACATAAAAAATAGAAAATATGAAATACTTGAATTAAGAAAATACCTAAGGCAAATCGCCTTGGATTTGTTCACGATAGGAATAAAAATGTTGAAAGCATAAATTGTTTGAGTGGAGAATGTAAAGAACTGAAATGTAAATTGTATCTTGAGCGGAACAAATATCGAGTGCTAGGTAACCAACGTTTTGCCAGCCACATTTGCTGGACTTTTATAGTTAAGGTTGTGGCAGTCAATCCCTTCCTCCGGTAGACCATATCAACATGATTTATTACTTTCCATATTTAGCTAAATCTTGATGGATGCTTAATTGATGCGATTGATGGTTGGCAATCACTGGTTGATTGATTGGGATGATTCCACTTCCTTCCAGATCGTTCTGCTGCTGGAACTCGCCAGAATCTTCTGCAAATCTCCTCCACACGTCTTTCTATTCTTGGCTTCGGTAGCTGACTGATGTTGTCGGGCATGATCATACTGGCTGCATGCTTCGGTTGGCCTCACACCAGGGTATTATTCTCTTGGGGGAATCAACTTCATGCAATGGGCTGGAATTACTTCGGTAATGCCCATTCTGACCATCTTCTCTCCGTTTGCCCTGGACTGAGCTTCCTTCCTACGAACGACTGCTTTCTCCCCTATACAAACATTATAGACACAAGAGATAGAAAAAATAGGGCCAAATGGCCCTAAAGTCAAAGACGCATCACACCTACACACTTAAACCATACTTGCCCTCAAGTATGCAGGTGGATTCACAGAAGACACCACAAAAAAAGATGAAAAAAAGGAATAAAGACTCAAGACACGAGACTCCGCAGTCAATTGGATTAGATTCCTTATGCATGCATCAACCGTAAGTTCAAACCACATTCCCTTGAGCATAGAATTGACATGTGTAGAAAGCAACCTCTCTCACACTCGCAAGTGTATGGTTAAGTATTCACTCTCATACTATACCACTTTTGGTTCCCCTATAGGCTTGGTTGCTGATTTATCACGGAGTTTTAGGCTTGCACTGGGCATACGAAGTGAAGGTTAGAATTTCTGGATAAGTAGTTTAAAACTTTGTTCCAATCATACTGACCTATCTTTTCAATATTGGCACTCCTAGTTTTAATTTTCTTCTTACTTAGGGCTTCTCTTTCATTTCTTTGATCCAACATGTTTCCCTTAATTTCATTTCTGTTCACAGCTATTCCTTTCTCAATTATGCTATTACACTTAGAGCAATAAACTACCATTATCATTTGTACAATGTGGGAGTCACACATTTTTTCATTCAATATCAATTCAAGGGCTTTGAAAATAATTGCATTCGGCTCAAAGTGATTGGCAAAGGTTATCATTTTAACTCAAGGAATCAATTATGGGGCTCTAAAGCAAATAAAATGCCCTAATCATACAAATTCTACCAACCAGCTAGAATCTACAAACAAGTTCTAGGATTACCAAGTAGCATAGTCACACTAAAATGAATGCATTTCAAGCTAAAAAACTCACAGGTAAGAGTATTCAGTAAGCTCACTACTGCACATCATATAATTCTGCTCATCATGCCATCAAATACCCAAATGAAATAGTATGCATAATTCACCAATACCAAATAACTTGTGCCACACAGACTTGACGAAGCGCTGTCGTCACACTCTTCGCACAAATATATTTATAAAATACCTCTTTCCCAACAAGGTAGTAGTTAATGGCAAGTGGGGTCGATCCCAAGGGACTTAGCGTAGATGTGCTCTTCAGGTAGTTCTCAATAGAAGATGTTATGGTCGAGACGTATCTCAATATCCTGTAACTCAACAAGTGAAATATCAAATAATAAAGAAGTTTGGGTTAGGGTTTCGAATCAATGATCCTAATTACTCATTACTCGTTCATTGGTGCAAAGATATTCAATTACTTGATCTCATTACTTGGTTTAAGATAAAGATTAGTTTATACCCTTATGATCACGAAGTCACGATATAAACACACCAAACCTATGTTTATCCAATTTTACAGATCTTGACCAGAAGGCAAGATCTCCTCTTTTGATCAACAAAGTCACGAAGACACTTCAGTGACGATGCTGCCCAAAAGACATTAAGAATAAACAGACCCAAGACAGCCAAGAGGTAAGTCAATACTGACTGCTCTCCATTGTTTCTATTGTTGCCATTTCGGTCAGTCTGACCATTATTCCTCACAGTACTGATCGCCATCTCAAAGTCTTGAAGATGGGTCTGAGGATTTTCTCCGGGATGATCGCTGAACTTGGGCAATATCTGTATCAGCAAATGTTTGAGCTTCCAGTTGCCAGTGATGGTGGGCAACTGGATACTTGAAGGTCTGATTCTCTTGTCGCCAGGGAACATAATCTGACGGATGGTTCTTTCTTGATGTCCTGCCATAGTGGTTAATGTTTCTGCTTCTGAACTGGATGTTGTCTCCTCGCTGTCTGTACTCGCTGTTGAGCAAGAATCATCTTCTTGCTTACTATCCTGATCTCCTGTCAAGCATGGTGGCTCTGAAGGTTCGTTGACGCCTTCCTCCAGATCTCTCTTCTTCCTGCATTGTTCTGCTCGATTTCTCCTAGCTATCACCTCCGGGCACTCACCGTGATCTTGTGGATCTCCGTCACTCTGTAGATGTGGCTTGGGCATAAACTGCGCTCAACTCGACCTAGAAGAGCACACTAGCTTAAATCCAAGTCCCCGGCAACGGCGCCAATTTGACGAAGCGCTGTCGTCACACTCTTTGCACAAATATATTTATAAAACACCTCTTGCCCAACAAGGTAGTAGTTAATGGCTAGTGGGGTCGATCCCAAGGGACTTGGCGTAGATCTGCTCTTCAGGTAGTTCTCAATAGAAGATGTTATGGTCGAGACGTATCTTAATATCCTTTAACTCAACAAGTGAAATATCAAATAACAAAGAAGTTTGGGTTAGGGTTTCGAATCAATGATCTTAATTACTCATTACTCGTTCATTGGTGCAAAGATATTCAATTACTTGATCTCATTACTTGGTTTAAGATAAAGATTAGTTTATACCCTTATGGTCACGAAGTCACGATATAAACACACCAAGCCTATGTTTATCAAATTTTACAGATCTTGACCAAAAGGCAAGATCTCCTCTTTTGATCAACAGAGTCACGAAGACACTTCAGTAACGATGCTGCCTGACACGCACCCATCGTGTGGTACGATCAAAATACCTGTGTATGCCCCAGACGGACAATACACGGTCCTAAGCCCACTACTGGACTGGCTAGTCTTAGTGGCAAGCTAGGGTCGATCCCACGGAGAGTGAGGAACTACTTTACTCTTCGGTGCACAAATTGAGTTGTCACGGTCTCAACCTGTATATCTGCATAATAAACTAAACGGAAATCAAATATAAAAAAGGGGGTAAGATTTGGGGTAGGTCATGATCATTGTTGATATGTTTATTCGGTCATGGGCATACTGAAGATCCGTCCATGCTTCATACAAACTCAAGGCGTGGCCCAAAGACATTGGGGCATTTCAAGAGTTCATAATCTACACTTGGGATGGTTGAGTCCCTTGTTGTCTTCTTGGTCCGAAGGTCACGCTTCACCCCAGTCACAAAGCCGTGCTTCACTCCTCCTTAGATAGTAGTCATACTCGATCTCTCCAAGTATGACCCTCACCAACCTTCTCTTCCAAACTTCCAATGTCCGCACCTACAGAGTAGACATAACTCGCGGGATATTCATTTCCGGTACCACGTCCAACCGGTCATCGGTATGCCTACGATACGCGAGATGAGTCCTTTGGTCGATAACCATGGCTTGATGCCTCGTCACAGTTGATGGGTGATTGTTAGAGAAGCCCAAGACTGAAGAAGGACGCAGTATCCCCTTGTCCATTCCTCACCATCCAGATCTACAGCACCATTGAAGGCGCTGTTCAGCTACTCGGTCATAGGCACACTGAACGTTGCCGTTTGTCATGCCCTGGCCTTTGCTTGTCATGGTACAGCTCTAACCGAGCGGAGATCACCCGCTGGATCAGCACTGCCCATGGATTCTGCTCAGATCTCTCTGGAACCACTGGATCCAACCGATGGCACAAATGCCTCGCGAACATTTCACATATCAACACTTAATCATTTTCCCCACCCAAATCTCACCAGGGGAATTACTCACACATAATTAAATACATAAACACAAAATAAAATGAACACATGAATAGAAGAAAATACGAAATACTTGAATAAATACCAAAGGCAAACTGCCTTGGGCTTGTTCTTCACAACGGAATTGAAATAAAAGCAAGTAAATTGTTTGGTACGAAAATGTAAAAGAAAATACTGAACTAAAGTGTATCTTGGGACTGAAAATGAAGTAGAACACGATGGGGAGTAGCCACCTTTGTCAGCCACACTTGCTGGCTTTATATAGTTGACAGACGTCACTCTAACCCTAACCCAGCTGTCTAACAGTATCCCTATGACTGACTTTCCATAAATAGATGATCGTGATTGATTTGATTGTTGGGGATGATTGGCTTAATTGATTGAGTTGACTTTATCTTTCTCTTGCTGTTGATATCCCAGATTCGCTGAAACTTTCCATCCTTGGCCCTTCACACGTTTTTTCCATAAATAGCCCATATGTGCTGATTGGGACAGTCTGTCATGGCCTTACCAACATGAGTGATCACCTTCCATATTTAGCTTGATCCTTGATTGATCTGATTGGTGATTGGCCATCAATTATTGATTGATTAAGTTGACTCCACGTTTTTCCAGATCATTCCATTGTAGGACTCGCCAGAATCTCCTTAATATCTTCTTCACGCGTCTTTCCATATTTGGCTCTTGCTACTGACTGCTGCTGTCTAGCATGGTCATATTGACTGCATCCTTCGGTTAGCCTCGCACCAGGTGGTACACTTTGGAAATCATCGCTGCTCAGATGCAACTTGGGCTGATTTGTCTCAGTAATGCCCATTTCGCTCATATTTCGTCCATATGCTCATTTCCGAGCTTCCACCTCCAAAATATCTATTTTCTCCCCTATACGACTCATACAAACACAAAAGAAAAGAAAAATGGGGCCAAAAATACCCAAAAGTCGAAGATGCATCACACCTACACACTTAAACCATACTTTCCCTCAAGTATGCAGGTGGATTCACAAAAGACACCGAAAAATAGAAGAAAGAAAAGAAATAAAGACTCAAGACACGAAGCTGCACAGTTATCAGATCAGATCATACATGCATACATCAACCGTAATGTCATACCACAAACCATTGAGCAAATAAATCACATGAAGAGATTAGCAATTTCTCTCACACACTCAAGTGTATGGCTAAGTGTATACTCTCATTCTATGCTGCCTTAGCTTCCCTATAGTCTTGTTCATGGATTCATAGCAAATGTTCAATCTGGTGCAATTCATCAAAGGGTCTTCGTTAGGTTGTAGTGGGGTATACGGAGCAGAGGTAAGGGTTTTTGATAAGTAATTTAAAACTTGGTTCCGGTCATACCGACCTATCTTTTCCAGTACTAGCACTCCCACTTCACCTTTCCCGTTTTTATTTTTATTTTTATTTATTTTTTTTTTTTAACCCAGACTCTCCTTTCTCAATTTATGCTTTTCCACCTTAAGTAATGAGCTACCCTTTATCTTTCATATAGTGTGGGAGTCATACCTTTAATCAATTTTAATACAAGGGCTTATAAAAAAAAGAATTCATTCGGCTCAAAGTGGTTAGCAAGGATTTATCATTTTTAGCTCAAAGAAATAAATCCGAGGCTCTAAATTGGAGGAATTGCCCTAATCATATAAACTACACCATCCAACTAGAATTCACAATCAAGTTCTAGGGTTACTAAGCAGCATAGTCATACCAGAAAATAAATGCAAATTGGCTCAAATCTCACAGGTATGGATTATTCAGTATGCTCTCTACTGCTATTATGTGATAATGCTCATCATGCCAACAAACCAGTCAAACCAAATAGCATGCATGAATCACCAATACCAACAACATGTGCAGACTGACTCTAAACTCAAGACTTAAAAGAAAAACAAAGGCCTTTACTAGGGAGATAAAACTTATTCGTGGAGTGTGAGGACTCGGTCTCAAGAGATTGACTCTTCACTTGGAGGAATGCATCTCGAATGTCCAACAAATTATGTTCTGACTTCTATATGGAGTGAAGATCATGTGTAGCAGTCATGGAGTGGTGGTGAGTGGGAGAATGAATTTTCTGCTGCTTCAAAATGCGAAAGTCTCGCCAGTTGGGGCAGACCCTGACCACATGTCATACTGCTGCTTCGGTAATCCCTTGACCATCCTGTCAATTCTCCACCGACCCCACCTACACACTTTGCATTGCAAAGTGGGTTTTGATCTCCGATGCATAGAATCCAGCTCATCTCATCTGTAAGGTTAGTCCTCCAAGAAACACAAAATACAAGAAATAAAAGAAACATAAATTCAAAGCAGTAATAGTCATACTAGCGACCTTATTTTGGGTTGCCTCCCAATCAGCGCTCTTGTTTATTGTCTTGAGTTCGACGCAATCTTTTCCATCATGCAAAACAAGGATCTAGGAGAAAACATTTCTCCATCTTTGATATGCTTGGATCGTAAATCTTCTTGCCCAACTCCATGTACATCCCAGCACTACCGTATGCATTGGCTCTCCACTCCTTATGTTCTTGTTGCCTTTTCTGTTCAACTTCATCTTCTGATAGAGAAGGTGCACCATCATCACCAGGAGTTTCTTGGCTAGGGATTTCCAAAAAGTATGATTCCAGACTTGTTCCCTTAAACTCTTCTGGTTTGGCAGCATTACTGTCAGTAAGGTCATTCAGCAGCTCCTTCTCTGGTATGACCCGCACAGTTCTGTCTGGATATAGCTTATCAACATAGTATTCGGCCAACTCTGTGAAGGTTGTCGGTTGATGAACTCTAGCATCTTTTACAGCATCGAAGATATTGAACCTAAAAGTAGTGTCTCCGAGCATGCAAATCATGATTCCTCCATCCTCATTTATGTAGACTCGAGCAATCTCCATAAATGAACGACCCAATATGAGTCCAGAACCTTTTTGAGTCTCATGTCCCATATCTAGCACATAGAAATCTACTGGGAGTATGGTTTCACCGACCTTCACTTCAACATTCTTCAATAACCCTTTGGGATGGGTATTCCAACGGTCTGCCAACTGTATGACCATTCTGGTTGGCTCAAGGGATCCGAGGTTGAGCTCTTTATACATTGATAGGGGCATCAAATTGATTGATGATCCCAACTCCAGCTTAGCTTGCTCAATTATTTTTCCACCAATAGCACATGGGATAAACAACTCATCCGAATTTTCCGTGAGTACCTCGCTCGGTATGACCGCCGCCACACATTCTAACTTCTTATTCCCTTCCATTTTTGCCTTTTTCGAATTTATGGCATTTTGGGGTAGTGGGCGTTTGTGATCATTAGCTTCCTCCAAGATACTCGGACAAGGCGGTGCAGTAGTTGGCAATTTCTGGGTGGCCTTTTCTGTATGGGCTGTTCTGACAGATTCATCAGACTCCGGTATGCCTATTCCTGTCAATTCTGCTACAGTGCCTAGCGGTTTGGTCATACCGTCATGCCATTCTTCGAGGTCCTTCTCCTTTTGCATTTTTGCTTCATCAACTTCCTCGATCAGATTGATCTCTTCCGGTGGAAGTTTCCTTTGATTCTCCACGTCTTTTGCTATAATATCATCCCAACGGAAGATTTCTTGGCTACATTCATCCATTGTTTCAGGTCCGAAAAGTTCGGCATCCTTCATTGACTCTTCCCAAGTTGGTCCTTCTTGTAGTTCTGACTGGTACGAGGGTGTCTACAGTATGCCCCGTACTGGCTGCAATTGCTGATTCTCCCATCCTCTATGTCGCCAGTGGGAATTTGGACTTTCACTCCATTCAGCATTGTAAGAGTGAGAGAATGGATCATACTTTTTGTGCTGGTCATCACTTTCTCCCATAGAAAAATCCTCCATTGGTCCATCCCCTAAGAAGAGTTGATATTCATCAGTTTGATGCCAGTCATGTTGTATTGGTCATACAGAGGAGCCTTCTTTGGTATGGTCACAGCTACTACGAGTTGTTTGATCTCTTTGATCTCCTTCCTCAACTCAATGAGGTTGTCATCCTGCATCTTCTTTGGTGCTTCCAGGTTGCATTCATATGCTCCCGACTCTCTGGCCATACTTTCAAATAGTTGCAACACGTCCTTGGGTGTTTTGTCAAACATCGAACCTCCACATGCCGCAATAACGAGTTTTCTCTCGTATTTCTTGAGTCCCAATAGGAAGTGTTCCACCAAATTATTTTCAGGAATTTGATGGTGTGGGCATTCTTCCAACAATCCTTTGAATCGGCCCCAATACTTGTAGAGTGATTCTAGCTCTCCTTGTTCGATGTTTTGTATGGTCCTCCTCATACTAAACACTTTGGCTGCTGAGTAATACCGCTCCAAAAATGTTTGCTGCATCTCAGCCCATGTGGTCACACAACCAGCGGACAAGCTGTAGTACCATTTCCTTGCATTTCCTTGTAGTGTGAAAGGAAACAACACCAACCTAATGTATTCTCCCATTGATGTTTGGTTCTCCTCCGTTGAGCATATCATCTCGAAGTCTTGGAGATGTGTGATTGGGTCATCTTCAGGTATGCCATGGAATTTGGACAGCAATTGGATTAGGTCTGGTTTCAGGTCATACCGGCCTTCGATGGTCGGTAGGGTTATACTGCTGGGTTTCAAATTCAGGTCAGCCGGGAATGCCAGCTGACGGATGGTCTGCGGGGCAGCCGCTGCCATCCCGCGTCTCGCCGTACCATGTCAAGCAGTAAGCGGATGATGGATTATGAAGAGTAAAATTGTTGCACGTCACTCCCCGGCAACGGCGTCAATTTTGACACGCACCCGTCGTATGGTACGATCAAAATACCTGTGTATGCCCCAGACGGACAATACATGCTCCTGAGCCCACTACCGGACTGGCTAGTCTTAGTGGCAAGCTAGGGTCGATCCCACGGAGAGTGAGAAACTACTTTACTCTTCGGTGCACAAATTGAGTTGTCACAGTCTCAACCTGTATATCTGTACAATAAACTAAACGGAAATCAAATATAAAAAAGGGGGTAAGATTTGGGGTAGGTCATGATCATTGTTGATATGTTTATTCGGTCATGGGCATAGTGAAGATCCGTCCATGCTTCATACAAACTCAAGGCGTGGCCCAAAGACATTGGGGTGTTTCAAGAGTTCATACTCCACACTTGGGATGGTTGAGTCCCTTGTTGTCGTCTTGGTCCGAAGGTCACGCTTCACCCCGGTCACAAGGTCGTGCTTCACTCCTCCTTAGATAGTAGTCATACCCGATCTCTCCAAGTATGACCCTCACCATCCTTCTCTTCCAAACTTTCCATGTCCACACCTACAGAGTAGACATAACTCGTGGGATATTCATTTCCGGTACCACGTCCAACCGGTCATCGGTATGCCTACGATACGCGAGATAAGTCCTTTGGTCGATAACCATGGCTTGATGCCTCGTCACAGTTGATGGGTGATTGTTAGAGAAGCCCAAGACTGAAAAAGGACGCAATATCCCCTTGTACATTCCTCACCATCCAGATCTATAGCACCATTGAAGGCGCTGCTCAGCTACTCGGTCATAGGCACACTGAACGTTGTCGTCTGTCATGCCCTGGCCTTTGCTTGTCATGGTACAGCTCTAACCGAGCGGAGATCACCCGCTGGATTAGAACTGCCCATGGATTCTGCTCAGATCTCTCTGGAACCACTGGATCCAACCGATGGCACAAATGCCTCGCGAACATTTCACATATCAACACTTAATCATTTTCCCCACCCAAATCTCACCAGAGGAATTACTCACACATAATTAAATACATAAACACAAAAAAATGAACACATGAATAGACGAAAATACGAAATACTTGAATAAATACCAAAGGCAAATCGCCTTGGGCTTGTTCTTCACAACGGAATTGAAATAAAAGCAAGTAAATTGTTTGGTACGAAAATGTAAAAGAAAATACTGAACTAAAGTGTATCTTGGGACTGAAAATGAAGTAGAACACGATGGGGAGTAGCCACCTTTGTCAGCCACACTTGCTGGCTTTATATAGTTGACAGACGTCACTCTAACCCTAACCCAGTTGTCTGACAGTATCCCTGTGACTGACTTTCCATAAATAGATGATCGTGATTGATTTGATTGTTGGGGATGATTGGCTTAATTGATTGAGTTGACTTTATCATTCTCTTGATGTTGATATCCCAGATTCGCTGAAACTTTCCATCCTTGGCCCTTCACACGTTTTTTCCATAAATAGCCCATATGTGCTGATTGGGACAGTCTGTCATGGCCTTACCAACATGAGTGATCACCTTCCATATTTAGCTTGATCCTTGATTGATCTGATTGGTGATTGGCCATCAATTATTGATTGATTAAGTTGACTCCACGTTTTTCCAGATCATTCCATTGTTAGGACTCGCCAGAATCTCCTTAATATCTCCTTCACGCGTCTTTCCATATTTGGCTCTTGCTGCTGACTGCTGTTGTCCAGCATGGTCATATTGACTGCATCCTTCGGTTAGCCTCGCACCATGTGGTACACTTTGGAAATCATCACTGCTTAGATGCAACTTGGGCTGATTTGTCTCAGTAATGCCCATTTCGCTCATATTTCGTCCATATGCTCATTTCCGAGCTTCCACCTCCAAAATATCTGTTTTCTCCCCTATACGACTCATACAAACACAAAAGAAAAGAAAAATGGGGCCAAAAAGACCCAAAAGTCGAAGACGCGTCACTGCCCAAAAGGCATTAAGAATAAACAGACTCGAGACAGTCAAGAGGTAAGTCAATACCGACTCTCCAACACTCTTTACCTTCTTGGGCACGAGAGACACTCTCGAGTTGATCCCAAATCCTGTTAATGACTTAATCTCAATATCTAGATGGTAACAATCAAATGTCAATATCAATTAATTCTAAGATTATTCCTAAGTGTTTCGGGAACAAAATAAATTAACGAACTCACACAATTCGACCTCACGAGTTTAGAACGAGTAATTAAGACCACATCATCTACATCCAACCCAAACAATAAATTTAGCTAGACATAATATTAAACGAAATCACAAAACATATAAAGGAAATCATAACTGAAATTACACTGGAATGGGTTGCTGCTCAAAAGCGTAAGTCAGCAACTAAGGTCTTGACTTCAAGTCAACAACTAAAAACTAATGCAGAAAATACTGTAAACGATATGTAAAAGCAAATGCCCGTAGGACTTGTTTCTTCCTCACTCTCTTTCAAACTCGGATGCAGAATTAAATCTCGAAGTCCCTATTACAAAGTAAAGTCGGCCATATATATAGGCGATGGATTTAGAGCTAGGTTAGAATCCTTGTTGGTTAAGGACTCTTTCCATGCATATGCACCTTCTTCCTTATCCATGCAGCTGCGATTTACTTCCCTTATGTGGTAGATATCTTCTTTGATTAGGTTCGGCTAGGATACGGAAAGAAATCTTCGATCCCTATCCTCTTCCTTGGAAAAGAAGAAATCTGCTGCTGCTCCGACTCACTTCTTGACTTTGCTGTCTGCATTTTGTATTTCTTCTCATGCTGACCAAGATCCTGGCTCCTCCAGGTACTATGTCTGTTGGCTTCAAGGATATGGGGAGGTAATTCCTAACTTGTAGATTGAATAGCACGTTGTTGCCCAGATACAAGCCTCCAGCCCTATGCCCATTTGCATCGTATCGCCATCTCAGCATCTCAACAACAGATTTTCACCGATCTTGCCCAAGTTCCCACATGTTCTTCCCTGCACACCATCTCTCGACTTTGTGTCCTCCTAGACACAATTTGACTTGATAAAGACTAAAAAGAACAAGAAAAACACACGAAAAGATGGCCACAAATATGGGTTCATCAAGACTCTAACTATATGTTGGGAAAATTAATAAAAGGTTTCGAAAGATACCAAAACCTCAACTGACCCCAACCGAATAGATGAATGCCTTTAGTCTGATCTTAGCTAGAGCTCACTGTTGGAGCGTAGGGATTTTATCTTTACAAGTTTCAAGAAGAAGAAGTCAGCCGGACTAAAGAAGGAAGTTCGTGAAGAACTCAGCTGAGGCCCAAACTCAGCTAAGACCCAGACTCAGCTGAGGTCCAGACTCAGCTGAGACTCAAGATCAGTTGAGATATCAACTTCAACTGAAGCACGGACTCAGTTGGACTGCAAATCAGTTGACTCCTCAACTGACCCACGTAGCTGAAGGCATACAGTTCAAGCATGAAGAGAAGTTGTGCTGAAGTCAGATGTCATGAAGCGGAGAACAGAAGACTTTGAAGATGCTGAAGACGGAGGAGATGCAGTCCAGATTTGAATCTACTCGGAAGCACAAGTCAGCTGGAGAACTTACCATAAATGGGCCGACAACAACGACGTGCAAAAAGCCAATGTCGCAGTTATCATTTTAGGAAAGTTTCCAGAAAAGCTGGTGGAGTGCCATGCTTTTGGCATATATCAAACGACTCTTTCAAACGACTAGTTTGAACTCCCTCTATAAATAAAGATCTCCATACCAAAGCTCAATATAGATACAAGAGTGAACAAAAGAAGTTCATAGAGAAAAAAATCAAGAGTGAAGCGGCAACAACTTATCATCTCTTTCTCTCCGAGCAAGAAGACCTCCGATGAAGTCCAGTCAAAGTATAGTGTTCACACCTCCTACTATTCTTCCATCTAGTCTCTCAGAATCCCCCCTTCCAGATTGAGTCTAGAAATAGGTTCTTGCTTGTCTTGTGTCTGACCGGATTCTCTTGCAAGAGATTGAATCTGGAGCCTTAGGTTAAAGCCTCCACTTCCCTCAGTGTTGAAGGCTTCCTAGTTGGATATCCCCCCAAATCCAAAACCTTAGGCCTGACTTTGAACCCGAAATCAGAGTCATCAGGTCCCTTGGAACCTATAATCTAATACTAGATCCCTTGGAACCCGGAATCCAAGAACAGGTCCCTTAGAACCCGGAATCTAAGATTAGGCTGTACACTTGCCCGAAAAAGTGTTGTAAGGTCTTGTTCGAACTTGGAATCGAATTGGTTAGGTTTGCTTGGAACCCGTAATCTAAGTGGGGCATTTGATAAGCACGCTTAAGCTTATCTAGTGGATTACTTTCCCAAAAAGGAAGTCGTAGACGTAGGAGGTCGATCTCTGAACCACATTAAAATACTGTGTACTTACTTTCTGTATTTTACATTCAGTATTTTAAATTCAGTTTACCTAACCAACTGACCCAGCATATGCATACATATTGCATTTATCAAACTGCAGTAATTTGGGAACTTGACCTTCCGCTTTTCATAAAGGTTTCAGTTTTTGTAATGAGTTTAAACGCCACCATCTTCCGCAACACAAAACTGATTTAAAACCTTAGTTGGTGCATACAGCTAAACTTCAGGTATAGGAGCCAGCTGTGCTGCTAACTGTGTGATCAGCTTCAACTGAGCAACTCAGTTATAGAGTAGCTCCAACTGACTTTTTCAGTTGTCGAGTCAACTGACCAAAGCAGTAAAAGTCAGTGAAAAGACTTTAGCGCAATAAAATTTTGCTACTAGTGTATTCCTCCCTCCCCATTACACTAGATACTCGTTACCGGGACCATCACTATACATCATCGACACAAAAACTTAAAATCAAAAGATAAAATAAAACCTAATCTAAAAGTAGGGATAGAAAACTTAGTCGTGTTGGTCAGAGGCATCATCCTGCTCTCCATCAGCTCTCTCTATCAACACCTCGAAACTAGTCCTCATGTCTGTCTTAATCACCACAATTTCTTCCCTCAGCATTTCCACCTCATCGTGCAATTCCCTCTGCTCTACCAATATGGATGCCACCTCACTGTGGTAAGGCGTGGCACCGCCTGCTCTCCTACCCTGTGCGGTTCAGCTCTGCCTGAAGCTCCTTCCGGGTAGCCTAGAGAGTAGTAACCCCCCACTTCTTTTTGTTGTTTCTCTTTCTGCTCCTCCTCATGTTCCTCTTCCCGCTCCTCCTCCTAATTGCGGAGGCAGTCCTACCATTCTCCATTGATTGAGAGGGAGAATGAGAAGGTTTAGGAACTGGAGATGGTTCCTTTGGTGGAGGTGGCGGTACTGCGGCAACTTTCTTTGCTTTGATGGCCAATGGCTTCTTTGGTGTTGCAGTGGTGGTAAAAGTGGATTTCTCAACAGCTGGTTTCTTCCCTTTCTTCTTAGGTAGCAGCAAATCAGACGGCTCCTTTTTGACCTGGGTAGATTCCTTGACCTTCTCAGTATCCTCCGCACCGGTAGTTTGATTTTCTGGTGAAGGTGATTTCTCTGGTTCCCTTTCTTTAGTGGTCAAGGCGGGTGTAGTTTCCTCCACCACCTGAGTAGGAGTTTCTTCCGATGTGGAGCTACATGTTTTTCTTTTTCGTCCTATCGGTAAGGGCTTTGTGGTAGCGGTGCTCTTATGCCCAGTGGTAACAGTTTGAGTGCTACCAGAGGCGGCGCTGCTCTTTGAGCTTTTTCAGTTCGCTAGTATCTTAGTTCTAGCCATGGTGAAATTTGGGAGTTGGAAAAGATTTTAGGGTTGTGAATTTGGGAACTTCTTCGTGTGGAGAGGAATGAAAAACTGCTAGCCTTTTTATTAGAGTGGAGATAGCTGTTGTGAAATAAAAGCTAGTGGAGATCGTGTGCAGTGGTTTTGGAGGTGGTGGTGGATTTAAGAGAGAGAGAGAGAGAGAGAGAGAGATTAAACCAATTTAAAAGTGGAGATGACAGTTATGGAATATTGGATATGATTTAAGGGAGAAAATCATTACCAAATTTGAAATTCAAATTTTCCTGCAGAAATCGAAGCAGCGCAGTCACATGGTGTTAGACGCGCTTCCATGAGACTCCTCGGTTAAGCCTTTCCTGACCAAAACAACCATGGGCCTCCACCTATACACTTTGCATCGCTAAGTGGATTTGAATTCTCTACTGGGCCTAATTAATTCTAGCCCGACTTTCTCTGAAGATCACAAATTATAGAAAAATTCCTAAGTATCAAAATAAAGCAGCGATTGTGGTCATACCGACGACCACTCCTGGGTTGCCTCCCAGTCAGCGCTCTTATTTATTTTCTTGAGCTCTACCTTGCCATGTTCATCCTCACTGGTAAATAGGATCAATGAGAGAACATTTCTCCTTCTACTTATCCATGTTGGAATAATTGAACTGGGGCTTCAATCGATGCCCATTTACCACAAACGTGTCCTTTCCATTAAGATCATAAACCTCGATGCTTCCATTGGGGAATTTTCCTTAATTAGGTATGGCTCTCCCCATTTGGATAAGAGTTTGCCACTCATCAGTTTAAAGCAGGAATTGAAAAGTAGTACCTTCTGTCCAACCCAAAACGCCTTCTTATGGATTTTAGCATCATGTATTCTCCTAGTCCTTTCCCTGTACAGAACAACATTGTCGTATTCCTCTAACCGAAGCTCCTCGAGCTCGCTCATGTCCAATTTCCTCTCTTCTCCAGCAGTAATGAGCATCATTGTTTAGCTATTGTATGAGCATCATTGTTCGTCATAGCTTTTGCCTCAACCCACTTAGATACGTAGTGGACTGCCACCAAGATATACTCATAATTTCCAGGTTTGGGGAATGGTCTCATAAAGTCTATGCCCCATACATCGAAAATTTCAACATGCATAATTAGCATTTGGGGCATCTCATCTCTGGAAGTAATGCCTCACACCAACTGACACTTTGGGCAGCCCTGTACCCATCTCCTTGCATCTGCGAATACTGAGGGCCAATATAACTCACTGTCCAATATTCTTTGCGTTGTCCTTTTTCCACCAAAATGCCCATTACATGGGGTCCCATGGCACATCTCCAAGATCTGGGTATGTTCGTTTTCAGGAACACACCTGCGTATGACTTGGTCTGCTCCGATCTTCCACAAGTTTGGTGCTTCCCAAAAGTAAGAACGAGCCTGTGTTACCGATTTCTGTTTTTAAAACTTCGTCTTCCCTGATGGAACCTCTTTTGTGATCAAATAATTTGTTGCGTCCGCATACCACGGTTCCTTATCGGTCAGGGCATACAGAGACTCCATCTCCGTACTGGCATATACCGTATACAAATTTTCATCAGGGAAAGTGTCTGCTATGGGTTCCCCATCATCCTTGCCCATTTGTAATCTGCTTAAATGATCTGCTACTACGTTGGCAGATCTTTCTTGTCCCTGATTTAAATGTCAAACTTTGTAGCAACAATATCCAGCGAATGAGTCATGGCTTTGACTCTATTTTAGCCATCAAATACTTCAAGACTGCATGGTCAGTGTATATGATTGCCTTGGTGCCCAAAAGGTAAGATCTGAACTTCTCTATCTCGAATACTATTGCTAGCAGCTCCTTTTAATTTGTGGTGCAACTGCACTAAGCTGCATTGAGGGTCTTTGAAGCGTAGTAGATTACGTAGCTCTCCTTCACCTTTTTCTGTCCCAGTACAGCCGCAACCGCATGGTTGTTGGCATCGCACATAATCTCGAAAGGCGACTCCCAATCTGGGGGCTGTAGAGGCTGACACAACTTTGTTCCTGAGATTAAGAAATGCCTCCTTGCAGTCATCATTGAAATCAAATTGGATATCTTGTTGCAATAATTTGGTCATGGGTTGGGTGATCTTTGCAAAATCTTTAATAAAACGCCGATAGAACCCTGCATGGCCAAGGAATGCCTGTATGTGCTTGACCGTAGTTGGGTATGACAATTTAGCAATGGAATCGATCCTTACTTTATCCACCTCGATCCCTCTTTCAGAGATAACATGACCCAACACTATTCCTTTCTTCACCATAAAGTGGCACTTTTCATAATTGAGTACCAAGCTCTTCTCTATGCATCCTTTCAATACAAGCTTAAGATGGTCGAGGCATGTGTCGAACAAGTCTCCATATACTGTGAAGTCATCCATAAAGACTTCAATACAATTTTCTAACAAATCGGAGAAAATGCTCATCATACACCTTTGAAATGTCCCAGGTGCGTTGTACAAGCCAAATGGCATTCTTCGGTAAACAAATGTCCCATATACACATGTAAATGTGGTTTTCTCCTGATCTTCCTGTGCAACAAATATTTGCATATATCCTGAGTATCCATCTAAAAAGCAGTAATAGGCATTACCAGCAAGGCATTCGAGCATCTGATCGATAAAGGGTAGAGGGAAATGGCCCTTTCATGTGACCATGTTCAGCTTCCTGTAATCTATGCAAAACCCTCCATCCCGTTTGCAGTCGAGTTGGCACCAATTCTCCCTTATCATTCTCTATAACCTGTATCCCAAATTTCTTCGGTACGACATGGACGGGGCTGACTCACTAGCTATCAGAGATAGAAAATGATTCTCAATTCCAAAAGTTTAAGAATCTCTTTAAGCACTGTCTCTTTCATTACAGGGTTCATCTTTCTTTGTGAATCTCGCACCGGCCTCGCTCCTTCTTCAAGATATATATGGTGCATGCACTCAGTAGGACTGATTCCCTTAATACCTGCTAATGTCCAACCGATGGCTTCTTTATTCTCCCGTAAGACCCTAACCAATTGATTAACCTGTTTTTGGTCGTATTTTGAATAGAATTTTGGGTGCAATTTTTATAGTTATTAACTTGGTTCGTGTTGCTTTTAAGTCAAAATTGCACTAATCTTTTAGATTGAGTATTGTGTGAGAAATGCAGGTTTTTGCTCCAAGATTATAAATTAATCGTGCGGAGTTGAAGGAATGTTAAAGTTTGGGGCAAAAGTTAGGCGATCGCCTAAAAGAAGCAACCGCTTGTGTAGTTAAGATTTGGAACGTTTGGAATAGAGCCTAGAATAAGCGCTCGCTTGAAGTAGGCGGTCGCCTATTTTTTGGATAAGTTGTGTGGCCAAGCGGTCACCTATCTCAGACACCTGCCTATGATGGTGAATCAATGATGAGCGAGGCTCGCATGTCCTATGGTTGTGAAAGAATGGCGAGCAAGAACATAGAGCAGCACTAGGCGATTGCCTGTGACAAATGATCGCCTGTCTTGAACAAATTTGGGTGGCGCAAGCGATCGCCTATTTCAAGCCATCGATTGAGCTTGCGGCGGTCGCTTGAAAAAGAATGCAAAGGAAGCCGTCGCTCATTCTAGGCAATCACTTGTTCTTAGTCGGTGCTAAATCCCTATAAATAGGGATGAGATCAGATATTATTTTTTACGCTTTGCTTCCGCTTCAGTTCGAAAAACCCTAGTTATTTTTCTTTCCAATTTTTATTCCAGTTCTTCATATAATCTTAGATAGCTTTACTACATTCGATTCGTACGGATTTTGTGACAGACTTTCACCACGGATTAAGTTTCAATTCAAGTTTTATTTCAATTATTGTGAGTTTATTATTCTGTTCTTAAATTATGCCTATTATTTATCGTGTTCTTATAACTAGGGTTCATAATTCTGTCTAGATTAATTTGTCTTTCAATTACTTAGAATGAAACAACAACCCCAATCACTCTTTACTGCTTTATTTTTATTTTCTTTTTCTTTTCGTAATACAAAAGTTTCGTTATTAAGTCTTCCTCTAGAGATACGATATTCGTGTTTAACTTAATTAATCTATAACGATCACTTTAATTTGCATGCAACTTAGGATTATTTTAGTTGAACACCAATCTTTCTTCTTGCACCATGGTTAGATTTGCACTGATAATTACTGGAAGCGTCTCCTCAGGTCCCAGATAAACGTATTGCAAATGTTTGGGCAGTTTCTTAAGTTCTAATAGTTTTTCGTGCCGCCCATTCTGAGAGAATAACTCCAGTTTGCCTTATGCGGATGCTCCAACTAAATACACTTCCAAAATAATATACTTGATCCTTTGATCCACTTCTGATTCCGCTTCCAGAGTGCTTTCCTTGAGCGAATATAGCTCCATAATAGCCTCTTTCATGTCCCAATCTCCTATCTAAGCAGCATCGTGATCAGTTAGACTAGCCTGAACCAAAGATTCGAATACATTGACCATCTCCACTGATTCTACTTCTTGTTTTCTCCTCATGGCTTCATATATGTTGAACTTCTCCACAACTCCATCGAATTCACAAGATAGTATACTCGTTTTCATGTCTATCTTTGTTCCCGCAGTCATCATGAAAGGTCTGCCCAACAAGATAGAATTCTCCTTGGCCTTTGATCCCGTATCCAGTACATAGAAGTCTGTAGAAAAAATTAGGTCCCCCACCTTAATCAACACGTCTTCTATCACTCCTTCTAGATATGCATTAGACCGATCTGCTAGTTCTATGACCATATGGGTATTCCTTAACTCTCCCAGATTCAACCGGTTAAAAATAGCTCGGGGGTAGTTTCACAACTCCATCGAATTCACATTTATCGAAGCCCCTAAATCTATCATGGCCTTATCCATATTCCTTCCTCCTATGTTGCATGGAATTGTAAACATACCAGGATCCTTGCGCTTTGGGGGTAGTTTCTGTTGGATTACCGCAAATACGCTCTCCCCCATCACATATTGAGCATCTTCTTCTACTTTCACCTTTCTCAACCATAAATCCTTCAGGAACTTAGCATATTTCGGAATTTGTTTGATTTCGTCCAATATTGGAATGCTAAGTTCCACATTCTCAACCACAAACCTTATTCCGGAATTGCTTACTTGCTTTAGCCATGTTTTCAATGGCTTCCTTCCATGGTGCGTGCCTCTGGTGTGGTGGTTGGTACACTTGCTGCTGTTGGGGTTGGTAATTCTACTGTTGTGGTGGTCCAGCCTGATACTGTGGCTGTTGCTGGTGTTGGGCATACTATTGTAAAGATCCTGGTAAACCCACGCTGTTCTGTTGAGGTTGACCATCTTGTTTCAATCTAAATTTAGGATGATCTCTCCATCTTCGATTGTATGTGTTGGAGAAGAAATCATGTTTATGGTGAAATCCTTCATTTCCTCCCATAACATTCACATCCATCCCACGTTGTTCTGTTGGGGTTGACCATCTTGTTTCAATCTAAAATTAGGATGATCCCTCCATCTTCGATTGTATGTGTTGGAGAAGAAATCATGTTTTCGATGAAATCCTTCATTTCCTCCCATAGCATTCACATCCATCTCATCCTCATCAAAATTCGTGCAATTCTTAGATTGATGCCTGATAGTATCGCATAGACCACACTGACGTACTTTCTTCTGTATGGTCAAACCACTCAACAGTGCTTTGATTTCCTTCATTTCCATACTCAGTGATATGAGGTTTTCCTTTCCCTCATCTTTAGCGGGCAATTCCTTATTCTTTTCGTACCCATCTTCTCATGATTCCTCAGCCATAGTTCCCAACAGTTTGAAAATATCTTGAGGTATTTTACTCATCAAAGATCCACTACATGCGGCCAGCACCAGCCCACGATCACTCTTCTGCATTCCCATCACGAAACTTTCCACTTGATCCTTGGGAGTAATCTGATAATGGGGGCAGTTGCTCAAAAGCTGCTTAAATCGAGTCCAATACTCATAGAAGGATTCCAGCCCATCTTGTTTGATATTTCTAATTTCCCATCTCATTCTTTCAACCCTGGTTGTGGGAAAGAATTCCTCTAGAAAGCATTGTTGCATCTCAGCCCAAGAAGTAACAATCCTTGGGGTAGGTTGTACAACCATCTCCTCGCTTGATCCACCAATGAGAATGGGAAAAAAAAACTAACTTCACATATTTCTATTGGTTTTCATTTGATTGGTGCATTACCGTCATTTCAAAATCCTGGAGATGGGTGTGGTGGTCGTCCCCAGCATATCCATTGAACTTTGGTAAGACCTATATCAGTGCTGGCTTAAGGTTATACCGCTCAGGATGGAAAGGGTTCTCTAGTAGAGTGAACCCATTCGGCCTGAAATTGAGGTTTGTTGGGTAAGCCAACTATTTGAGGGTCTTTTCCTGCTGTGGTTCTACCATAGCATCGCGTCTCGCTATCCGTGCGGTTGCACGTAGTCGTTGTTCAGTTCGGTCGATATTTGGATCAAATGTCAATGCTCTTGCTACTCGACAAGTTCCACGCATACACTAATAGTGAAAGATGAAATGAGAAGAGTAAAATTGTTACGCGTCACTCCCAGCAATGGCGCCAATTTTGACATGCACCCGTCATATGGTACTATCAAAATAAAATACTTGTGTATGCCCCAGACGGACAGTACAGGCTCCTTTACCCACATCCAGACTGGTTAGTCCTAGTGGTAAGCTAGGGTCGATCCTACGGAGAGTGAGGAACTACTTTTAGTCTTCAGGTGCACAAGTTTGGTTATCACGATCCAATCCTGTTATCTACACAAAAACAAAGATCAAATATTTAAGGGGATAAGATTTAGGATAGGTCAAGATTATTGTTGGTATGTGTATTCAATCATAGGCATACTGAAGATCCGTCCATGCTTCGTATAAACTCAAGGCGTGGCCCAAAGACATTGGGGCATTCCAAGAGTCTATACTCCACACTTGGGATGGTTGAGTCCCTTGTGGTTACTGGGTCCGAAGGTCACGTTTCACACTGGTTACAAGGCAGTGCTTCACTCCTCCTTAGATAATAGTCATACCTGATCTCTCCAAGTATGACCCTTACCAACCTTCTCTTCCAAGTTTCTCGGCTCCGCACCTACAGAGTAGACATAACTCGCGGGATATCCATTTTCGGTAACACGTCCAACTGGTCATCGATATATCTACGATGCATGAGGAGAGTCCCTTGGTCAATAACCATGGCTTGTTGCCTCGTCACAGTTGATGGATAGCCATTAGAGAAGCCCATGACCGAGGAAGGACGTAGTATCCCCTTGGTCGTTCCTCGCCTTCCAGATCTACAACACCATTGAGGGCGTTGCTCATCCACTCGGTCATGGACATACTGCACATCGCTGACTGTCATGCCCTTGGACTTTTCTTGGCATGGTACCATCCTAACCTAAAGGAGATCACCCGTTAGGTCAGGACTGCCCATGAATTCTGCTCAGATCACTCCGGAACCACTGGACCCAACCGAATGCACAAATGCCTCACGAATATTTGACATATCAACAATTAACCATTTCCCCCACCTAAATCTCACCAGAGAAGTTACTCACACATATTGAAAAGCATCTTAGCATAATCAATAAACACATCGAAACTAGAAAATATGAAATACTTGAATTAAGAAAATACCTAAGGCAAACTACCTTGAATTTGTTCACAACAGGAATGAAATTGCTGAAAGCATACATTGTTTGTGCGGGGAATGTAAAGAATTGAAATGTAAATTGTATCTTGAGCGGAACAAATATCGAGTGCTAGGGTAACCAATGTTTTTCCAGCTACACTTGCTGGATTTTATAGTTGAGGCTGTGGCAGTTAATCCTTTCTCCGGCAGACCATATCGGCATGATAGATTGCGTTCCATATTTTACTCGATCTTGATGGATGCTTGATTGATCCGATTGATAATTGGAAATCACCAGTTGATTGATTGGGATGATTCCACTTCCTTCCAGATCCTTCTGCTGTTGGAACTCGCCAGGATCTTCTGCAAATCTCCTCCACGCGTCTTTCCATTATTGGCTTCAGCAGCTGATTGATATTGTCGGGCATGATCATACTGGCCGCATTCTTCGGTTGGCCTCACACCAGGGTATTCTTCTTCTGGGGGAATCAACTTCATGCAGTGGGCTGGAATTACTTTGGTAATGCCCATTCTAACCATCTTTTCTCTATTTTCCCTGGACTGAGCTTCCTTTCTACGAACAGTTCTTTCTCTCCTGTACAAAAATTATAGACATAAAAGACAGGAAAAATAGGGCCAAATGGCCCAAAAGTCGAAGATGCTTCATGGTTCAACTGAGCTTGTGGATGAGCTGACTTGTAGTTCAGCTGAGTTCTTCATGAAATGCCTTCTTCAGTCCGGTTGTCTTCTTCTGCTTGAATCCTGTAAAGATAAAAATCTCTACGCTCAAACAGTGAGCTCTAGCTAAGTTCAGACTGATGGCTTTCATCTACTCGGTTTGGGTCAGTTGGGTTTTGAGAAAAATCAAAACTTTTACTAATTTTCCCAACAATTTCCCCCTTTTTGATGATGCCAAAACTTTAAACTGACACTACCTAACTTTTCTAACTGATACCATACAGCTGATACCAAAAAGAGTAAAAGATAAACTCAATTGTAGTCTACAAGAGGAAAGGGGTTAACACAAGATAAAATATACAAATTAACCTCAAACTTAGACAACGAGATAGTTATCATCAAGTGAAGTTAATAACTGGAGACCTTTAATAACCAGCAACTTGTTATTATAGATAACAAATTGGGGAGAGATTACATTTACAACTGAGTTCTTTCTAACTATAGTCCTAACGTTCTAACCTACTCTAAGGTCTTCGTCTTCTTCTCTTTCTCCTTTATAGAAGGTCTTCATCTTCATCTACCAAGGCTGAGCTGACGTTAGTTGAAGGTATTCAGCTTTTACTAGAATACATGTCTCGAGCCACGGGGCAAGACTTTTGATTACTTCGTCAGCCTTGGTCTTCTTCTTCAAAGCTTCCTTGAAGGCTGGTGGCTAGGGTCAGTTGTGATTGAATGCGTCGAGAAACACAACGAGGCACCTGACCACCCATCAGCACTCTTCTTCAGCCTTCACGATCTCCGTTCCTGCCGGCCTTCATGTTGGAGTACTTACACGACAACACCTTAACAAGAGTTAGGCCACTCCTTCCCCCTTTGTGGCATCAACAAAGAGTTAAAGGAAGGAGAAGGTTTGCAGGAGGCATTCAGGTATCAACTTGCCAGATGGTAGAAATCACACAGTCCTTCGACATACACTCAAGTTATGAGTGAGCTTGAGTGGAAGGAAGCTCGACTGAGACTAATTTGCAGACAAAGATGGCCTTGTACAATATAGTCTCAGGAGTGAATGCCTAGGTCCGATCGGGACTCCTGATACAAAGGTTACTATTGACCTATCCTCGTGACGTGAGGTTGAAGCAGGGGTAACCTCCACAATGATGCGTCTGAATGAAATGGCTCATATGCAATTATAAGAACGCCTCAGGGATCCGCATTAGCTGGTTGACACCACAAATCACCCACATCACCGGTCGTCCTTTGAAGCATCTACATCTCATGTAGCCACGAACATAGCTGTAATACCCTGAACTTTTATGATTCTTTAAGTGCATTTTAAATGCGTTTATATGCTTAAATAACGAGCCTTGAGTGATAAAATTTTTCAAGAAAGGAAATTTTCTTGAAAATGACCAAAATACCCTTATGTGCTTAAATGTGATTTTTCTCGTTTCAATTATTTGAAATGAGTATGTGATGCGTTGATTGAGCTTTGTTATATGAGTTTGAGTATGAGTATAAATTTCGGAGAATTCTGAGAACTTTCACTTTTGACGATTAGTGCCGATAAGCCGAGAAATCACTAATCACTAACGAACTCCGAATTTAACCTAATTAGTATCTTTTGAACTTAGATTTAATTCTAAGACCCCTAAGATATGTTAGAAATTTTTCCAAGATCATATGAGAGAGTTTTAAAATTTATTCCTTAACGGTTTAATTAAATCGATTTTTAGGTTTTTCTTCATTACTTAGAATTTCGACCTAAAAATTAGATAATCAGATTCCTTGATTTATTTAGTGAGACATGAGATAGAGTTGAGGCATTTTCAATGTCGGAAACGAGTCGAGGAGGGTTTTTAGCCGTTTTCAGTATTAACGGAATAATACGGATATATTCTACCGGAAAACTTTTTCATTCGGGAAAAATTATACCAGTTAAAAATTGAGATAATTATCTCTCTCTCTGCCGACATAAGCCTTCTCTCTCTCCCTAATTTTATTCTCTTATTAATTATATTCTCTACCTATTAACCTATTTTCAACACTTATATGGAATATCATCATTCCATTCATGTAACTTAGCTAATAATTCATTTCTTCTTAGCTAAGAAGATAAACATTGACTAAATTCACTCATCTCTCTCATCTCTCTCTTCTTTCTCTCTCTCTCCATCGAAGAAGCCAAGAAGGAGAAGAAATTTCTTCTCTCCTTCTCCATCTCTCCACCGCCACATATACACAAACACATATATGAAGAAAAACTCCATGAAAGTCTAGGTTTGAAGCTCCAAGATCATCATCATCTTCACTTCCTCAAACCCTAATTCAAGAGGTAATCTAATTCTTCAATTTTGGAGCTCAATTCAAGATCAAAACCATCTCCCCTTTTATTTTCTTCAAATTTTCGGCATTATGTCCTAAATGAGATGATTAATTCTTGTTTTAATTTTTCTTGAGATTTAAAGATGAAATCCTCCATGAAAAATCCAAGCTAGTGTTTGAGCTCATTTCCCCTTCATTTTCGGTCCAAGCACCATCAAGAGGAGGAGTTCGATTTATTTCTTTTAAAGTATGCCATCCATTTGATTTATTGTATATATGTAATCTATAAGCCCTAAAGAAAGAAAATATGCATGATTTAAATTATGTTTAGGCAAACCTAGGGCATGTGATGATGATAATCGATGTGAGGATGTTATTAGGAGAACAATAGGATTTTATCTAGGGATTAAAAGGAAAGGAAAGAAAAATTAACCCTATAAAATGGATTAGGACCGAAAGTGAGGAAAAGGAAGAAAGAAAAATAATTTTCGTGAGTTCTTTATGATTTCTTGTTTATATGTGATTGAGATGATGATTAGAATGATTTCTATGCACGAGAATTGAGATAAAATATGTTTGCCCTAATTTTGGTGAAAACCGAAAATGAGGGTAAATTTGGGAGAATTTTTTATTTGATTTATTTTTGATGATTTGATGATGTTATAAGCATGATATGAGTATGAGATTATGATTGAATGAATGATTTAAATTATTTTGTTGAATTTCTTGAAGAAATCGATATATATGAGTTTATGGAAGCAATAAAATTTTTGATGATTTTTGATGATTTTGATGTTATGGATGATATGAATATGTTTATATTGATATTAGAGTATTAGATGTTTAAGGAAAATTTTAGAGATGAAGAAAATGAAATTTTAGGCATTAAAATGCTCAAAAATCGAAAAAAATGAGTTTTGAAGACTAGTGTGTGTTCAAGATGTTCTTGGTAAAATTATGAGTTTATGAATGTTTAATCTAGGTGTTCTTGGTGAAGAACATGAAAATTTGAAGATGAATAAAAATAATTATAAAATAAATAAATTAATTATTAAATTAATTAAAAATTCTAAATTTTAAGGAAGTAAAATAAAATAGAAAATAAAAAGAAAATGAATAAACTGTAACACCCTAATTTACTAAACTAGAATGCTACTCTTTCATTAACAGAGATGCGGAATTAAATAAAATTTTTCCTTAATAAAATAACATCCAAGATTTTCAAACGAAATAACTCCAAACAATAATAGTATGTTCACTCATTTATTAAAACTATAATACTAGGAATGTGATACTTCACCATAATTCAAAAAGAAATAAATTGCGGAAAAAATTAATTCAGTTTAATAAACTTAAACTTTTATTGACACCCCGTTTCCTTCCACACAGCTCCATGCTCACTGACCTGAAAACATTTAAAAAAAACATGGGGGTGAGTACTCATAAAACGTACTCAGTGGTGGATCATACATGAGATACTTTCATTCTTTTGTCCAACAACATCATTATCAAAGGAAGTAACATCTAACATTCTTTTCTATAAACCACAAGAGCTCGAAGCATCAAGGCGAATATAGAACATATAACATTTTTATCTATAACCCACAAGAGCTCGAAGCATTCAAGGCGATTATAGAGACATTTAAATCACTGTGCACAGGATATCCTTTAACATATAACCCATAAGAGCTCGAAGCATTCAAGGCGATTATATGCATCATTCACATTTCACATTTCACATCACATTCCATATGATAATAACATGTTGAACATATAAAAACATTTCGTAGAACATTTCATGCCAATTTATAAACATTTCACATTTAAAGCCACATGACATAAAATACTTTGTTGAGTTAGAAAACTTTACCCACCTTAAACTTGAGCACAAACAGTCCAAAATAATTACGAGAGGGACGAGGGTCCTAATTACACCGCACTTAATAAAATAGTAATTTAGTTTAAATAGAAACCAAAATACTTTTACTTTAACTTCATCAAACGAAAACAAAGTCAGAAGTATAATATGACTAAACTAATTAAACTGAAAGCTTCCCTTTTAAGAACTATTACGTATATACCCATATTGCTAAGAAGAATTTTATATCAATGATTGAAAATATCTTTATTCCATCTCGTCTGACTTCAAACAAAGAAATCATATATGTAAATTATTAGTGTATAATATGAAAAAAACTTTCTTGTTACTATATAAATTAATAAATAAAATAAAAATAAAACTCTAATTATCCTACCCCTTTTCTAAACCACACGTCTGACATAACAATAACATAGTATTCAATTATTCTGCAATTGTTAATGAATGGTTTTAAACTCCTATTCTTTTCTCTGTACCATGCTTTAAATACTAAGTGAGATATATTGTTTACTAAGCACCCAAAACCATACTGTTTATATCCGACTAGACTCCCTCTAACTTTGCGGACTAAAAAAAATAGTTAAGTAGAAAATCAGCCAAAGTTTTCGATTCTCCCTCCTGAATAATTTACTCTCCTACTTCTTAAATCTAATAAACAAAAACAGAAAATTAACATGTGTTGTTACCACCGCTACAAACTTGAGACTGCATATTCACGAAGAGGGGACAAAATATATGTATTTCCCTTCGCTCAAAATTCTTATTACTTATTGCTCGACAAAATCAACAACCAAAAGTAACATAGTTTTGTTTTCTTTTATAAAGTTATATATTATAAACTAATCCAGAAAACTCAAAATCCTTATCAAAACAGAACGTAGATTCAGTAACTCTTACTTGGAGAAGGTACGATGAACAAGAAATCTGAAACGCAGCCAGCGAACTTTGGACTTTTTGTGAAAATTGAGATTAGGGTGAAAATAAGAAGAAATAGACTAGTTTAATAGCTGTATATGAAAGAGTCCTGATGTGAGCTAACCTAGTTATCCTAGAAATAGAAAACTATAAATCTTAATTCATAATCCTTATCAAATCAACAAATAAATAAGTAAATGCCATTTTTTTTTCATCCGAAGTCAGATACTCAAATGACACAAAAATTATATTTTATTCAAAGATCACATTAACAAAATTATTATTATTATTATTATTATTATTATTATTATTATTATTATTATTATTATTAAGGCAGAACTACGGACTCCCTCAAGTCCGAACTAAATTATTCAAATTATAAAAGTCGAAATATTTCATATCATATAAGCAATAATAAGCCATATAAATTAAATTAAGCTTATTGCAAAATGCGGGATGTTACATAAACAAAGAAAAATATCTCTTTGTTAAGAATTAAGAGATTAAGAGTTTAATTATAGAAATTTAAAAGAAAAGTAATACACTAGTTGAGACAGAGAAAGAGAATTTAGAATTAAAAAGATGAGTATGAAAAGTTAAAGATGAATTAGTCGAGGATAAGTTCGTTCAATCGAACAAGATATAAAAAGGAATTAATCCTAAGGTAAGTAAATTCTCCTTTGAAGAGAAAATATTTAGAGTCGAGCATAAGAGTTTAATGAAGAGCATATTCGAGTTTGAGTTCGTTTACTCGTTTAAATATGAGATTAATCAAAGAAGTTTTGGAATAAAAATAAAAGAAATAGAATTAAATAAATTAAAGAGATAATTTCTTAAGGAAATAAGAAATAGTAGAGTATGAGATTGAGAATTAAATTAATACTTGAATGATCAAATAATGCTAAGAAGACATAGCTCAAATGAAAATAAAGTTATGAGTTGAGGTCGAATAAGTGATTAAGACTTATTAAATTCGAATATAAGTCTTAAGTATTTGAATGTTCGTTTCTTGTTAACATGATTGAGTATTGATTGGTAAATTGATGATGTTTGAATTAGAGTAATCAAGTTGCTTAGCAAATGTTTTAAATTTGAGTTGTGATAACAAGGTTGTCGAACATTAAGTTTTTAAACGAGAGTCGAGTTTATATTCAGTAAAGAAAACGAGAATTTTATTAAGAAAATAATGATAAGGTTTTATTTTTGAAAGTTAATTTTTAAGATAAGAGTATGTATACGAGTAAGTATACGTAATTGAAAAAAGACAACGTATCTTAAAAATAGCGTTGTATTTTAAATCGAGAAATATTAAATAATTATTTGAATTTTAAATTCAATTTTTTTATTATTTGAATTCTTGTTGTCGAGATCGTTTTTTTTTATGTTCATTTCAAGATAATATCTTCCGAAAATAAAGTCGAGCAATGTCAACGTAACTGTTAATTGAATTTGAAATATAAATCATGTTTGAGATATCATTCTTGATTGAACTTATATGTTGAGTGAAATATTTATGTTTCTTTTATTGTGAAATGACTTGTTCGTTTATTATGAATGCTTATCTATGACGTGATTGATTTGAGTTGGAGATAATTGAATCGAGAATTTGAGTGAGAATTTAAGAAACGGTCGAGATAGATGGTATTTTCTCACTAGCAAGAAATACTAAAGTAATATTATTTCGAGAAACAAGAATGTGAGACGAATTTTATTTAGTAACCAAGTAAAGATAAATAGCCGAGAGCGAGAAAGTCGAGAAAAGATATTGACTTAGAAAAGTTAAAATATAGAAAAGAATCGAGTCAAGTAGAAGTCCTTCAGTCGAAGCCAAAACCTACTTTACGTCTTACGCGTCGAGAGTTTTGTCCTTATTCGATGTTAAACTATGAAGGGCCAAGTGGGACGGAAAAATAGCAAGGACGCGAAAGAGTAAGCCACCTAGTTAGAATCTTCGAAAGTCAGATGAGCTTTTCTAAAACCAAAACTTGATGAATGATATTTATTATTGAGTATGCCTATGTGAGTTTTTAAATCAATTGACTTGCCATTTAATTGAGTTGGTATGATTTATCATCTGCTTGAGATATTATTATTGTTATCCTGTGAAAGACAGAAACCCACGTGTGGTTATTTGAGTTATTTGAGGTGACTGTGTGCTTTACTTCTGTTTAGCCGGTCACAGTGTTTGAGAAGGAGGCCTACTTCTCGACACAGAGATAATGTGGTAGATGATTCATACCTGTATGTTCATAATATGTTTGACATCGTTGTCGTTTCAAGGAAAATAAAATGATTTTGCATTCACAAGTATAACTTTTTAAAATCTTATTAATGCTTGTGATGCTGTGGCAAGGCTAGTTTAATTGTATAGCTCTAAGAGCAAGTTTTAAAAATATTTTTGGCATGTGTTCACTGAGTACGAAGTACTCAGCCCTGCATGTATTTCGAAACGTGCAGGTTAGCGGGATGAGGATGGCGTGGACAGCTTGGTGGTGTGTTTCCTTTTGGTTGAGTCGAAAGTTGGCTGACAATTACATGTCTCCATACATGTAGTTGTTGGGAATTGAGTTGAAGTTCCGCTGCAATACAATTTGATACTATCTTTTAATATGTTTACGATATTACTCTGATGATATGTTGGTTCTATGAGCAATGTGCTCGATACAATTTACTACTTTTCTTTAATTTCAGTATGATGTGAATTCCACATACTTATGCATTTTTGGGTCTTTTGATGTAAATTAAATATGCTCGTTGGTTGTTTTATCGTGATTTGAAAGCATGCCTTCATTTGTTATCGCTTTCAGTCATTATTCCCTTGATTCCCCGAGCATGAACCCTTATGTGAGTTGTATATGAGTTGAGTTAGTGTATGGTTTGATATTGTCCGTCGCATCTCGGGAGTCAGGGTGTGACAATAGCGTTCTTGTTGAACCGATTATTTCACTGATTCAGGGCTGGCTGGAAAAGAGGACCACTTTGCAAAGTAACAAGGCAAATATTTCATGAGATAAGGCAGAAGATCATGGAGTTGTTGAGATATCGAAATCTGGAATGATATGCAAAATAAATTGCAAACCCCCTATTTATAGGAGGGAATAGATCCTTATCAACGGATCAGATAAAATCATGCAGTTTTCTTCAGGATAAACGACAGTCTTGAATGCACCGTTTCAAAAAAAGCTTCTTCCAGGAATGACGGTGATGGAACACGTCAAAGGCAGTGAGGGACACTCGCGCCCGTGAGGAGAGTAGGTATTTCTATGTCAGCCCACTCACTGTCACGCCCCAATTCCCGAGGGAAGGCACACATGCCGAGGGCGCGACTCGGGGTTGGATTTAAGAAGCGGGGATAGAAGGTAGGGGAGTTCATTTGTTAATTGAGGATCGCTTAAGATTCAATGGCTCAATGAATCAACAAAAAAGATAACTTTCAATAGAGACTTAATAATGAGTACGGTTTCTCAAAGGAGTTACATAATAAGAATTCAGAGTTGAATATTCTTAAGTTTATAACAAAAGAAGAAGATAATCAGCAGAAGCTTAGCAAAAAGGTGGTCCTAGCCTCAACGCTGTCCATCATCACTCGCCAATCAACCTGAAAACATTTGAAAACATTTGGGCTGAGTACTAGAGTACTCAGTGGGCAGCGCATTTCATAAACATTTTATAAAAGCATTATTATCCATCCGTAACAGTATGATTTAGAAGGTTTCAAAACCAAAAGCCACTTCTAAACATACAAAAGATTTTACCCTTACTTCGCGTACGCTTGTCACACTCTACAATGTTACTCTTAGTGTGACCCCGGACCTCTAGCCACCGGCTGGTCCAATATCATTCATTCATTTATTCAGACTTCGGGTCGAAACCCAGAGAGCCTCGGTCTAGAATTGGATTTCGGGTCGAGACCCAGATAATCCTATTTATAAGGTTAGCACACAATGGAGATCAACCCATTGCACTACTAACAAAGGTGTACACAATTTCCGACTAACGTGTTAGGTTAGCCGAAAATCTCGATCGATTAACTTCAGAGCATTTAACATGTAGAGCGTACATTAAAACAGTTTTTATGGATAATAAGCATTTTATGGAGCTCAATAGCTCAAACATAGTTTTGGAAAGATATAGCCCACCTGATCGGTGGAATACGTATTCGAAGGTCAAGTAACGCAGTCAACGCCCTCCTCGTGCCGTACCTAAATGTAATTGACGACACTATAAATTTTTAAGGATCAAAGAATAATTCATATTATATATATATATATTCCTTTAAGGATTTCTCCAATACTCGTTTCTTGTTTTAACATTAATCAATTTTTAACAATTTGAAGTTGGAGTAATGAAGCTCACGACTTGATTCCAAATTAAGTTCATTAGTCAACTAATTTTATTCAGGCCTTACGAGATAAATTAATTGAGCCTAATCATTTCATTCCATTAACAAATCCAACACTTGTTAATAATTTAATCCAATTAGTTAATTTAGTGTCCAGGCCTATTTAGTTATGAGACACCCTAACCCATCAGTAGTTCCAATTAATTAGGCTCAACCATCTTATTTAATTAAATAAATAAATAAATCAGAATTTGCAATATAAGTATATAAGTAAGACCCAATATCGTAAGTCAATGAAGTAATCTAGTCCAATTCTAACAAGGATTTTATATTCCTCTATTTCTTTTCTCCTACCTCAGAACATGTTTTTATTCTATTTCCTTATTAGCCTCGTTCCTCTCGTCTCTCTCTTTCCCTACAACCAATAACAATAACTCTTCTTCACTCTCTCTCTCTGTTCATCGGCAGAAAAATCGCCGGCGGCCACTGCCACCATTTCCCGTCAAATCTTAACTCTCTATTATCATTCTTTCTCTCTAACATTCTGAAATCTCACAAAATAAGGTCCCAATTTGAAAATATAAATTCTTAAATCAAAAACTCATCTCCCTCTTTCTGCAAATCCGACGATATACCCCATTCCGGGTGACAACGTCGCCGTCTGATTTACCACCGCCGTCAATTAATAGCAGCGGTAGCACCGCACGACAGCGGCAAGGGAGCTGCCACCATCATTGCTCGCCCCTTTGTAAGTCTTATTTCCCTCTTTCTCTTCATTTTATTTAAATTGATCTTTTTATTTATTTATTATTTTTTTTTAGAATTCTACTTCATAAATTCTAATTCTGATTTCAAATTTCTAGTCGAGCTCATCGTCTCATCCTTGCCCGGTGACAAGCGAAGGACGTTGACCATCTTCTTTCCAGCTATTCTCTTTTAGTAAGTAAAATAGATGGTTTTATAAGTTTGATAGTTTCACCTCATAATCTTGTTTGATTCGGCTAGTTGGAAATTTTGAGATGGATCTGTGGTTCAAGAGTTTAAGTCTATTTACTGTTGTCATCTTTTTTATTCATTCCTTGCTTCTTCTAATTGGACAATTGATTTTGTATTTTTTTTATAAGAAGGACCACTATTGGATTCTTGTTGGTTTCTGTTAATGGAATATATGTGAATACGACTACTGATCAGATTATTTTATTTTACTTGATTAAAGAATTAGAATAGAACTCTTAACAGTAATGAATGAATTTAACTGAGTTTGAGTATTACCTGCTTAGCCCTGAAGTATGGAAGTTAGAGAAACCTTCTTTCTTCCTACTATATAATGGTGTGGTAATTTCGAAAAGGAGCGAGGAATAGAGGACACAGATGGGGGGTATATATATACAGTAAAACCAGGCTTGGGCTATTGAATTTTTAATATTATTCATTTATTTTTTTATCTCTTCCCCTTTACTATTTTTAGCAACTTGGATAAGCAAGTTGGCAAGTAGCTTCCGGATAAGTTTGCTGCTATGTAAATTTTCTTTTTCATTTCTTTTATTTGATAATTGTAGTAAGTTGGGCTTCTAGCAACTGTTTTTTTTTTTTTTTTAATTGAAATAAAGGCTGGCTGCCGATACTTCTATTAGTTTATTCATTTTATTCTAGTTCATTTTTAATTTCTTTATATTTTCTTTCTTTTATGGTCTATATCTGTTCAGCAATTAATTGGGTAAGGATACTAAGAGCTTCTAGAATAAACTAACAAAATGAAACGTAGCAATGAAATTTGTTCCAACACTAACTAGCGTTCATGAGAATAATGAAAAATACGGGATATTACACTCACGGTCTAAAAGCATGGTCTATAGATTTAGACTAGCTTTTCAATGAATGTGACCACTTGGCTAATTCAATTTGAATAACTTGTAGACAAATGTTTGAATTTATTTCAAAAAACCTGCCTTAAAAATAAGGAACAAGTAAACATAGAGTACCGCTCAGTCGGCATGGATCTCGATTCTCCTTAACTCAGCATAGACTCGACTGACTCAAGTCGTCAGTGTAGTTGAGATTTGACTCCGTGTTCAGCTGGACTGAATGGGGCATCGAACTTGATCAGTTCCCCCTCAAGTTGAGATTCCCCCTCAACTAGTGATCTCCATCTTCATGGCTTCTTCTTCGGTTGGTTGAACAATCCAAGGAGTTGACACAGCATCTTGAATCGAGCTTCCTCCAAAGGCTTTGTGAAAATATTAGCTCTCTGAATGTCAGTGTGAATTTTCTCAACAATGACGTCCTTCTTTTCAACATGATCACGGATGAAGTGATGTCTGATGTCGATGTGCTTAGTTCTGGAATGGTGAACTGGATTCACCGTGATGGTTATAGCACATGAGTTGTCACAGAAGATGGGTACTTGCCCTGTCTCCACTTCATAATCTCTTAGCTGTTGCTTCAGCCAGAGAACTTGCATGCAGCAGCTTCCGGCTGCTATGTAATCGAATTCACTTGTGGAGGTGGCGACACACCTGTTTCTTTGAAAACCAGGAAACTAATTTGCTTCCCATGAACTGACAATATCCTGAGGTTGATATCCTATGAACTCGATCTCCAGCTAGGTCAGCATCTAAGTAGCCTGTCAGTTCAATATTATCAGCAGTTAGGTAGCACAGTCTCATATGAACTGTCCCCTTGAGGTACTTGATGATATTCTTCACTGCTTGCAAGTGAGCTTCCCTAGGCTTAACTTGAAATCTTGCATAAACTCCAATTGCATAGGAGATGTTTGGTCGACTAGCAGTCAGATATAGCAGCGAGCTGATAATCCCTCTGTATTTCTTTACATAAATAAGCTTCCCTTTCTGACGGGGGTCCATCTTTGATGCGTCTTCAACTTTTGGGCCACTTGGCCCTATTTTTCCTATCTTTTTGTGTTTGTAATGTCTGTATAGGGAAGAAAGCAGCCATTCGTAGGAAGGAAGCTCGGTCCAGGGCAAATGGAGAAAATATGGTTAGAATTGGTATTACCAAAAGCAATTCCAGCCCACTGCATGAATTTGATTTCCCGAGGAGAAGAATATCCCCGTGTGAGGCAACCGAAGAATGTAGTCACTATGACCATGTCCGACAGCAGGAGTTAGAAGCCAAAGCCAAATATGGAAAGACGCGTGGAGGACTTTTGCAGAGAATCTTGGCGATTCCCAGCAGCAGAAGGATTTGGAAAGAAGTGGAGTCATCCCAATCAATCAACCAAAAATTTCCAATCATCAATCGTATCAATCAAGCATCCATCAAGATTGAGCTAAATATGGAAATCAATCAATCGTGCTGAAAAGGTCTGCCGGAGAACGAGATTGACTGCCTCCATTTTAGCTATAAAAGTCCAGCAAGTGTGCTTGGCAAAACGTTGGTTACCCTAGCATTCGATACATTTCCGCTCAAGATACAATTTTCATTTCAGTTTACAATTTCTGCACAAACAATTTACAATTCCAGTATTTTCATTTCTATCGTTGAACAAATCCAAGGCGGTTTGCCTTAAGTATTTTATAATTCCAAGTATTTCGTATTTTCTATCATTGATGTGTTTATATACTTATGTTAATATACTTTTCAATATGTCTGAGTAATTCCCCTGATGAGATTTGGGTAGGGGAAATGGTTAATTGTTGATATGTGAAATATTCGTGAGAAATTTGTGCACTCAGTTAGGTTCAGTGGTTCCAGAGAGATCTGAGCAGAATTCATGTGCAAAGAGGAACAGAGCCTTGAGGTCAGTTCTAGTGACTCAACGGACAAAATAATACAGGCTAGTCTAACCGATTGCGATGTTGCTCAGATAGGAGATTGGGACATGAAAGAGGCTATTATGGAGCTATATTCACCCAAGGAAAGTACTCCGAAAGCGGAATCAGAAGTGGATCAAAGGATCAAGGATATTATTTTGGAAGTGTATTCAGTTAAAGGATCCGCAGAGGGCAAATCATAGTTATTCTCTCAGTAAGGGCAGCAGGAAAAGTTACTCCCATCGATAGTTAAGGCACCTGTCTTGGAACTTAAGAATTTGCCCAAAAGTTTGCAATACGCTTATCTGGAACCTGAGGAGACTCTTCCAGTAATTATCAGTGCAGATCTAACTATGGTGCAAGAAGAAAGATTGTTCAGGTTCTTACTGGAGAACAAGGAAGCCATCGGTTGGACATTGGCAGATATTAAGGAATCAGTCCCACCGAGTGCATGCACCATATATGTCTTGAAGAAGGAGCGAGGTCGGTGCAAGATTCACAAAGAAAGATGAACCCTGTGATGAAAGAGGTAGTGCTTAAGGAAATGCTGAAACTTTTGGAACTGGGAATCATTTTTCCTATCTCTAACAGTCAGTGGGTCAACCCCGTCTATGTCGTATCGAAGAAATCTGGGATACAAGTTGTGGAGAATGACAAGGGAGAATTGGTGCCAACTCGACTGCAAACGGGATGGAGGGTTTGCATAGATTACAGGAAGTTGAACATGGTCACAAGGAAGGACCATTTCCCTTTACCCTTTATCGACCAGATGCTCGATCGCCTTGCTGGTAATGCCTATTACTGCTTTTTAGACGGATACTTAGGATATATGCAAATATTCGTTGCATAGGAAGATCAGGAGAAAACCACATTTACATGTGTATATGGGACATTTTCTTACCGAAGAATGTCGTTCGGCTGTGCAATGCACCTGGGACTTTTCAAAGGTGCATGATGAGCATTTTCTCTGACTTGTTGGAAAATTTTATTGAAGTCTTTATGGATGACTTCACTGTATATAGAAACTCATTCGACACATGCCTCGATCATCTTGAGCTTGTGTTGAAAAGAAGAGTAGAGAAGAGCTTGGTACTCATTTATGAAAAGTGCTAATTTATGGTGAAGGAAAAAATAGTGATGGGCCATGTTATCTCTGAAAGGGGGATCGAGGTGGATAAAGTGAAGATCGATTCCATTGCTTAATTGCCATACCCAACCACGATCAAACACATAGGGGCGTTCCTTGGTCATGCAGGATTCTACCTGAGATTTATCAAAGATTTTGGAAAAATTGCCCAGCCCATGACCAGATTATTGCAACAAAAGGTCCAACTCGATTTTGATGATGACTGCAAAGAGGCATTTCTTGATCTAAGGAATAGGCTTGTGACAACCCCTATTATACTGCCCCCAGATTGGGAGTCGCCTTTTGAGATTATGTGTGATGCCAGCAACCACGCCGTTGAAGCTGTACTAGGACAGAAAAATGGGAAGGAGAGCTACGTAATCTACTACATTTGAAAGACCCTCAATCAAGCTCAATGCAGTTACACCACTACTGAAAAGAAGTTTCTAGCAGTAGTATTCGCTATAGAAAAGTTCAGATCTTACCTTTTGGGAACCAAGGCAATCATATACACCGACCATGCAACCTAGAAGTATTTGATGGCTAAAAAGGAATCAAAGTCATGACTAATTTGATGGATATTATTGCTACAGGAGTTCAATATTGAAATCAGGGATAAGAAATGAGCTACTAACCTAATAGCAGATCATTTAAGCATATTACAAATGAGTAAGGATGATGGGGAGCCCATAGCACACACTTTCCCTAATGAGAAGTTGTATGCATTATATGGCCAATACGGAGATGGAATCTTTATATGCCTTGACCGACAAGGAACCGTGGTACGTGGACATAGCAAACTATTTGATCACCAAAGAGGTTCCATTAGAGAAGACAAAGTTTTAAAAACAGAAACTGGTGACACAAGCTTGTTCTTACATTTGAGAAGAACCACATCTGTGGAAGATCGGAGCAGATCAAGTCATGCGAAGGTGTATTTCTGAAAACGAACATACTCAGATCTTGGAGATGTGCCATGGGACCTCATGTAGTGAACATTTTGGTGGTAAAAGGACATCACAAAGAATATTGGACAGTGGGTTTTATTGGCCTTCAGTGTTTGTTGACAGAAGGAGATGGGTACAGGGCTGCCCGAAGTGTCAGTTGGTTGGAGGCATTGCTGCCAAAGATGAGATGCCCCAAATGCCAATTATGCGTGTGGAAATTTTTGATGTGTGGGGGATAGACTTCATGGGACCATTCTCCAAGTCTGGAAATTATGAGTACATCTTGGTGGTAGTCGATTATGTATCTAAGTGGGTAGAGGCAAAAGATACGATGAAATATGATGCTTATACAGTAGCTGAATTCTTCAAGGAGCAGGTGTTCAACAAATTTGGAGTCCCAAAAATTCTCATCAGCGATCACGGGTCTCACTTCTGTAATGCCACCATCAGGACACTCACAAAGAGGATGGGAGTGAAGCACAAAGTGACAACACATATCATCCCCAAGCAAACGGGCGGGCTGAGATTTCAAACACGGAAATTAAGGGCATACTGGAAAAGGTGGTGCATCCAAATCGAAAAGATTGGAGTAATCATTTGGGTGATGTGTTGTGGGCATACCGAATTGCCTATAAAACTTCAATTGGGATGTCTCCCTTCAGGCTGGTATCTGGAAAAAGATGTCATCTACTTGTAGAGATAAAGCACAAAGCATACTGGGCCATCAAGAAAATCAATCTCAATATGACCTTAGCCGGAGAAGAAAGGAAATTGCAGATGAGTGAATTAGAGGAACTCCGGTTAGAGGCATACAACAATGTTGTCTCGTATAAGGAAAGGACTAGGAGAATCCATGATGCTAAAATCCGCAAGAATGAGTTTTGGGTTGGACAGAAAGTACTACTTTTCAATTCTAGCTTTAAACTGATGAGTGGGAAACTCCAATTCATATGGGGAGGGCCATATATAGTTAAGGAAATATTCCCCAATGGAAGCATCGAGGTTTATGATCTTAATGGAAGGGTCACATTTATAGTAAATGGGCATCGATTGAAGCCCTACTTTGATTATTCCAACATGGATAAGCAGAAGGAGAAATGTTCTCTCCTTGATTCTATCTACCAGTGAGGATGAATATTGATGATCCGGGATCCAGCACTGATGAATCAAACCCGGAGTTGCAGTTGAGAGGTCCAGTTACAAGATTGAGAGCCAAGAAGCTGCAAGGCTATTTCCAGTGCATTGTCCGGAGGAAGCTGGAAGATGAAGATGTTGGAGTGAAGCAGCCCAAGTTGGTGAACTTGACCCAAGTTTCGGATTAGCCTTTTAATTCGAAATTGGACTTCTTCTATTTAATTGTTTTATGTCGGATTTATTTTAATTGGGCTGAACTTTGTGTTATTTAATGGAGCCCAATAGTTAGTATTTTTATCATTCCTTTTCGAGCCCAACTGTATTAAGGGCCCAGTTCGGATTTTAGGGTATTTAAACCCTTGTTCGACACTTTTCAGAGCAGACAATATTGAATCAAAAATCAAGTTTTCAGTTTTTGTCTCACGCGTGCTTCGGTTCACGTTGCTGTTCTTGGTAGAGTTTTGAGTTGGCATCCTTAGACTTGAAATCATTTGTCTCGTTCGTGATATCCAGTCGTATCCGGGTTAGACAAGCCACGAAGATCGATCCATCGACGCGTTTCAGATTCAAGTAGATCCGGGGTTCGTTTGGGGTAAGTTCTTCAGCATGTTTTCATTCCTTTTCGTCACCATCACCATCACCACTTTCGTTCATCATCATCCATCCCAATCCCCACACCTTTCCAGACTTCCGCCCTTACCGCCACCGTTTCCAGTTTCAACCTAAAATCGTCCAAAAGTCCGCCCCTTCATAAATCATAAACCCCTCGTGCGAATTGGCTGAATTTTGGATATGTTGTTACTGTTTCAATTTATAATTCGTGTTAAAATTTGAGTCTAATCGGAGTTGATTTGCTATAGTTTCTGATCGGGTAGCTTTCTAGGGTTTTATTCGATAATTTGGGGTTTTGTTTTCGTATCTTGTTCGTTTCCTTGTTCAATTGTCGATCCAGATCAGTAATTGGGAGTTCGAATCTCTAGTTGTTCAGTTTGTAATTGGATTGAATCAACCTATAAGCTGACGTGTGTTCGAGTCCCTAATTCCGCATGATTGATTGGCCGTATCAAATATGCCAAAGTCGAGCTCAAAACAATAAACAAGAGTGCTGACTGGGAGGCAACCCAGGAGTGGTCATCACTATGACCACAACCACAACTTTACTTTGGTGCTTAGGATTTTTTCTTCCATTTGTGATCTTGGGCTGAACAGGACCAGAGCAAGGCAGGCCGGAATTAATTAGGCCCAGTGGAGAATCCAAACCCACTTTACGAGTGTGTAGGTGGAGGCTTATGGTTTATTTGGTCGGGAAAGGGCTAACCGAGAAGTGACGTGGAAGTGCGTCTGACACGATGTGACTGCGCTGCTTCAATTTCCGCAAAAAAATTTGAATTTCAAAATTAGTAATGATTTTTTTCCTTAAATCATATCCAATATTCCATAATTGTCCTCTCCACCTTCAAGTCGGTTTAATCCCTCTCTCCATCTTAAAGCCACAACCTCCATAACTACTACACACGTTCTCCACTCTCCCCACTTCAATTTTGCAACCGCCATCTCCAACCCCATAAAAGCTAACAATTTTCATCTCCTTCTACACGAAGAAATTCCCAAATCGCAACCCTAAATCTTTTGAAACTTCCAAATTCACCATGGCTAGAACAAAAATGCCTACAAATAGGAAATCTTCCAAGAGCAGTGCCGCCTCTAGTAACACTCAAACCGCTACCACTGGGCAAAAGACCACCACCACCACCAAACCCTTACCGACTGGTGGGAAAAGAAAAACACATAGCTCTGCATCGGAAGAAACACCCACTCAGGTGGTGGAGGAAACTACGCCTGCACTAACCACTAAAGAGATAGAACCGGAGAAATCACCTTCGATGGAAAATAAAACCACCGGTGGAGGGGTGACGAAGCTGTCGTTTGCACTTCGTGCAAAAAAATTTGTAATCTCCTATTTTCACAGTAGGCAATAGCCAGCGGTAAGCAGGGTCGTACCCAAGGAAATTGGTGTAGTCTCTCTTCTACGTAACTGGTGTCACAAAAGGGTTTTGCGGTCACTTGTCTTAGTCAACAACTACTGAAAACTATAACTAAAACTAAAAGTAGCTTTGATCAATAATAAAAGAGACTTGGACTGGATTTCGAATCAATGAATATTAATACTTTTACTCTATCATGAGCACAATAATATTCAATCGCATACCTTTACTATTCAGTCTAAAGGAGAAAATTAATTCATGCCCTATGGTGACAAAGTCACGGCTAAGAATACTTTGCCCTTATATCTATCCCTTTAAATTCGAGTATGCCAGAGATACTCTAGACAAAACCCTTCTCTTGATCAACACACCTGCGAAGACCCTTCAGTAGATGTATTGCCCAAGAGGCATTATTTTCTTTTAGCCCCAAATCAGCCAAGAGGTGCCCAAGACACTGACTGCTCTCAAATACTTAATATCTATTCAAGCACAAGAGACACTCTTGTGTTGACCTCGATTCTATTGGTGATCTGGATTCCTTAACTTATTGGTGATAAAGCAATTAGTTATCTTGCCCAAATCTAATATTAAGCCCTAAGTATTTTGGGAATAAAAACACACGATTTAATTAAAACAGTTAGGCATCACGAGTAGTCAAAATACCAATATTCACATCATCTTGTCCAATCCAAGTTTGAGAAATTAGCTAGACATAATATTAAACAAAAGCAAAACAAAAGAAATAAAAGTAAACATGATTGAAACTAAGATAAGAACCACATTACCCAACAACAAAGTAGTAAACGTCTTGGCCAGAATACCGGCAGAAAATTAAAGCAGCAAACTAAAATCAGAATTCAAGCTTTGCCCGCAGGACTTGTTTTTCTCCTCTCCAAACTCTCAAAAAAATTAAAAGTGTACTAGGGTTGATCGATGATGATTTTACAGAGGACATGTTGCCATATATATAGGCATCAAAGAGAGGTAAGGGTGGTTCCCTTCATGGGCTGGACTCCTTCCTTCTTTGGCCTTGTTTCATTCTTTTGCTCGGCAACGGAATTTTCTTCCTTGTTGAATTTGATCACGTCCGGTCTCTCCATGATAAGGTTGGAAGTTTCCTTCCTTATCTACTTCCTTGGCAATGAAGTATCATTTGTTGCCCACTGTCCTTCTGCTTTGATCATAATTGCATCAGTCTTGCCCTCAACACGCACAGAAAAGCAGTTTTCCATCAGATTATGCCCATAATCGCACCTGTTCTGCCCTGCACCCACTTCCTCCTACTTGTGTCCTCCCAAACACATAAAGACTCGAAAAAGACACAAAAAATGAACAAAAATATGGGTTCATCACACCCACACACTTTAATCACGCTTGTCCTCAAGTGTGCAATTGCAACTTGCCCAAGACTCGAAACACGGAAAAGAAAAAACAAAAATACAGACTCAACACAAGTTCAACATATTATGGTCATTGGTTGTCACAACCCAAATTCAAGTGTGTAGCAACGACTAGAATCCATTGGACAGTGAAGATGAAACCATAAAACAATACTCGACTCAATATGGGATCATGCTCAGGAACAAGGGAATATAGAATGAAAACAATAACAAACAACAACATGCTTTCAATTCTTAACTCAAATAGACAAGCAATGATAAATAATTCAAGTGTCGTAAATCAAATCACATATCTCAATCCAAGTCAAGTAGTAATAAAGCAAAACCGGGTAATAGGTTCGAGCACAAGGCTCATTGTATCAACACCAATATCAAAGTATAAGTTTGTAAAGCAAATAAAACATTGTTGTTTATGCAGTGGAATCTCAACTCAAGTCCCAACAATTACATATATGAAGATATGCTATTACAAGCTTAAACAAAACGACTTGACTTATTAAAAACACACTGCCGAGCACTTTCCGCCATCTTCATCCAAGCTAACATGCACGTTTAGAAATACATGCAGGGCTGAGTACTTCGTACTCAGTGAACACGTGCCAAAACAATTTAAGACTTGCTCATTAGAGCTATATAATTGAAGTTTCATTGTCACTGCATCACAAGTGTTAGTACAATTAAAATATTTTTCTTGTGGATGCAAAAACATTTTCTTTTCTTGAAATGACCGCGCAGTCAATATATTTATATAACAGAAGCAGGTATGAATCAATCTACCACATTATCTCTGTGTCGAGAAGTAGTCCTCCTTCTCAAACACTGGGACTGGCCTAACCGAAGCAAGCTCACAGTCACCTCACATAATTTAAATAACAAAACGTGTGTTCCTGTTTCACACAGGATAATAACTAAAGTAGATGATGAAACATACCATAACTCACATAAAATGGCAAGTCAATAAATTTAAAAACTCACATAATAATAATCATTAAGTTATAGCATTCAATAGTTCTCGGTTTATAAAGCCCACCTGACTGAGTACGAGTTCTAACGCTCGGCTGAAGGATTGCTACTTGACTCGGGTTTTCTTAACTTAACTCGGCTCGACTAACTCGATCTTTTTCGGTTTCTCGATTCTACCCAAGTACTAAACCAACAAACGCTCAGACTCAGGCACTTAGCTCGATAACATCAAACAAAGTAAAACTTAAACAATTCACAAAAATCGAGAATTCACTATTCACACATTAACTTCGTATTTCTTGATTTCTCATGTCAAACGAACTAAAAAAATTACGAGATTAATTCTCGGGTACTAAAATCACAAATCATTCACGTTCAGACTTTCACAACAGAAATCAGACATTCATAGATAGGTAAACGACTGACTTCGATAAATAGATGGAAAAAGAAAATTTTTCCAAATATCTTAGAATATTCTAGAAAAATTCCAGAAAAGCAAATAAATTCACATAAGCACTTATATCAACTCAGAAATTCATTCAAGACTCAACACAGTCTCATGATTACTCAATATTGCTTGACTTTTTAACTTGAAAAATAAAAGTCTTCAGATTTTATCGGAAACAGATTCGTTCTTCTTAAAATATCTGAAGCCTTAAGCAAAATATCTCGGATTAAAGTCTACGTCACTTTTTCTCATAAAACGTGCACATGCTCAGAAAATTTTCAAACTTAGCACTTTAACTCAATATAATTCTAATTGAACAATTTCACTTAATTTCATTTTTAACTTACATAATTGCTCGGTTTTCATTCTTAGCTTAATTTCCTTATAACTTGTACATATTAGCTCCGATTCAAAAATTTCAAAAAGCTAACTTAGATATTTTTACTCAAATTTTTATCATCTAATCATCAAATTTATCATGCAACATCAAGAACTTAACTCCTCAAACCTTATTTCCTCATGATCTTCGAAATTTTCATATGTATAGCTATACATGCTCGATTTTTAAAATTCAAAGCTCTATCATGCTTAAAATAAATTCAATTTCATGAATTTAACATCCAATTACTCAATTAGACTCAAGATAAAAAATTCCTAACTTAAAATCCTTATAGAGTTCAATTTTTTTTGGACTTTAGTGCCAACTTGTCAAAATTCAATAATTCGAAGTTCTAACATACTTATAAAAATTCCAATTGATCGAATTTTCAGTCAATTTACTCAAACAAGCTCGATTACTAAAAATCTTCATTTTAAGCCTATATACTTCAAAAAATTTGGGGCTTTCTTTGTAGAAATCCGATTTTAACGATTTCAAGTTCTACAATGCATCAAATAATTCCAATTTCACTAATCTAACATCAATTTCATACTTAGAACACATGAACATCAAAATCACAAGTTCTAAGGCTCCAATAGTTCGACTTTTTCAAGCGTTTAAGCAAATCAAATTCTTTCTTCGATTCTTCTCAAACATAAGCTTAAATTATACTCGATTTTACTTATCAATCATCAAATTAAGCAATATTAACTCACAGCATCAAAAATCCTCAATTTCCTTAAGCATTTTGTTCGAAAATTTTGGGAGAAAATGCATAAAAAATCATAATTCTCAAATCTTCCTTTAAACATGCTCATATAATCATATAACACTTAATTCTAGCAATACACTTCAATATCATCAAAAAATCATCAACCTTTCCTCATGTATATACTTCGAATTTTTCTAAGGAAATTAGCAAATAAATTCCTTTCTTCAATTTAACCACATATTCATGCATAAATCATTATCAATCTCATCATTCTATCATTATTTTTTCAAGATCATCACAAAATCACAAAGTCTTCACACACACACACACACACACACACACACACACACACACACACATATATATATATATGAAAGAGATCATATGAGAATAAACATTATCCTAAGAAATGAGAATAGATCTCAACCATAGATCTATGGGTGATGGAGGGTCAAGATTTGGCCAAGTCAAAGCGAGTCAAACTCGGGTCAACCTGTTGACTTCTTTTTTCGTTTTTTTTAAACTGTCACCCAAGATACACCACTTCACATATTCGGATGCACTACTCTATATAACTAGATGCATAAGATTTTCAGTTTTTTTTTCAATTTTTTTAATAAACAGTCACCCAAGATGCACCACTTCACATATTCGGATGCACCACTCTACATAATGAGATGCACCACTATGTGCATTGAGATGCGCCGAATTTTTCAATTTTTTTTTAAATTTTCAGATTTATTTTCCCCGTTTTTATGTTTGCCTCTTCGTTTTATTGTTTGTCACTTCTTCTCTGGTCAAAATTCAAGCGAGGGGAGCGGAAGGCCTCGGAGCGAGCCGAAAAAGTTCAAATTGTTGCCCGACGATTATCCTTATATTAGTAATTGGAGCGAAGGCGGAGCCGTAAATTCTGAGCCGAAGGTGGAGGCGGAGCCGGGAAAAAACATTTGTAAAAGAAAAAAACTGAAAAAAAATCTGTAAAAGGATGAAAAAGAAAACTGAAAAAAAAAATCGGATGCACCACAATGTGTAACCAGATGCACCACACAGTGTAACTAGGTGCACCACATAGTGTAACTAGATGCACAACATTTTACGAAAATAAAAAAAAATGAAAACAAAACTAGTTCATCTTAATGCACTTATTGGTGCATCTCATTATATAGTGTTGTGCATATGAATACATGATGTAGTGCATATGACCTGACCGTAAAAAAAATAAAAATAAAAATAAAAAAAATAAAAATAAAAAAATAAAAAAAAACATAAAATCTTGTGCATCTCAATGCACTTAGTGGTGCATCCGAATATGTGAAGTGGTGTATCTAAATATGTGAAGTGGTGCATGTGAGCTGAACGTAAAAAAAAAAACAAATCGAAAAAATAAAATATCAACGGGTTTGACTGGGTTTGACTCGCTTTGACCAGGCCAAATCTTGACCCTCCGTGTAGATATAATCAATGGTCGAGATTAATTCTTAATTCTCACTTTAAGATCCATTTGCATGGGAATCACTCCATATATATATATATATATATCGGCATTTTTAAGATAAATAGCAAAGATATTTCACTCTTCAATTTCTTCAATTTAGCATGAATTTCCATACTCAAATTCATCACAAACATCATCAATTCATCAATCAAGATCTACACAACAAAACTCCTAATTTCCCTACCCTAAACCTTCGACTTTTCATGCAAAAATAGGGTAGACAATTCTCCTCATGCAACTGATCATATCAACACTCTTAGATTAATACAAAGAACTCGATTTTAACAACCAAATCATGCTAAGATCATCAACATAAAAGCCCCTAAACTTGGCTATATAAATCAGTATTGATAGGGCATGGATGATCAAGATTTTGGACTCAAATTTCATGCATAGAACCATGCTAGGTCGATTTATAGACTCCAAAAACAAGCTAAAATGAACACTCCTCTAAGGCATGAGAGTGCCGAAAATTAAGAGGAAAAGAAGGAGGGCAATCCTAGTCTAGAATTGATCACCAAGATGAGAGGATCAAGATTACCTCATTAGATGATTCAAGAGATGATCGATTGTAAAATACCACGCACCTTCAACCTCAAGCTTCCATGGATGAAAATGGTGGTGTGTGTATGTAGGTGTGTTCGAAGAGAGAGAGAGATGAGAGAGAGGGTATGATATCGGCAAGGGAAGGGAGAGAGAGAGGCACGTGAGAGAGAGTGAGGGGAAATGAGAGTAGGGAAGAGAATAAACAGAATTTTGTTTGCACCCGGTAGTCAAAAATGCGATATAAAAATCACCGGAAGAAAAAGTTTTCCGGTGCAAAACAACCCTACCTTTTCATTAATCTCTCAAACAACTTAAAACTCATCACGACTTTTTATCGACATCCAAAAGCTCTATACTTCGTCTCATATCTCACAAAATAATTCAAGGAATCCAAAATTCCAGTTTTCGAATCAAAATTTCGAGCAACGAATAAAATCTCTGAATTCACTATTCATATTAGGGTTCTTGGAATACGAACTCAAATTCTTCTCGAACAATCTCAGACAACTCTTAAACATATCTCAAAGCTTCTAAAAGAATTTTTATACTCAAAAGGCACTAATTAGATGAAATTCGGAAAAATTCGATGAAAAATTAAAAACTCGAGAAAAGTTATTATTCATCTGAAAACGAAATTTCTCAAAATTCTCTAAAATTCGAACTCGAACTCAAACTCATACAATCATGCTCAATCAATTCATCACATATTCAATTCGGATAACCGAAACGAGAAAAATCACATAAAGGCACTCAAAGGTATTTTAGTAATTTCATGAGAAAATTATTTTCTCAGAAATTTTTATCACACACAAGTACATTATCAAGGCATATAAACTCAACCAAGATAAACTTAAAGACTTATAAAAGATCGGGGTATTACATTCTCACCCCCTTAAAATATTTTCGTCCCGAAATTTGCTAACCTTGAGAAAAGAGCTCGGGGAACCTTTCTTTCATCTTATCTTCTAGTTCCCACGTTGCTTTTTCTAGATCATGATGTCGCCATCTGATCTTAACTAAGGGAATCGACTTCGTTCGAAGCTGCTGAATCTTACGATCCAGGATTTCCTCGGGTCGTTCCTCGTAACTCAAGTCTGGCTTTAGAGCTACGTCTTTTCGCCGTATCACGTGCTTCAGATCAAATATGTACTTATGCAACTACAATACGTGAAACACGTTATGCGAATTCCAAAAACTAGGCAGCAAAGCTAACCTATACGATACGGCTCCAATCCTTTCAAGAATTTCGAATGGTCCTATAAATCTAGGCTTTAGCTTTCCTTTCACACTAAACCGGTGTACTCCTCTTGAAGGGGATACTTTCAGAAAAACTTTATCTCCTACTTTGAACTCTAACTCTGATCTTCGATTGTCGGCATAGAACTTTTGCCTACTCTGAGCTTCTTTAATCTTTTCGCGAATCTGACGAACAGATTCTATCATCTCCTCGATAGCCTCGGGGCCTATTACTTTTCTGTCGCCTACTTTGTCCCAATAGAGTGGAGATCTACACTTCTTTCCATATAGGGCTTCGTAAGGGGCCATTCCAATCGTATTCCGATAACTGTTGTTGTAGGCAAACTTGACTGGAGGCAAAATTAACTCCCAATTATCTCCTTTATCTTGAACCACTGCTCTTAACATATCTTTCAAAACCTGGATAGTCCTCTCTGACTGACCATCAGTCTGAGGGTGAGCTACTTTTGAAAACTCTCCCAAAAACGTGCGGTGAATTTGGAGTCTCGATCTGAGGTGATCGTACTCGGAATTCCATGTAGTCGCACAATTTCCTTGACATAAATCTGAGCTAACTTGTCTAATCCATAGGTGATAGGAATAGGTCGAAATCAACTGTAAGGTTGCTTAGTACCCGAAAACTAAGCTATATATTCAAAGTATACGCGTAAACATTTTAAGGAATTATCAGCAAGGCAACTGGTCGTTGAAGTCTAACCTTCTCCAGTCGATCTTGAAAATCGGTCTAACCAAGATATGGCTAGGGTATTCATGATTTCATGCAATTGGAAGAACCTAAGGGATCTAATAGGTGTAGATTACAACATATTTGAAGCTTTGAGAGATCCATGTATCCCCATGTGGACCAAAAATATTAAGGGAGAAAGAGAGGGGTTTTCATGTATTTTTCTTCATAGAAAACCAAGGAATCAAACATAAGAATGGAGTCTAACCTTCTCCACTGGATCTTGAAGAAGAAAGCTTGAATCTTGGCTCCAATTCTTGAATAAATGAAGAAAAATATGAAGGTGTGTGGAAGAGTGGTGGTTGGCCAAAATTGGGGAAATGGGGGGAAGATATGAGTCTCATTTTCTTATATAGATGAAACTAGGCTAAAAGTGGATGGTTGGATCATGTTTCCTCAATTCAATGGATGAAATTAAGTCTTGCAAACCAAGGTTTAAGGATTCAAGAAGAGTTTAAAAAGTGTCCATGGCAGGTTGTAATGAGGTGATGACAAGTGTCAAGTTTTTAGAAGCTGTGATCCCCACATTTAATGTTGTCCAAGTACACAGTACACTTTCTACTAAAATTGGCTAACACACGCATTTTTTATTCAAAACGAACGATTTTTTAATTGAAATTTCTCCCATAATTCATGAAATCTTGTCATGAACAACATACTTAAAATTGTTGGAAAACGGACAACTTTTAATTTTGACCTGAAAATCGACTTTTCATGCAAAATATTGAAAAAATCACATTCTCATGCATTCATAAGCTTCTTAGGATAATATAAACATATACTTCACATACTCATGCATATAATCATCGAAATGCGAAAATTAAGAAAAACTGCTATTTTAGAGAAACTTTCTATTTTGAGAAACTTTCTATTTTAGGCAATTTCTAGGGGCGGGTTTTTACAGTCTAGCGGTCCATTTTCACGTACAATGATTGAATTCGTTGCATTCACTGGAACTAACCAACTGGCTAGATCAGTAGATTAGGTCACTACTTCACCATGAATCCATGCATCACGCACCAAAGTAGTTGATTCTATCATGGTGTCCTCGATTGGGTCTTCCGACGCATCACTGTTTGTTTCCAGCACAAAACTTTAATCTTCAGCATCGTCTGGATCTTGATCATCGTTAAGAGTAGATTCTTTCTCTAGAACTTGCATGGACGTGGATTCGTAATAATGTGTGGATGGCGATCTATAATTACCCCCACCAGGTTATGCATCATCAATACAAGTGGAGAAAGCATGTGTCTTTGGATACGATCCATTTTTTCATAATATGTGTAAACACAAATTTTAATGTATTTATAACAAACACAATAAATCTTGTACAAATAAATATTTATGGATTTGACGTGAAATTTGGGTTCAATCTCTAGCTTTTATCCTCTGATTCGTCTCTTCCACTAGTTCTTGAACGATCTTCAAGCAGCTTCCGGGATCCTTGGAGATTTGCCTTCCTTGATCTTGATCGGTGTTAATGTTTGATTTGATAACGTTAATCCGGAGGGCCGACGCCTTATTTCTGGATCAAACGCTGATTTGGGACACTTTTGGTGAAGAACTCCTTGAACTCCACGAAGAACGCCTTGAATGCCGCGAAGAACGCCTTGAATGTTGTGGAGAATTTTCCTACAACTCTTGAGCTCTTCAATATGATTTGTGGTGTGTCCTTTGACCTCTCTAATCACCCCTATTTATAGGTGAAAATGTAGTGGACTTGGTGGGTTTTTGGACTCCAAGACGGGCTTTAGGGCTGAGGTGGCATAATTCTATTGGCTCCTCAATTTTGGTAGTTATCTCCATCAAATCTTTTACTTAATGACCAAGAAATGAAACTTGTCAATTTCTAATTGGTCGGAAATTTCCATCTTTTAAATATCAGTTTATATTTGTTTAATTTAGGATTTATCTTTAATTAAATTCCTAAAATATAAATAAAATATAAAATTAATATTCTTTTATTAATTTTTATGCGTCTACAAATGTCCCCTTGAGACTTGTTTGTGGACAACTTGTTTTGGAAACGAATGAGTCTCAAGACTTAAAGTCTATTATATAGTTTCAACTTGTATCAAGGAATTCTTGATTTTGAAGTGTGAAAATTTAGACTCGTTTCATAGAGTTCTTTAGTTTTGAAATTTAAATTTATAAATAGTTTAGACTCGTATTTAGAAATTTTTAAATTTGGGATTTGGAGCTTATAATTTCAAAATGTCATCCGCACAAGTCAATAACAAGTCGACTTACTAGTGGGCCCATCTTGATGCAAGCAAGTCTTTCAAAATACATAAGAGTAAAATTACAAAATATAATTGAATCACTTAATTTAATCCACGTGATATGCAAAATAAATTGCCAATTCCAATTAATGGAAAATTTCACATCATTCTTTGCTGCAATTCACGTATGAAACTGTATGGCCCATTATTTGATATAACTTAATTCAACCACCAAATCTCTTTACTATCGGAACTGCGGCTTCATTTATTTGGAAAATAAATCTCTTGGGCCAAATTCTATATGCACTTCAATGCTCAACCCAATTACAAGTCATGATTTTATCCAAATCAATTGCAATTCCTGTTCGCTGCACGTTTCCTATTCGTAATAGAACTCTATTTGAAACAAATTTGTTTCCATCTAGAGACGGTATACCATATTAGACATTGATGATGGCTATAAATATCTTGCTTTCTTCGTCATTTTTCCTCCACAAAGGTTTAGAGCTAAGAAGTGCGAACAAACCTCGAATATTCTGTTTGTGGTCGAATTTTCTGGTAAGTTTCATCCTTCATCTTTGTGAGATTCGTGTTTCTCAAATTTTGCACACCAACTGCTTGATAATTTGCTGGGATGAAAGAGCAGCTTTTTCTTCTCGTTTATTTTCTTAACCGTTTCCTTCCACCCCTTTTTCTAATTCTTGCAGACATCAATAGAAGAGAACCAACATTCACCTATTGTTGTATAGATTCGACTCTCTTGGGTAAGTTTCATCGTTTAAGTTCATCAAATTATGTCCTACAACACGTTGCACACCACTTGTTCGACAAAAAACCTGAACGAAAACAACCCTTTTTTTCTTTGTTTTTTTTTTTTTTTTGCTCTTAACCGATTCCTTCTACTTTTTTTCAATTCTCGCAGAGGGATACTAGCAGTAGAGAAATCACATCCACCTTGCGTTGATTTGGATCTTTTGGGTTAGGCCTCAACCTTTAAGTTTTCTAAATTATGTCCTTCTACACGCCGCACACAACGTGTTTGACGAAAAGTCTGAACGAAATTTAAATTTCTGGCAAACTCCTCCTTTCATGCGATACACACCACGTGTATGATAAAAAAACCTTAACAAGAAAAACAGATTTCTTCTTTGTTTTTTTTTTCTTTTTCGAAATTTTGAACGGACTCCTTTTGTGACTTTTGCAGGGAAGTAGAGGCAAGAAGAAACCCGAAGATAATAAAGCAAATCTTTCAATCCCGTTGGTCCTCAATCTTTTTATTTTTCTCTTTTTTTTCCTTGCATGCATGAAAATTGTTCGATAATCCGCTTGTATGAAAACTCCATATACAACATATATGCATATTTTCTTGTTTCTTAATCAAAATATGACTTATTAATTTCTATGCCTTTAACAAACTTATTGTGCGGGGACCTCCTTTGTTTTTTTTTTTTATCTATTTTGATCCCTATTAAATATAATATGAAGTTAAAGCATATGGAAATTTTGTTGGAATATTTTATTCAAGGGATCCAAGGTGACTTCCTTGGATCTCTCCATCTTCGAAGGGATCCAAACCTTCCGTATTCGAAGGGACCCAAACCTTCCGTATTCGAAGGGATCCAAACCTTCTGTATTCGAAAGGATCCAAACCTTCCGTATTCGAAGGGATCCAAACCTTCCGTCTTCGAAGGGATCAAACCTTTCGTATTCGAAGGGATCCAAACCTTCCAAGGTGTCTTCCTTCATACGAAGGGAAATTTTAGATCTTTAGTCTTCGACATGAATTTTATGCATTGCATATATTTTGTTATTTGATAAGACTTTTTAACTTTTTTTTTTTTTTGCAGTTGAAACATGGCTTACATTAAGGATATCACAGTTGATGAACAAGATTTCTTGGTGATTCTGGATAATGAGAAGCAAGTTGTAGAGAGGGGAACACATCTTAAGGTGTACAAATCGTTGGTCGGCACATATTCCGGCGAATGGCCCAGATTTACAAATCCTCTGCATGAATCGGGATGGACTCGTGAAATCATGCTGGAAAATCTCCAATATCGTGGCCATTGCACTGTACCCACCATCATCAAACTAAAGAAGTTAGACCGTTACCAACCTTGGGCCGAAGTATTATTGAAGGCAGTGCCAAATGGGGAGACAAGATAGAATTTCTCGGCGAATTCCACTATATCATGGGATACTGGGAGTAGACCGAAGACATCCTTAGTCGCTATGGAAAGGAGCTCCGTCATGTCGGAATTTATGATTCCGTGAAGCTTGGTGTCCTTCAACCAATACTCTGTTGACTTCGTCTGGCGAACTATCGATTTCCTTATGGGATTTGCATTACTTGTCCGGGCTCCCATCTCTTGGAACGCTTTATGATGAAGTGGTGCCTCGTACGAGAGAACTTCTTGGCATGCATCGTGATAAACCACATGTTCCTATAGGCTGCAAGCATCTACTTCATGCTTATCACCTTCTTGGGAAGAGCAACATTATAACTTCAAACCATATTGTCACAATTGAGGCTTGGATCAAGTTTTGGTCGAAAAAGAACCCAAGATATCAGCTGCCTCCCCCACGCAAGGAAAAGAAGTCAGCCCGTCCCAAGTCTACTCATAATCCCTCCGGCGACATCAAAAGTCATGAGCTATGGACTTCCGCAGATAGAGTTGTATTTGCAAAGCTCAATGTGAAAGATAGGCATTATGACGAGACATACTTGGCTGCTTATATCGCTTGTTAGCTATGTAGTTTTGTTCTTCCCAATGATGATGCTATGGTGATTAGGCCGAATACTTTCAAGATGGCGAGCATGATGGCGTGTGGAAAAGAAGTGTGTCTAACGACTCCAGTCTTGGCGAGTATTTTCCAGGGTTTGAATTTAATTTCAAACTCCCCAAAGCCTTCGGAAGTTCGAGCGGTGTTTCCAATCCATTTGGTTTATGGCCGGATGTCACACTATTTTAAGACTCATTACCCCGTTCAATAAGATTTGTGCATCCCTGGCATGATCCAATTCTTGGGTGAAGGAGGTGCGAGGTATTATGATCACAAGGAAGCTCGCAGGCGAATCCACAAGGAGAAGCTAATTTCTTGGAACCGCACCATGCTTACTAAGAATAAAGACATCATGTGTACTGATGACGAAACTGCAGTCGAATCTCATCGGTGTTATTTCATGGCCATTCGCTCTAACTACTTGGCTAGAAGAATAGATGACAGTTTCATTATCGAGCCGTATAGTCCACATCGTTTTAGTCGTCAGTTTGGCTACTACCAAGATACACCGGGTATTCTGACTCAGGATTTCCGTAAAGCATCTTTGACGGATGGGCATTTCTTACATTTCTTACATGTTGCTATCTCTTGCTATCATTTTTGATACATTGTCTTCCCTTTTCTGACTCATTCTGACTCAGGTTCTTCATCATTGTCTTCCCTTTTCTTACATGTTGCTATCTCTTGCTATCATTTTTGATACATTTCTCTTTTTTTAGGTGATAAAGAGCCTTGGGATGGATGATGAAGAAAGTGGCGATGAGAATCAAGCATTGATTGAGCGTGGACAACCAAAGAAGACTCTTTCTTTTGAGGAACAGGTTCGTAGACCATCAATCGAGCTTGATCAACCGAAGATGACTCTTATTCTTGATAAGCGGGTTTTCGGACCCCAACTCGGAGCTGTGTCTGAATTCTATAGCAGCAACACGTTTGACAAAGAGCTACGGCTATTTCTTCAAAGAATTTGGCATAAACTCCGCAGCATGATGACAAAAACTGAAGTTAATCTCGTGTCATCAATTGAGGATGAGATACGAAATGGGTTTTCACGTATTAAGGGTTTCCAGTCTGGTTTTGATCTCTCCTTTCTTGAAGATAACATCAACACATTTTTTGATCGAGCTGCTACTTATGATAAAGAAAGAGCTGCATCTCGTGAAATTGGGGAAGTTTCTGCTCAGCAACACCAAAAGAATAAAGCTCGTCTTCGCGAAGTTCGTGCTAAAGAAAAAGCGGATGTTGCTAAATTGGAGGCAGTCAAGAAAGAACTTGTCGATTTAGAGAGACGCAAGAATGAGCTAGCCATATCTGTGAAAAGTCAACAAGAATCACTCCAAGCTGTTCGTGCTGATATCAAGGAGCTCAAAGAAAAGGTTGAGAATTTCAAGGACACCCCCCTAATTGATGATGAAGTCTTAGCAAACTTGAAGAATGCAAAAACTCTCTTCGAGGCTTCTCAACAATCATTGAAAGATCAAGATCCATTTGTCTAGATATTGTTTCCTTATTTTGTTGAACTTCTTTTTTTTTCTCTTTCAACCGCACCTTATTTTTAATGTTTTTTTTTTTGGCAAACACTTATGCAATGAAGTACTTGGTTTCTTTTTCTTCTCTTATCATTCTTGTCCATATGGATGTTACCTTGTTATCTTGAATACTTGCTCCAATTTGAATTTCAATTAATTGCAATCATCTAATTTGAAGGAGGACACAAGGTACAATTGACTTAAAAGCATAACTGAACTTAGAATCTATCAAAGCTGCCTATGTACCTCTTTATATAAAAAGGATCAAGTCAAAACGTAGTTCAAGAAGTAAAACTAACTTGAGTTTTAAAGGAGGGGAGCCGTACACAGTTTATACTCATGCGGTCCAGGAGTGACTATTTATTTAACCACTATATAGACAAAGTGGAGTAAATAACAGTTTAACCACATAACTTTACCTTTTGGTGGGATAATTAAGTTTAGCCACGTTAACTTAACTCTCGGTGGAGAAGTTAGTAGTTTAACCACATACACTTTCACTGGTGGGTGCCTTTACACAGATTATACTCATGCGGGCCAGGAGTAATGTGCAGTTTAAGCTCGTGCGTCATGGAACGAACTTCTTTCTCTTTCTTTTTGTTTTCTGCTTTTCTTTTCTTTTTTTTTCTTTTTTTTTTGTACAGGTACGCTTCCACCCTTCAAGGATAATAGCGGTTCAAGAACTTCCCGTTGATCGGACCAACGTTAACATTGTCTTCATCAATCAACTTGTAGGCGTCGTTGGTGTAGACTTCTTTGACAACATTAGGACCATCCCATCTCGATACAAACTTGTTTCTAACACGATGAGTGGTGACAATTGGCCTCTTCACAGCTAGCACTAAGTCTCCAACTTGAAAAGAGTGCAACCGCACATTCTTATTGAAAGACTTTAAGAGGCGAGCTTGATAACATTCCAACCTTTGTTGAGCTTCCAATCATTTTTCGTCCAACGTTTCTAACTCCTCGAGGCATAGACGAGCATTATCTTCTTCAGTCAAACCCTCTTGGATAGCAATCCACAATGAAGGAATTTGTTGCTCTAGGAGATTCGCAGCTTCCACACCATACACTAAGTAGTAAGGGGTCGCTTGTGTTGGAGTTTTATACGTCGTTCTATACGCCCATAATGCTTCTCCAATCTTCTCATGCCAATCGCGCTCCATCTTTGCAACAACTTTCTTCAACAAATTGCACAAAGTCTTATTGAAAGCTTCGGCTAATCCATTAGTTGGCACATTGTACATGGATGATTTCCTTCGCTTAAATCCAAACTTCTCACAAAGCTTATCAATGAAGGAATTATTGAAATTCCGTCCATTATCAGTGATGATGTAACGAGGAATCCCATGGCGATAGATGATATGACCTTTAATGAAATCAACAACATTCTCCTTTTACTTCTTTCAAAGGGATTGCTTCCGCCCACTTAGAGAAGTAATCTGTTGCAGCCAAGATATATAGATGCCCCCTTGATGATTTTGTCAAAGGTCCAACGACATCCAAGCCCCAAGCATCAAAAGGCCAAGACGCAACCGTGGGGTGTAGTGACTCGGGCGGTTGATGAATGAGATTTGCGTGAAACTGACAAGGTTGACATCTTCGAGCATACTCCATGCAGTCATTAACCATGGTTGGCCAATAGTAACCTATTCTTTTGATTCGAAAGTGCAATTTTGGACCGGATTGATGAGCACCGCAAATTCCAGAATGCGCTTCCTCCATAGCTTTTGCAGCTTCTTCCTTTCCCAAACATCTTAAGAAGATTCCATCAAATGAGCGCCTATAAAGTGTGCCTTTAAAGTAGATAAAGCGAGCTGCACGACGACGAACATCCACTCTTCTATGCAGATCACTTGGCAACTTCTCATACTTCAAGTAATCAACCAATACTTGGTGCCAATCTTCTTTTCCTATCTTGAAGACCTCAACGACATTACTCTCATCCTTTTCACAATCTTCTTCGTCGAAAATAGGTGGAACAACCCAACTTTGGCAGACTGGTACCGAAATCTTATCCTCGGACATGGAAATTGTAGAAGCGAGCTTAGCCAACGCATCAGCTTGCTTGTTTTCACTTCTCGGGACATGTCCAAGTTCTACATCTCCAAGCCATGCAATGATAGTTTGGGCGTACTTGACATAAGGAAGCAACTCTGGCTTCTTCTTCGTACAATCCAAGTATTTAGTTTATCACCAACTTAAAATCTCCATACACCTTTATGTGTAGTCTCTTTGCATCTACTGTCATCTCCAAACCAAGGATGAGCGCTTGATATTCTGCTACATTATTGGAGCAATTTTCTGTCAAAGTAAAAGAATATGGCAATACTTCTTTCTCTGGTGTGACGAACATAACTCCAGCTCTGGCTCCTTCTCTATGAGATGCTCCATCAAAGTACATCACCCAAGGAGGGCAAATCTCAATCAAAAGTGCGTCTTCATCCGGGAGATCGTCAGTTAACTCCCATTTGGCAGGAATCGGATGATCGGCTAGGAAATCTACTAGCACTTGTCCTTTTACCGTTTTTTGAGGAACGTAAACAATCTCGAATTGTTATAGTTGTAGATACCAACGTGCAAGTCTATCCGATAGAACAGGCTTAGACATGACATACTTCAATGGATTTTCTTTGGAGATAAGGCGCACCGTATGAGCTTGAAAATAATGCTTCAATTTTTGGATAGAAAATATCAAAGCCAGACATAACTTCTCAACCGGAGAATAATTCAGCTCGTTGGGCGTCATCATTCTACTCAAGTAGTATAGGGCATTCTCCTTTCCTTTGTCATTTGTTTGTGCAAGTAATGCCCCCATAGAACGTTCTTGAGCGGCGAGGTATAAGATCAACAGACGACCCGCAACAAGTGCAGCCAGAACAAGAGGTTTCCTCAAATAAGTCTTGATACTTTTGAAGGCATTTTGGCATGACTCATCCCATTCAAATGGTATGCCCTTCTTCATAATCTGGCTAAAAGGTTGACACCTTCTGGCTAGGTTCGAGATGAACCTTCTTAGGTACGCCAATTTCCCTTGCAAACTTTTTAACTCATGAATATTCTGGGGTTCAGGCATCTTCATAATAGCATCAATCTTGGCTTGCTCTATCTCAATACCTCGATGGCGGACGATGAAACCAAGAAACTTCCTCGACTTCACGCCAAATGCACACTTTAACGGATTCATCCTGAGCTCATATTTCCTTAGTCTTTCGAAGACTATCCTTAAGTCTTGGAGATGATCCTTTCTTGCCTTTGACTTTACAACCACATCGTCCACGTAACACTCAATGTTCTTGTGGAGCATGTCATCAAATATCTTTTGCATGACTCTTTGATAGGTAGCGCCAGCATTCTTTAATCCAAACGGCATAACAGTGTAGCAAAATATTCCTTTTGGAGTGCGAAACGCCGTCATTTCTTCGTCAGCCAGTGACATGCGAATTTGATTGTAACCGGAAGATCCATCCATAAAAGATAATGCTTCATGTCCGGTTGTCGCATCAATCATCAGTTCGGCAATGGGTAGTCGAAAGTCATCTTTAGGGCATGCTTCGTTGAGATCTCTAAAGTCGACACAAACACGGATCTGTCCATTCTTCTTCCTTACTGGCACGATGCTGGAGATCTATGTCGGGTATTTTATTTCCCTAATGAATCCAACCTCAATGAGTTTGTTTACTTCAGCTTCAATCAACGAGATCAACTCGGGTCGAAATCGACGTTGGGGTTGCTTGACAGGTTGTGCCTCTTTCCTAATAGCTAAGTGATGAACAGCTATCTTTAGATTCAATCCTGGCATGTCCTTATATGTCCATGTGAATATATCTTTGAATTCTTTCAAGAGCTCAACATATGCATGCTCCTCATCAGGCATCAATGAACCGCTGATGTAGGTAGGTCGTGGATCATCAACAGTACCCAAGTTAACTTCTTTCAACTCATCGATGGTGGACTTCACACCATCTTCAAATTGTGGGGGTGCTATGTCCACATCTTCTTCTTCAACGCTCCATTCTTCACAAAGAGTAATGTGATGTGATGAAGTGACCTCTTCAGTAATCTCTTCATTCCTTGGCACAGGGCTTTGAAAATCTATGCGCAGCCTCAATGTTCCATCTCTTTACCTCATTATAACGACCTCTTTGATATCACTTACTCTAACAGCGCCGCTTCTAAGTAGACGAGCGATCTCTTAATGTAAACTGATTTGAGCAGCTTGATTTTGAGCATATTGACTTTGAGCACTCTCGATAGTGTAGTAAGACGATGTCTGTCACACCCCGACTCCCGAGGTGCGACGAATGACACTAACACTACTAAACCATCTACTAACTCAACTCACATAAGGGAATCATGCTCGGAAAACTAGGGGAAATATCAACTGAAAGCGATAACAAACAAGGCATGCTTCCAAAATAAAATGAAACAACCAACGAACATGGATAATTTACATATCAAGTCCGAAACGGAATAAGTATATCAAGTTCACAAGAGACGAGAATACGGAAAAGCGATAAATTGTATCGAGCACATCGCTTGTGAATTAGAACAAGTATCAGAGTGAAATTCAAAAACATAATAAAAGGAACATCATATTATATTGCAGCGGAGACATCGACTCAAATCCCAACAACTACATGTATGAAGACATGTAATTGCCAGCCAACTTTCGACTCAACCAAAAGAACACACCATCAAGCCATCCATGCCATCCACATCCCGCTAACCTACACGTTTAGAAATACATGCAGGGCTGAGTACTTCGTACTCAGTGAACACATAGCCAAAAACATTCTCAAAAACTTGCTCTTAGAGCTATATGATTGAAAACTTGCCCCTTTGGCTGCATCACAAGGGTTAGACATATAGATAACTGCTGTAAAAGAATTTTCCACTTGTGACAGCCACAAAACATTTTTGTTTTGAAAATCGTCTGCGCAGGCTAAGCTTATATCTTAGGTATGAATCAATCTACAACTTATCTTTCTGTGGTGTCGAGAAGTAGGCCTCTTCCTCGAACACCGTGACCGGCCCAACCGAAGCAAGGCTCACAGTCACCTTAACTAATGCATGCATTGTCCCGTATCTTACAGGACCTTTATCTTGTGCATTCACATGACCTTTATTAACTTTAACATGTAGATTATTGTATACCAAAACATTTAAAACTCAGGCAAGTCAATCAATTTAAAAAGCGCACGTAATATATAAATAGTACACGCATGCATCATTTGGTTTTAGTTTAGAAAGCCCACCTGTCCTCCGAAGATCTAGCTAGGCGGCTTACTCTTTTTGTGTCCTCGCTACTTTCCCATTCCGCTCGGTCCTTCACAATTTGTCATCAAATAAAGAATAAGACTCTCGATACGTAAGACGTAAAGTAGATTTTGGTCTCGACTAAAGGACTTCTACATGACTCGGGTCTTTCTATTTTTAAATTTTCTAAGTCAATATCCTTTCTCTACTTTCTCGTTCTCGATTATTAACTCTACTCGGTTACTAATTACTTCGTCTTACATTCTCGTTTCTAAATCACTTCTACTTAGTATTTCTCACTAGTTAAAGAGATATTACTTATCTCGACTACATTACTCAAAGTTTCTCTCGAATTCTCGATTCGACTAATCATCATTTCAATCAATCATGTTGCATACATAAGCATTCTCAACAATCGAGCAATTGATTTTATCATAACAAAACATAATCACTTTATTTAATCACATAAGTTCATTCAAGCATATTAAACTTAACATAGAAATTCAATCAAACATGCAATCTCGACATGATTCACATTTCAAATTCAATTAACAATTACTCGACATGGCTCGACTCTAGTTTTGGAAAATACTTACTTCGATTTCATAAAATAAATTATCGTCTTTCTAATAAAGCGAATAAAAGTTCAAGTAATAAGATTTTTCTTGAATTTAAAACTCAAATAATCATTTAATATTTCTCGACTCAATATACGACATTATTTCAAAATACGTCGTCTTTCCTCAACTACGTATACATACTCGCTACTATTATTTTATTTACTTATTCTATTATTATAATATCTCTTTTCTTATTCTCAATTAAACTCTTATTTAATAGAAATTCGTTTTATGTTTATAACTCGACTCTTAGAATTCCGTTTCCTTTAGTAAAATTCTTGTTCCTTTTATTTCATGAAAACTCGACTTCTAACTTAATAGTCAAAACTCGATAACTTCATCGACTTATTTCAAATTAAAACGATTTAAAAAGCAAACTCAAATATCACTCGACTTATTATCAATAAACGAGCATTTAAACATTTACCAATTCCTAAACTCGATTCTCAAATCTTATGAAATTTTCTTTCGTTTTTCTAACACTTCTTATTTAATTTAATAATTAAATATTTAAAACTCTTTTATTATTTTAGTAAACAATTCTTACTCGATCCTTACTCATAAGCTTCTCCTACTCGGCTTATCTCTTCGTAAATTATTATCTAAGGTCAACTTTGTTTTTATTCTCATACTCTATTATTTCTTATTTTATTAAGAAATTATCTCTCTAATTATTTAATTCTAACTCTATTATTTTTATTTCAAAACTCTTCGGTTAATTTTGTAATGGAACGAGTAAACGAACTCAAACTCGACTTAACTCTTCCTTAAACTTCTTATACTCGACTCTACAAACATTTTTCTCTTTAAAAGAGTATTTATTTAATTTAAGATTAATTCCTCTTTCTTAAATTCTTGTTCAATTGAACGTCTTAACCTCAACTAACTCATCTCAAATTTTATACTCAACTTTTAATTTTATTTTCTTGACTCTAACTCCTCTTTTATTTCTTCTACTAATATTTTCTCTCTTTTTACTTGTCAATTAGAATTATTACTTCTCTTTAATCATTTTTATTAAATTCACTTAATTTCTCTTCTTAAGTTCTAGTTACTTAACAAAGAATTATTTTTCTTTATTTTTACTCAATTATATATCTCCCAAATAATTTAATAATTTTTTTTTATTTTCTATTTAATTTTATTCTCATAATTTTCGAATTTTTAATTATTTTAATAATTAATTTAATTTATTTTTGAATTAATTTTATTAATCTTTAGATCTTCATGTTCTTCACCAAGAACACCAAGAACACCAAGAACACACACTCAAATATTCAAATTTTCACCAAGAACACCTAAAACACACACTAAATCCTCAAACTCATTTCCATTGATTTTCATGCTTAAAATTTCATTTCTTCACTTTAAAAATTCCTATTGATCATCTAATACTCCAAATTAAACACAAACACACTCATATCATCATATCATCAAAATCATCAAAAATATCATTTCTTCCATAAACTCATTCATATCGATTTTTCTCACAAAATTATCATAATAATTTATGTCATTCAATCCATCATAATCTCATACTCAATATAAACTCATAAACATCACTAAATCATCAAACAATTAATCAAACCAATTATTCCTCCATAAACTCATATTTTTCGGTCACCATAATAAAATAGGGTAAATGATTTCCTCTTAAGCATATAATTCATGCTAAATATCAACAAGAATCATATATCATCAAGGAATCATCAAAAACTCATAAAAATTATTTTTCTTTCTCTTCATACTCACTTTCGGTCCTAGTCCCCCTTTTTTTTATAGGATTATTATTTTTCTTTTCTCTCTTAATTCATAGATCGATTCCTAGGGTTTGATTTCCTAATAATTTCCTCACTTCGATTTTCACATCTCAAAACCCTAGTTTGCATAAGCATAAATTAAAGCATGCATATTTCTTTTCTTTAGGCTTATAGATTACATATATACAAGAAATCAAATGATTAAACATACTTTAAAGAATTAAATCAAAGCTCTCCTCTTGAAGATGGGTGAACCGAAAATGGAAGATTTGGGAGCTCAAGTCTCTAGCTTGAAATTTTCATGGTGTATTTCACCTTTAAATCTCAAGAAAAATTAACAAGAATTAATCATCTCATTTAGGGCTAAAGTGCCGAAATTATAGAAGAAAAGAGAGAGATGATTCTCTTGGAATTGAACTCAAAAATGGATGAACTTGTTTACCTCTTCATTTAGGGTTTGAAGAATTAAAGAGGATGATGATGATCTTCTTGAAGGTTGAAGCTTGGAGCTTGAAGATTGAAGCTCCAATGGAGATTTCTCCAACTATGTGTGTGTGTGTGCCTTTCTCGGCAATGAGAGGGAGAGAGAGAGAGATTTTTTTTTTCTTCTTTTGGTGATGATACACAATGGAGAGAGAGAGTTGAGAGAGTGATGAGAGATGAATGAATTTACTCAATGCTTCTCTAATAAGGAAAGTGAATTAGATAGATTAAATGTATTTCATGGTGATTATTCCCTTAGACTTTGAAAATAGGGTACACTAGGTTGAGAATATAATTATTAAGAGAATAAATCTAGGGAGAGAGCAAGAAGCCATGTCGGCAAGAGAGAGAGGGAGAGAGAGATAATTATCTCATTTTTAACGGGTATAATTTTCTCCGGATGAAAAAGTTTTCCGATAGAATATGTCCGTGTTATTTTATTTATACTGAAAACGGCTCTAAACTCTCCTCGTCTCGTTTCCGACATTGAAAACACCTCAACTCTATCACATGTCTCACGAAATAAATCAAGGAATTCGAATATCTAATTTTTAGGTTAAAATTCCAAGTAACGAAGAAAAACCTAAAAATCAATCGGTCAATTATTCCAGTAAGAACTAAATTCTTAAAATTCTCTCATATGGTCTCGGATGAGCTTCTAATATATCTCAGGGGTCTTAAAATTAGTTCTAGATTCAAAAGATACTAATTATGCTAAATTCGGAGATCGTCGGTGATTATTGATTTCTCGGTTTATCGGCACTAATCGTCAAAAGTGAAAGTTCTCAGAATTCTCCGAAATTCATACTCATGCTCATTCTTATATAAATAAACTCAATCAATGCATCACATACTCGATTCGAATAATTGAAACGAGAAAAATCACATTTAAGCACATAAGGGCATTTTGGTCATTTTTAAGAAAATTTCTTCCTTGAAAAATTTTATCACTCAAGGCACGTTATTTAAATATAAAACGCATTTTAAAACGCACTCAAAGACTTATAAAAGTTCGGGGTATTACAATGTCACACTTTCTCTATCTTCTTCATCATCCTTTTCGGGGACTTGTGTATGAATGACTGTCTTCATCTTGGCCTTCAACACATCTTCACATGACACGGTCAGTATAGTACTTCTTTTCATGCGAGACGGGATGATACTTCTCAACCTTTGGGTTGCCCCATGCTTGGTTTTCTTGTCTTTGCCAAGTCTCTTGAAAACAGACACTCGTTTCGCCCATCCTTCTCCTAACCTCTTGAAGGCTGATACCCTTTCAACCGTCTTCTTTTTTGGGAGACTTGATGTAGATGACACCTCTCCTTCAAAGATGTGGTTGGCGGTGGCCTGTTTGATCGCAATACGAACGGGACCTCGTGAGACAAATCCCAAGCCCGCCTTTGTTCCTTGGACCATAGGACCATCTTTCTTTGATACCTTCAAGCCTGCCTTACGTTCAGAATCATGTTGACTCGTAACCTTCAAGCTAGACTTAGAATTCTCCTTGGGATCATATCCGGCTTTCACAAGAAGCTCGTATGCTTTTGGCCCAAAACACTTAGCAACTTCAGGGCTTGTAAGTTCACCATGCTCCGTAGCACTACCTTATTTTGGTCGAACAAATCCTCCAAATGATTGTTGAGTGGGTTTCGTAGCATCAATCTTTGTCAAAGGCACGGTGAGCCCGTCCAAAGACTCCTCCTTAGCGAGTGACACCTCCTTCTCGCTTCTTTCAAGTCCCTCTCGGAATTCAACTTGTGCTTCTTTTGGAGACTTTGGCTTTACCATGTAGTACTTTGCTTCGGCGAAGTATGATTCAGTTTCCGCAAAGGGCTTATGATCACCAATCACTGTCTTTACCGCACCATATTGGTAATATTGGAAGCATTGATGCCATGTTGAGGGGATGACACCATATTCATGCAACCATGGTCGACCAAGAAGCATATTGTACGAGGTCTTAGCATCAATTACTTGGAATAATGCGGTTGATCTCATATCATCAATTAGTAAGTCCAACCTTATTGTCCCAAGAGCTCTTTGTCCTTCGTAATTGAAACCATGGATCAACTACCGACTACTTGCGAGCTCTTCAACTTGGATTCCTAACTCCTTTAAAGTTCTCAACGGCAATATGTTTACCGCAGATCCTCCATCTATGAGTACTCTATTTACCCTTTGCTCATTTGTATAACAACTCACGAACAGAGGTCGGTTATGAGGCTCGGATCCGAGCTGTAAATCTTCATTGGAAAATGCAACCATTAACGCATCTTCATTTTCTTGATTTACTACTCCGCAAAAAATTTCGTGATCTTCTTCTATGCTTTTGGCAGTGATGAGGTTTGCCCCGACATTGTCTTCTTCGAGTGTTATCTTTCCTTATCTAGCCAGTTGCATAACCATGTCCTTGAAGATGAAGCAATCATGTATGGGATGACCCACTAAGCGATGGTACTTGCAATATTTTGGATCATTAGTTTGCCCCGCTTTATTCGGTCGCTTCATTTCAGGCAGTTCAATAAGTCCTTCCTTGATTAAGTCGTCAAATATGCCAGAGACATCCGAATCTAAGAAAGGATACTTCTTTTTTTGTTGCTCTTTCAGAGTCGCCCTCCTTTGCCCCATGTCTTGAAAGGTATTCGGCTTATCCTCCTTATTGAATTCTTTCCTTGAGAACTTAACAGAAGTTGCTTTCACCGCCATTGATTCTTTTCTCGGGGCTTTATCAAAAGAGTTGTTTCCTTTCTTGAACTCTTGCTTCTCCTTAAACCGACGAGGTTCTTGAACAGGCGGTCCTCCAACTCCATTCGATGCCATGCTCAACTCCATATCATGTGCTCTCGTGGCTAACTCCTCGAACGTTTTAGGTTGAATTCCACGCAGAATATATTGCAGGCCCCAATGCATCCCTTGAACACACATTTCAATGGCAGACGACTCGGACAGCCGATCTTTGCAGTTAAGACAAAGGTTCCTCCATCTATTGATGTAGTCAATTACTGGCTCATCTTTGAATTATCGGGAACTTGTGAGCTCCACCATGCTAACCGTCCTTCTAGTGCTATAGAATCGATTGAAAAACTCGTGCTCAAGCTGCTCCTAATGATTGATGAGTTCGGCTCTAAATCCGTGTACCAATCAAAATCATTTCCTTTAAGTGAATGAACAAACTGCTTCACCAAATGATCTGCAAAGGTGTCGGCATTATTGCAAGTTTTGATGAAGTAAGCTATGTGCTGCTTCGGATTACCCTTTCCATCGAATTGCTGACATTTAGGAGGCTGATTACCGAGGGGCATCATTAAGTTATCGATTCTTTGAGTATATGGTTTTGAGTAAACCAATGAAGACTTGGAACTCCCATCGAATTTATCTTTCATAGTTCCTTCAATGAGCTGCTTGACTTGTTCAATTGAGATGAGAGTGCTTGAAGCGGATTTAGACTCTTTATCATCCGACTGCTCTCTTCACGTCTTTTGGACACATCATCATCATCATCATCCTCGTCTTCATCTTCCTCTTCATCTTCATCATCATGCTTGGATACCCCTTTTCCTTTTGCAAGCTTTAAGATCATGGCATCTTGTTTGATCATACACTTGTCCATAGCTTCCATCATTGTCATTAGATTTGCTATTTGCTCCTCTAAATTCGTAGTGCCGGTTGTCATAACAGACACCTCGAATGAGTAATTCTTCGTCGAATAGTTTTTGGGTGATTTGGAACCATCACTCGCGTCATCACCATCTTCCTTAACGTGTTGCTCTTTTTTCCGCGGCGAAAGTCTACTTGGCAGCTTTAGCAGCTTCTTGCAATATCTTAGCTTTCCTTCGTGTCATCATGCCGCCACCTTTGACAAGAATCTTTGAAGTGAAGTCGTTAGCATCTTCCAAAGGCTTCTTCGAAGTAGAGTCACCAACATCCTTAGCTTTTGGAGATATTCTTCAAGATTTTGGAAGGAGTTGAGATGAGAGGTAGAGAGGTCCCACCGGGCGTGCCAAAATTTGTAAACACAAATTTTAATGTATTTATAACAAACACAATAAATCGTATACAAATAAATATTTACGGATTTGAAGTGAAGTTTGGGTTCAATCTTTAGCTTTTATCCTCTGATTCGTCTCTTCCACTTGTTCTTGAACGATCTTCAAGCAGCTTCTGGGATCCTTGGAGATTTGGGCTCCTTGATCATGATCGGTGTTAATGCTTGATTTGATAACGTTAATCCAGAAGGCCGACGCCTTATTTCTGGATCAAACGCTGATTTGGGACGCTTTTGGTGAAGAACTCCTTGAACTCCACGAAGAACGCCTTGAATGCCGCGAAGAACGCCTTGCATGTTGTAGAGAATTTTTCTACAACTCTTGAGCTCTTCAATATGATTTGTGTTGTGTCCTTTGACCTCTCCAATCACCCCTATTTATAGGTGAAAATGTAGTGGACTTGGTGGGCTTTTGGACTCCAAGACGGACTTTAGAGTTGAGGTGGCACAATTCTATTGGCTCCTCAATTTTGGTAGTTATCTCCATCAAATCTTTTACTTAATGACCAAAAAATGACACTTGTCAATTTCTAATTGGTCGGAAATTTCCATCTTTTAAATATCAACTTATATTTATTTAATTTAGGATTTATCTTTAATTAAATTCCTAAAATATAAATAAAATATAAAATTAATATTCTTTTATTAATTTTTATGCGTCTACAATATGAGCCAGCAAAGTCGTATCCGAACGAAGACAATCATGGTTCTTTAAATGCAGGAACTTATACGTTCGTGGATCCGTGAGTCACGTACGTACACAGTTAGGCATGGATCTATCGCACACAACTGATCAAATTCATAATCGGTGCTTAATGGGCATTTTATAGTGCGTTTTCTAGGAGACTTCGACAAATAATGCAACTTGTACTGCGTGCTTATCAAATTTGCATTCATCAAAGCATCAATGTTATATCGCAAATTGATGAGGGATAAATTTGCTTCGAGGGAAACCATTTTAGATCCGTCCACGTCGTACAGTTGGACCATTTTCCTCTGAATTTAATAATGAAATACCTGCACTGATCCATCTATACAAAAATAAAAACGAATAACAATTGATAAAAATAATAACAATACCAAAATAACAAATCATTCTCGCCAACTTAACAATTTTCCGTTCGAGCAGGATTATACGATCCGAGCGGGAAATTGTACAATTAAATGAGTAGAATTATATTCAATTTTATAATTTATATTTCATATACATGCTGAAGTAAACTTATCCTGATTTTTTATGTATAGTAAAAACTATATAAATATAAGAGGAAACATACTTACTTTTATAGAAAGGTAAAAACGAATTAAAATTAATAGACATAATAATGATACAAAAATAACAAATTCATCTCGCCATTTTGACAACCTCTCGCCAATTATTTTTCTACACAACACGGACCATATATATCTTTATGAAACTATACAGAAGGCTTTGGAAACATGGCAAATTCATGACGTGGTCCCTCCATATCCAAACAAATTTATACTTTAAAAAGTGAATAAATTTACTATATGTATTTTTAATTATAATAATATTATTCGAACATTGTTTAATTATTGCTTGGAAGCCAAATAAGTAAATAATTTTTATTAAATTTAAAGCTAAAATGAAAAGTTTGAAATTAATTTTCTATACATTTCAGAGATATAAATAAACTTATTAGGAGACAAGTTTAATTTCAAATTATGATGACACTCATTTGGCTACGGGTTGAAAATAGTAGAGATGATAAATAAAAAAATTAATATATTAAATTAAAGAAATAAAATATTGATTAACAACAATATAAAAATTCTAAAATCATATAAAAGTGGATTTGAGGGTAGATCATTTAAATTTTGATTTTCCTTATCCATATTTTATCTGCACTTTTAGAGCTATCTAAATAATATTTACAAATGTATGCTCGAGGACATCCAAGACGTAATAAATCTTGTCTATGAAGAGAAAGATTTCGGAAGATTTCAGATTCAAGTTCTACTGCTCTCCCTTTACCCATTTTTTAAAAACAATAAAGCTATCCGGATATACTATGTCCGGACATAACCAGTTCGATTAAGTAAAAAAATTAATTTTACACAATTTTCTAATTAATATTTTTTCATTAATTTCGGCCATTTATGAATATACATAATACCCTTTTCGAATGTTAATTAGAAGAGAGGAAAAAATGTATATGTCGATGAAATATGGTCTTGATTAATACAATTTTAATTAGAAAGAGATTTCTTTGGAGGATGAGAGCTAAAATTTTGAGGGAGAGTGAATGTGGGGAAATACCACCGATTTTTTTCTTGGTCGAACCGGTTATGTCCGGACATACTATGTCCAAATAGCATCGCCCAAAAACCTTTTAAAAAAACAAAATAATTAATATTCACAAATCAATATGGGGATCTACAGAAGGTAAGAAAAAGGGGATCATAAATAGAATTTTCGTAATATAGTAAATCCCTAACCTTGATATAATTATGTATAGCCCAAAAGAGCAACACTCGCTTTCTTATCAAGCATTCCTTGAGAAAGTAAGACGTGATGCTACGATTCTACACCTTCAAAGTTGAAAGGCTTCACAATCAAAATAATCCAAATTAAATAAATCATTCTTACACTGCACCTTTTTCTTTCTTACTCTCACCGCTCCTTGTTTTGTGTTTGCGCTCCCCTACTTTTATTTTTGTGTTATTTTATCGTGTAATAAACTAAATAAGAAAGCCAAACTACTCAAAAGAAATAAAAATAAGATAGTAGTACTATATTTATGAACTTTGAAAAGAATATTATTATACCTATGCAAGTTGTATAATACACGTTAGTGAGAGGAGATATCAGGCAACTTGTGATTAAACTTTCAATTTTCTTCATTGAAATATACTTTTAGTAAAATCCAAAGAATATGAACTCGATTCAAAATTAGTAGCCAAAATCTCTAGCTGACTTTATAATTTAGTTTTGTGGTTGCTATAAACTCAATGGCTTAGGATTCTTGCAAGATAGATATAATTTTATCATCAAAGACTCAAAGAAGAATCTATGCCTTTCAAGAAGGAAACCATTCTTTTAATAAAAGTGCGTACAGAAAAGAAGCTGCGATCTTGTTCTTAGAAAGAAACATAGAATTCGTTCAATTACCCATGAAAGAAAAAGCTGTTTCTACCAATTCGAAGTTCGTTGACTAATAAAACTCACATTTTTTTATTTATTTTTTTATATATTGGGAGCAGCACAATGAGCAAAAGAGTGATCGATGCTATATATTTTAGTTAATTAAATAAATGATCCGTTTTATTGAGAATGTGGCTAGTCAATTAAATAAATGATCCGTTTACTTAAATAAACTTTTTTAGATAGTTTTTTTAAATTTTAACACTCTTTAAAAAAAATTTACATTTTAATATTTTTTGACATTTGTGCCCTTCCATCACCTATCTAGTAACAAAAAGAAAATTTGTGATTGAACAAAAAAAAAACATTCCACCACCACAACCTCCCGCCGCCACCGTGCCATCACTGCCGCTGCCGTCGCCGGCGGCTACAAATTTTTTGTGAAGTCAGAAAAAAAAAGAAAAAATTTGTGAAGTCACAATGATATGGACCTCGGCACACGCGGAAGACTCGAACTGGATAAACAAACGATGGAAATCCCAAAACCTCTGTATCAGTTTCTCCAAGTGAATTAGGCGTACAATTATTTCCTAAAAACCCAACGATAGGACGATACAACAACTCGGGGACGCTGAATGACACACAACGAGGGATGATTGACTCGTTGATTCGCCGGATAATGAACTTGACTTAGCAAAACCAAGAAGAACTCGAAAACTCTAAAGAGAGAATAAAACTCACGTTTATAATATTAATTAAGATATAAATTTCGTTCATGACGAAGGCCACTATATAGGGTGCAAATCCTAACCCTACTAGGAAACTAAACATGGAAAATAACTCACAACCCAATAAGAAAACAAAACCCTAGTCTAAACAAGGCTTAAAACCCAAAACTGACTCAACTAAGGCCCAATTTCGGCCACCCTAAATAAACCCACGAAAATAATAAAATAAAAACAAATAAAAGACTCGATTAAATCAGCCTACATATGCAACAAAACTTGGGCCTTCATGGATTGCATCACACAAAAAAAAACGGAAAAAATTGTGACTGAACAAAAAAAAAATATTCCACCATCACTTTTTCCGCTGCCGCCGCCACTGTTGTCGGCGATCACAAAAAAAATTTGTGACTGAAAAAATAAAAACTTCAACCACCACTTTTCCGCCGCCGCCGCCGCCACTGTCGCCGGCAACTACAAATTATTTTACACTTTTTTTGTGAAGTCACAAAATAAAATTGAAAATTTTGTGAAGTCACAAAAAAAATTGAAAATTTTTGTGAAGTCACAAAAAAAAGGAAAAAAATTTGAGACGTCACACAAAAAAATTGGCAAAAATTGTGAATGCACACAAAAAAAATGGGAAGGTCTAACCGCCTTCCATCTGCTCTCATTAAACCAACCAACAATCAAAATGCAAATTTGAGGTGAAAATACCAAACTAAATTACAGTTATCTCCACCAACTCCTAATTAAACTACTACTACTACTACTACTACTATAATCACTGCAGCAACCAGCTAGATAGATACTATAAGTTTAACAGTCGAGAGAGGGAAGTTGCGTCACCGACGAGTGGAGGGCGGCGCCGGAATGTCCGTGCACGCTGGAAGAGCTTGAAGCTATCCTAAAGGCCAGAAATAAAAAATATGAGACTTTACGGAATGCCCAAATCTGACGTGGCTCACATTCACATACAAGTAATAAATTGATCATTCAACTCATTCTTTTCTTCAATCCATGATTCCTGACCTCATTTTGTGCAGCTCGGAATCCATGGAGTCTGGTTTCGCCGGAGAAGAGAGAAGGTTTTGAATTTGGGGATCTATGGTATCACTTTGAAATCTCTCCGTATTTTACTGAGACAAAATCGAGAGTTGGAAGAGGAGAACGCCGCCGGCCGCTATTGCAGCGGCAGGACAAAGGCGTCGGCGGTGTTTGGTGAAATGAAGCGGCGCCATCACAAACCCTAGATCCGCCCACGCTCTGCCGCTCCAAATCTCTCCGACCGGCTGCCCCCCATGCTCTGCCGACTACTTCTTACAGTGCCCGATCGGCCATGCCTCCTCGTCGGAGGGGGAAATAAAAGAAGGATACGAGACGATGGGAGTGGTGGTGACCAACGACGGAGGAAGACTTCGCCTCGACGACGGAGGGAGGTGGAGGCGGCGGAGGGAGACTTCGCATCGTGGTGGCAGGCAGCGGCGGAGAGCAGTGCTTAGGCGAGGAAGTTGCAGCGGCTGGAGAGAGAGAGAGAGAGAGAGAGAGAGAGAGAGACAGAGAGAGAGAGGGCTGGAGGTGGCGATGATGAATGAGAAGGAAGAGAGAGAAAAAATAAAGAGGAAAGGAAGAGAGAAAATTAGGATAAGGTGGAAAATACAAAATGTATTTGAGGGTAAAAAAGAGATGAAGTGCTAAAATTTAAAGGAATTATTAGATGTGCTAAATTTAAAAAAAAAAACTATCTTGGAAGTGTTAGATTTGGGGAATTCTCTATTTTATTTATTGAAAAAGTATGAGTAAATATCTTTTTGTTAGTATGTTACTATTATATTGTTGTTCACTTGAAGGTAAAAAGAGGTATAATATTATTTTACTCCCTTATATCTTGTTTGGTTGCGATTTAAGAAACACTCGGGCAGGAGGTATAAATTTTCGGGCAGCCCCTTTTACCTTGCCCGAAGTATAAATTTATACCTCCAACTAATGCAGGGAGAAGCGTGAAATATATTTAATAAGATAAATAAACGAACTCCGTTGATAACCACTGTATACCGGAATACGTACAATAAGGGTTAATCCATTGATTCACTCATGAATACCGGAAGAACACCACAAGAAGGGAACAATCCCAAACTTTACATTTCAACTCAAATTCGACTCACCTAAACCTAAAACAAAGCACCTATTTATAATAAAACCCTAGACATCTAAAAAAGGAAATAAATAACTTATTGACTAAGACAAATAATTAAATGGATACAATATATTCTACGATCTTATCTACATCATTATCCCTCTATTTAGAAATATAAATTTATACTCTCAAATGAATTTAAATTCTATTATGATTAGTGTAAATATATTTCCCTTTTATTCTTTCAACAAAAGTTCGTTGCATTCCCTCTATTATATTCATTCAAATTTGTCATGTTGCCTCAAAATCCAAATATATCAACTTTTTTTTAAGGAAAATATATTAAGTTATACAAATATGTATAAATCAATAAAAATTAAAATATTAGAAGCCACTTAAGACCGAAAATATAAGTTTACAGAGTCCTTTTTTTTTTCCTTATTCATTAATTTATGACCAGTCATAATGTAATTGCATAGCTAAATTTATAATTGAGTAAAACCAATGATCCTTGCAAAAGCTGCAAACCATACGTGAGATAATTTATACTAGTAAAAAATTAGTACGACAAACTCGATCGATAACATTTAGTCATAAGGATATCCGCTATATTTATTATTTAAAATAAAAAAATAAAAATATGGTGAATCGCACTGAAATGTCTAAGTACAAACAAAGGTGAAAAGAGAGAATTTTAGGACTAGCACTTCTAAGATAGATTTTTAAAAAACTAGCACCCTTCATAATTCCTTGAAAAAATAGCACATGTTGACATTTTTACCCTTACTAAGGATTTGAGTGGGAGTAACAAAAGAAACACGGTTTTTTTCAATTTCAATTTCAGACTTCACTCTGCCATCTTCTCTCCAAAAACCCTCGGTCACTTCATCTTCTCTATCTTTCATTTTTCGTTAGCAGAATCGGCCGTCTTCTTCACCGTCGACGACATTCTTCAAGTCCTGAGTCTTCAATACACGGTATATGTTATGATTTGTTCGTTATTTCTTCTTCGCTTTTTCTACATAAATAAGAACAGATCTGGGTTTAAAATTTCAGAAAAATGTCCGGCGACGCTTCAGATTCCGGCGACGATAGAACGCAAATCCTAGGAACCTTGTTATCGACGAATGACACACAAGTTGATGCTCCATTACCAGTAAGTAATTTAATCTATATATTGAAGTAGTTATTGAGCGTCGATACTTGCTGCATCTATGGAAGTTTTTGAACTATTTGACTTTCGTCGTGTTGCTATGGTTTATAATCCAAATATAATTGAAAGGCCGACACCTGTGGTCCACCAAAAGGAAAAAAGTATTTAATTTAAAAGTATATGTGGTGGGATTGTCATTTTGGTAGTATCTTAGATGCACGTGTGATTAAATTAATTGAAAAGATATTTGTTTGTGAAAACGACTGCTAAATGAAGCCGAAGGAGGCAACTATTTTTTTTTTAAAACACAAATTGTAGAGATTGTATTTTTTTTTGTTACTGAACAAATTGTAGAAATTGGTATACATGGCCTCATAGTGTGAATTTGTGAAGACTTGTTGCTTTTGAGGATGTGTTGCTTATATCTGAATATTTGTTAAGTTTGTTACTTAACAAAAAATGAGATGCATGCATGAGTTATATTTGTACTTGAGGATGGTTTCTCAAAAATTGTTAGTAATCTGTCACAACTTAATTGAAAATGTATGTTTTGTGAATTCACTAAAGGTTCATTAATATTTTGTCAGTTAGTAAAAAATTGTTTCTGTTCATTAGCAGAAATTGGAATGAAAAGTTTGTGAATTTTACTAATATGTGACTGAGTCATGACTTGTTACTTAACATAATGCTATATAATTTGGTTAATTTATAAGATTTTATTGGTGTGTATAGGCTGGCTGGCTGGAGGTACAAGAGGCCTAAGATGCAAGGAGTTATTCAAAGGGTAAATCATCATTGTAAGGAGGAGATCCTGACTATGATCTGAACTACATTGAACAACCAGGGAGCCCAGATGTTTAACAAATTTGAGAACTCATGTTTTGGGAAATTTTATGATTTCCCCGGCAGACTTGGGAAGTCGATGAGCACAGTGCACGAGGTCATGAGTTACCAAATAGTGCAGAAAAAGGATGAACCTTACATAACCACAGAGTTGTGTTTTTTGTGAAAGGCAAGATGGTGAAGTTTAGGCGGCAGGAATTTGCGCTTGTTACCGGGCTTCGATTTGGAGGATCTGACTCCAACCCTCATACAAAGAGACATTTTTTTGGTCCAGATTCATTGTATGCTACTTGGTATTTGGCAAACAGAACAAACTTCGGGAGGTTGTATGATGACTACAAAGCTTCGAAATTTAGGAGTGGGGAAGAATATCTGAAGGCCTCCAAAATTTTGTTTGTGTATAGTGTACTTCTTGGAGTCCAAAAGACAAAGACAATAGATGATTGGATTTGGGCTTTAGTTGAGAATGAAGCATTGTGGGAGTCTTTTCCCTGGGGTAGTCTGGCATATCAACACCTCATACAGAATCTGGATTCAATCAAGAAAGATAGGAAGGACGATGTGAAGAGCACGGGATATCATGTTAATGGATTTGTCACTGCATTCTTGGTATGTGTTTTATTATCAATGTATTGTCATTTTTTGGTCGGTTATCAGTTACTTATAGATGAATATTTTGTAATGTAATAAATTGTGTCTGACTCGGTGTATGTTTATTGGTGTTTTGTTGTTGGGGTTTTTGGGCAACAAGGCATGGATAATGTGTGCATGTCCTGAAGTTGGCAAGGCATCTGGTTTGAGGAATGAAAATTGTATACCCCGGATGTTGAGGTATGACTACACATCAGCCTTTGGACATTTGCTGGAGCTTATTGAAGAGGTAAATTTTGTTAACAAAAACTGTATTTCTTACTTGTTGAAGAAGTAATATAAATATGTATTTGTTCTCATTTTGTTTTGCTCTTCACAACAAGATTGAGGAGACATTGATACCAACTGAGGATGAACTGGAGTCGACTTATTGGGAAACATTGGAAGTAGAAGGAGAGCCTTTCAAGATGCATTTTCCCAAGTACGATGTCACTGTTCCAGCTTTGTTATTGTCCGATGTGAAGAACCAGAAGTTAATGATAGATGTGTGGCTGTCAAAAAGAGACGTAAAGAGGTGGAAATGGGTTCCGGAGATTTCATAAGTGTGAAAGAGGAAACAAAGTTAATCACATCAATATTGATGAGTGATGATGTGGTTAATAAGTTAGCCGATGTAACTGCAAATATTGTTGTGAAGAAGCTTGGGGTAAGATAGTGAATTGGAAAGTAATATCTTTAAGATTTGTAACATGAAATATCTCATGTCATTGTTGTTTTTTTTATAGGAAAAAGTATTACCAGGGCATAATGTTATATTGGATACAGCTAGGGCAAGTGGGAGTAGAATGAAGGATGGTCCAAATGATTTGATAGACGGAGATGCAGAGGAAGAGGAACAGCTGAATCGACAGAGAGAGACGGTATCTTTGGTGATTTTTATCTGTGCTATCCATTTTTTCCATTAAGAACATAATATTGATTTTGTATTACAATGGAAACACAGAAAAGCAAAGCGAAGGAGAACAGGGTGGTTGAAGATTCGCCTTCGAAGTTTTTCAGCAAAATAACAGACGAGGTAAATTGTTTGTAATTTTCTATCTTAACCCAGAAAATTGGTATTAGAACTATATAACCCAGAAAACTGGTATGTTGCAGATTGCAAGTCAGAAGCTAGATGTGCATGTTGGAAGCCCTGTGAGAGGTGTATCCTCAAAAAAGGGTGTGAGTGTTCTGGCAAAAGGAGTGAGAAGTAAAGAGCTATTATTTATGTTGAAATTATAGGTTTGAATTGCATATATAACTAATAAGAATATCGTGAAGAATTATTATTCACTAGCCATACTTATACAGAAAAGCAAAGCAAAGGAGAACAGGGTGGTTGAAGATTCGCCTTCGAATCTTTTCAGCAAAATAACAGAGGAGGTAAATTGTTTGCAGTTTTCTATCATAAGTTGGTATATTAGAACAATATGACACAGAAAGTTGGTATGTTGCAGATTGCAAGTCAGAAGCTAGATGTGCATCTTGGAAGCCCTATGACAGGTGTATCCTCCAAAAAGGGTGCGAGTGTTCCGGTAAAAGCAGTGATAAGTGAAGAGGTATTATTTATGTTGAAATTATAGGTTAGAATTCCATATATAACTAATAATATTTGATTGATATTATTTTTGTTTTAGGGTAAAAAACAAAAAAAGGGTGAATCACGTGTACATTTGACCTGTGGAGAATACAATGATTCAGATCTAGCCGGAGTGGTTGACAACATTGTGACGGAGTGTGGGATAGTACCTACTGAGGTTTGTCACTTTACAATATAAATGACACCGGTTAAATAGTTTTGTGACTTCACAAAAATGACAAAGTTTTATTAATAAACAACAATGTAAAATTTGGTACTGAATCCAAAAAAATTTACTGGAATTTTTATGAAGTGAAAAAAATTTGCTCTTATTTTTGTGACTGCACAAAATAGTTTATACATGTTTTTGTGAATCCACAAAATTTCAATTAATATTTTTTTAGTCTAGTATTTTTTAATTTATTTTTCATTTTTTTGGTGAGAACACCAAAAATGAGGACATCAAACAGGAGAGAAATACAAATAATGTTGGGATATTTGCATCTCTGTAAAAAGATAATAATTTTTTTAATAATCCACAAAAATGTCATGTGTGTAAAATTATTTTTGTTACTTAATCTCATAACATTTTGTTTGAGCCAAAAAAAAATTTGAGATAAATTTGTTACTGACCAAAAATGTGGATATGTTATTGTGAAAACACAAAATTCTTAATGTATAACTCCACTACATATTTTTGTTTTTCTGTCACTACTTTAAATGTTAAATAGTAGAAAAAATTTGTGAGTGCACAAAGTCAATCTATTTGTTTTTGTTACTGCTTAAACGTTTGTTGTGTTTAGTTTTTTTTCGTTAATGATTAAAATTAAGAAGGCTGGGATTTCTTATTCAGTTTATTTATGTAAGTGCAACCACATTGTGTGTAGTTATTTACCACTTCTGTTGTTACTGTTTTGAAAAAATGCGAAGGGGTAAAAAGTGTGGTGTTATTTTGTGATTGAATAATTAAAATTTGTGAGTGCACATAGGCAATCTAAATTTTTTTGTTACTACTTAAATGTTTGTTGTGTTTAGTTTTTTTTTTGTTACTGATTAAAATCAATAAGAATGGGATTTGGTATTCAGTTTTTTTAGGTAACTACAATCACATTAGTGTAGTTATTTACAACTTCTCTTGTTAATGTTTTCAAAAAAATCGAAGGGGAATTGTTATTCAGGTAATTTATGTATGTGCAACCACATTTTTGTTCTTAATGTTCTTATGTAACAGTTCTATTGTTTATGTGGCTACACTACAGAATAATCCATCGTCGTTCTTGAGCCCAATGCGCACAATTGCTTTTGGAGATGAGCCAGCTGAATTCTTGGAAGAAGTGTGCAATAGTGCACATGCTGTCACACAAAGGGCAGCTGAGCAGAAGAAAGAACAGCTGAAGAAAAAAGGCAAAAGCATTTCTGGAAGTGGAGGTCCATCTTCTTCACCGAGAACGAGGAAGCAAACCGCTGCAGCAAACACTTTGGATGATGAAAGTCAAAGACCGTTGAAACTAGACTGGACATTAGTGAGGACACGGAGAAAAGCAGCGGTGTTGCGCAGTCCATTCATGGAAAATGAGAAACGGGGAGTAGACTATATGCACTTTAAGAGCAGCACTCGAACGTAAGATTAATAATTATTAACAATATAGGCTCAGTTACTCAATATTTATCATATTGCTACTGCCTTGCGCTATGATAAGTGGTTACATCAATATTTGTAGGAGAAATGTAGGACTCCCGTCACCTGTTGATGCAAATTGGTTCAAGGCGATAGAGGATGACACAAAAGAATTGCGACTGGCGCACATAGAAGCTTACTTGTCGTGCCTGCATAGCTTTCCAGAATATACAAAGGTTAAGAATATTGATCAATGGATGGGCATCATATCACCAATGTTTATGGTCAGTATCTTCACTGATTTTTTTCTAGAGTTATATGTTTGTTATGATGTAATTTGCTTACGTTGATGATTATGATTGTTGTATAACAGAGGGAGCTGTATGAAATGTGGCAACATTATAACAGTGAAGAGACATTGAAACAGTTTAATCCTGAGGAGGATGAATCAATCTCTGTGGCACATTTGTTCAAACTAGCACAGTATGTGCATGCTGAAATACCTGGATGGAAAAATCAGCTAGAGTGGTGGAAGTATGATCCGGTAAATATATTTTTTTGCTTACTAAATCATGTATGTCTTATAGCATTGTTCTGAGTATTCACGTCAATATTAAAACTAGTATTTATAAAAAAAATTAGACATTTTTGCGACTGCTCAAAATTTTGAGACACGTTAGGAGTGAAAAACATCATCTAATATTTTGGTTGTTTGGAATGCAATATGTGATTACAAATGTTGTTTCTGAATTATGAACATTGTGTAGCGTTCATAATCAGTGTTAAAAACATCTTCTAACAGTAGATATGTTCTATGATTAAACAGCTTGTTGCCATTTATCATGGCCTTTACGGTTGGTGTGCTTTGGAGATCGAATTTCCCACGCATAATTTGATCATATATGACTCAAAAGCTCACAAGTATGACTCTGGAGACATGAAAGAATCGTGCAACATTTTGGTGCCACTATCACGATGGCTGCCACAGGTCCTCAACTACAGTGGTTTCTATGAGGCACGAGAGGACTTGAGCAGTAAGCCTACCTGGAACGTCACGCATATTGACAAGGCCACAATGACTATCAGAAATACTAAGACTTTCATGACAGGGGGCTATGCATTGAGAACCGTGGAGTCAATCATGGAAAGATCGTTCCCACCAAGCTTTGTGAAGAAAGACATGGTGGACCATAGGAAGGCTGTTACTCTAAGTATCTTCAAGTACAGTACCGACGGATCTACGCAAACTGGAAAGTCAACCTAGTTTGGGTGTGGTTTAAAAAAACTTGGATTATGTTGTAACTTATCTTCTAGGACTGATATTTGTGTAATGGTTTTGGAATATGGAATTACTAACTCAGTAATTGTTTGTTTGGTGTGTAATTTGTGGGTTCGTTTTTTGATGTTTGGAATTGGAAGGTCGAACTTATTACTATTTTTAGCAGTTAATATATGTAATCTGTGTGTTAGGTTTTTTTGTGACTCCATAAAATGTTTTTGCTACTCCGCTAAAATGTTCTATTTTTTTTTTAGCAACAAAAAATTTGGGAATACTTTTGTTACTGAACAAAAATATGAATATTTTTTTGTGAAACCACAAAATTCTTAATGTGTAACTCCACTTAAATTTTTTTAAGTATATTGTTTTTTTAATTTGTCGTGAAGTCAAAAAAAATGTCATGTATGTAAAATTTTTTTTGTTACATAATAGATATGTTCAATTTTTTTGTAACTGCGCAAATTTTTTTTTTTTGTTAGTAATTTTTTTGTTAATGCGCAAAACACTTTTTTTTAGCAACATTTTTTTTAATGCGCAAACCAATTTGTTTGGGTTAATGCGCAAAACTTTTTTTTGTTAATGCGCAAAAAAAAATTGGTTAGTATTTTTTTTGGTGAATGCCCAAAATGTTCAAATTTTTTTTGAGCAAGAAAAATTTTTGAAATACTTTTGCTACTGAACAAAAACTTTAATATGTTTTTGTGAAACCACAAAATTCTTAATGTATAACTCCACTTAAAATTTTTTAACTACATTGTTTTTTAATTTGTTGTGAAGTCAAAAAAAATGTTATGTCTCTAAAATTTATTTTGTTACTTAATAGATATGTTCCATTTTTTTGTAACTGCGCAAAACATTTTTGTTTGTTAGTAATTTTTTTGTTAATGCGCAAAACACTTTTTTTCAGCAACATTTTTTTTTGTTAATGCGCAAACCTATTTTTTTGGGTTAATGCGCAAAATATTTTTTTGTTAATGCACAAAAAAAATGTTTTGCTTAGTAATTCTTTTTGTGAATGCCCAAAATGTTAAATTTTTTTTGTGGAGCAAGAAAAAATTTTGAAATACTTTTGTTACTGAACATACATGTCACACAAGTTACGAGTAGTGAAAATATGCGAGACATAGGATATTGGCTGCTCCTTTGCAGAGCTACAAAACAATAAAAAAGAAGATCAGAAATATTATAGAGATATAAAGTACAGTATAAAGGGATTGAATTAGAGTAACAACCTTATTGCAGCAGCAGAATGAGAACAAGAGAACATATTAAGATAAAATTCGCGGCATGAACAAGAATGGATCTCGAGGTCAACCATAAAAGTTTTCCAACAATTCTTTACACAATACCGTGTAGCGTTAATGGGTTCCACAACCATTGTAAAGCCTTGTTCAATCCTAACAGCTAGTTCGTCTGCAATCCTAGGAGAAAGTTCATGTGTACGGCTTAAAGCTAACTGACGCCTCTCAACAAACCAACCACAAACCATTGAGCGAACACAATCAAGGAGAGTGCAAACAGGTAAGGTCCGAGCCCAACGTAGTGTAGAATTGATATTTTCACATGCATTAGACGTCATTACACTGTAACGTTGAACAGGAGAAAAACTGTTTGCCCAACAGGTAGGATCTATCTCTAACAATCTAAGGTAAGCTTTGGGACACATGTCTTGAATAACATTCATTAGGTGGTAAAAGTCTTCCTTCCTAGCACATGAGGCTGCTTTCTGGAACGCCTTCACAACATTGACGCCGTATGGAAGCAACAAAGACCATGCATTACTCCAGGATATATTGTCTGAACAGCTTTGCTTATGCTAACATGTTGATCCGAAACAATCACCAAATCATTTGGTTGAACAAAAGCTTTCTTAAGTTCGAACAAAAACCATATCCAAGATCTATCGTTCTCCTTATCACCAATACCAAAGGCAAGTGGAAAGATTTGCTCATTTGCATCCTTTGATGCAGCTACAAACATAACTCCTTTATACTTACCCTTCAAGTGCGTTGCATCGACACAGATAACAGGACGACATGATGAAGCAAAACCAGAAATAGAAGCACTGAGAGCCATGAATGCAATGTATTATCATTAGCAATCTGCAACGACACAACAGAACCCGGATTACAAGTTTCGGTCATATGTAAGAAGCTAGGCAAACATCTGAAAGAGTCATCGCTGTCACCGTAAATCTGTTGGATCGCACAATTACGGGCAGCCCATGCAACTGAATATGATATCTAAAAAAATAAAGAAAAGATACAGCTGATTTTTGGAGAAGCAGAAAAATGTATACAAAAAATTTGTTACTGCAAAATTTTTTAGTCAGATGATTTATTAATTTAAATGGCCAGAACTTTAAGAATGAGATTTTTGTGACAGTGGTAATATTGAACACGTTGGAAATAGAAAGAACATACCTTAAAACCAAATTCCGATTGGAGAAAGTGAACCATTTCTTTTGGCCGCAAGATAGCACCGCGAACCATTAGCCGCGGAGCAAAAAAAGCACCCACAACAGTAGAGCACATGGTCCTGTGCTTATTAACTCTCAAATCCAACTCACATGTATGGGGTGCTCGCCAATGTGTGATTCGCCAAAAACCCTTGACACAAGGAGCAGCAGACCGCATATGAAATTGACATCTATCAGGGTACTTACAATGCACATAATATTTCGTTCCACTTGAATGCTCAACAGAAAACTCATACTTATTGGTCAAATGATAAAGACCAACATCATACATCAAGGTCTGTTTATCAACATACATAGCACCTAAAGCCAACTCATCCCTACTGAATTTCATTTCAAATTCACCCTCAACATTACCTTCCGGAACAGGTACAATTGCTTTAGACAATGGAGATAGATTCTTCTCTCCTTGTTTCCCAGTTTCTTTATGGGGGTGGTAAATACTACGTGGGGGTGATTGAGTAGTCAATGGAGGCACAAAATTTGTATTGTGCAGGAATGGATGGAAAAGAGGAGCAGGCTTAGCGTCTATAAAAGGAATCATATTCATAGCCATCCTCTTCATCCAAACTGTCACTACTAACAGCATCATCATCGGGTTCAAAGTCATCATCTTCATCATCGTTGTCCTCTCCAGATTCATGTTGATCACCAACATAAGACTCATCAATTGATGACTTCGCCGCATGTTTCCTTTTATGTTTGGTGCCATCTGTTTTAGTGCATTCTTTCAAAGGTGATGCAACAGTAACGTAGAATTTCCTAACACCATTCTCTAATGCAAAGTTGAGCTCAACATCATTAGTGACATTAAAACGAACACAAGTACCATTGTCTATTGGAGAACCCACCAAGCAAGATACTAAACATAATCCCGAAAAGTGTTGAACACTGCCAATGTTAAACTGAATTTTGCTTAGGAAATCTGAAAATGAACGCTCAACATTGGATAATAGCAACAACAACTTGTCACCACCTTGGTACAAGTCATTAATCCAAACACCACCAAAATGAACTACCACTGATGTGAAATCCATCTGATAAAGTTGAACAGAATTAAACCAAATTAAAAATTGATATATATCAAAACATAATGGGTAGAGAAAAAAAATCCTTCAATGGAAACCCGTAATGGACCCAACCATTCTGTTTTCATAATGTATATCAATAGAAAAAATGGAAGAAACAACAATATAAACCCCATTTGTGAATTAAAAGAATGGCATCTACCCACAACAGCAAATAATTTATATCACGCAAATGCTATATACGAAGACCCAAAAACAACAATCTAATTCTAAAAATAGAATGTTACCGATGTGGTTAAGTATATTCCGAGAATTAATCGAACAACATACCTGATAAAGATAGGGGATAGACGACGCAGATTAGAAGGAATTAGAATCAAGAATGTGGCAAGTAGGGCTTTTCTCACAAGTGAAGAAAACCCTCAATTTGAAATTGGGGGTGGTTGATATATTTTTGGGGAATAATGAATTTCAGGTAACTATTATATATTGTTGGGAAATTTATTAGTAAGAGTTTTGATGAATTTCAAAACCGACTGACCCCAACCGAGTAGATGTTGCCAAAACCTAATGTTAGAAGTTAGGCTCGTTGTTTGAGCAAAGTTAAGATTTTATCTTTACAGGTCTCCAGCTGAAGATGGCAACAAGGCATCACTCAGACAGAACATCAGTTGTCAAGAAATACAACTGAGAGCTCATATGAGCAGATGCAAAGAGGGGGAAGTCTTCAGAACATCAGTTGTGAAGGAAAACAACTGAGCATTCATCAGATGAGAAGCAGTAAAGGGGAAGAGAACATCAGATAAAAAGAAAGTCATCTGAGAGTTCGAACCCAACTGACTAGATACAAGGAAGACAACTGAGTGTTCAGTTTCAGAATATCAGTTGTAGAACTCAACCAAGAAGATCAACAGCTTGAAGATGAAGTCAGCTGAGAGTTCAACTGTTAGTTGTCAGATAGAACATCGGCTGAATAACAAGTTGATTGAAGATCGAAAAATCTTAACCGACCACCCTCTGTGGGAAGTCTGATGTTAAGATTTGAATTTTAAAAGGAAGTCACATGAGGGTTTGACCGTTCAGTCATTACCCCATTTGGCCCAATACAAGGCTATCTCAGATGGAAAGCAGAAGAGCACAGATGCCATATCGGGGAAGTCTGCAGAGATGAGAGACAAGCCATCGCTTTCAACGATTAGAGATCAACAGCTCCTCCAATGGCTAGTTGATACTCTCCGCCTATAAATAGAGGCCTTCATTCATTCGAAAGAAAACAAGACACAGACAAGAGAAGAAACACACGCGAGAAGAAATCTGAGAGCGAAAAGAAAAGAGCAATATTCTTCACGAGTTGAACTGAATCTTTCAGAACATCACTTGTTGCGAGTTCTAGAGTTAGATAGTTTTTGTGTCTTTAGATCAAACCTTGAGAACATCACTTAGTGAGAGTTCGTAGAGAGTTAGATCTTAGCTCACTTCACGTTAGAGCTTTTAGTTGGAAAACCATTTTCTTTTACCTGAAAAGGTTTAGGATTCTACTCTTCCCGCAATTGAGTAGTTAGGTTGTTTAGTACCCGGAAACTAAACTGTAAGGTTGATAAGTACCCGTAAACTTATCCTTAACGGTTGCTCAGCCCGCGTAAGCTGAGTGGTTTGTCCAGAAGAACTTGGACAGAGTTGTGTGGACTCACAACTCCCCGTGGACGTAGGAGGGTTATCTCCAAACCACGTTAAATCTCTGTGTGCTAGTGTTTTTCTTTATTCAGTTATTTCTTGCATTCTTAACTGACTGACTAACCAGCATACAAACATCATTTGCACATTCTCAACTGTTTTGATTTTTGACCAACCGAGCATAAAAGCGTGAGTTGTTTTACGAGTTTAATTTCCACCACATTCCGCACAGCCTCACTCTTCCAGCTGAGGTTGCTTACTCAGCTGTGACATTCCAACTGAGTCTTTTTACTCGGTTGAAGTATTTTTCAGGGTTAAGTTTTAAAATCCTAACTGGTGTATTCCCCCCCCCCATACACCAGTAACTCGTTTCGGGACCATCAAGTGGTATCAGAGCAGTGGTTCAAAAGACTACTGACTCTGTTTCACAAGGTGTGAATTCGAGAAAGTTTCTTCAGTGGTCAACTGAACAGATCTTTTTCACGCTAGTGCATATTTGCTTGCATATTTGCTCTGTTGTTGTGTGCAGATGGACGTCAAGGATAAGATCGTGGTAATGTTCTCGGTTGTAAATTATACATCCTGGAGGACACGGATGAAGAAGATCTTACTGTCGAAGCATCATAGGATGCAACAAGTTCTTTCTTCCGGACCGATCATCATCAAAGAAAAAATAGCTCGCACTCCTACAAATCCCAACGATGGGGATACAGTTGTGGAGTTTGTGGAGAAGCAGCCGGAAGACTATACTCCAAAGGAAGCCAAGGTGAGCCAGTTAGACATCTGGGCTCAGAGCACAATAATGTCCACAGTTGGACAAGATTATCTGCCTTTGATAGAGGAGTGTGAGACTGCAAAAGAGATGTGGGACATCCTGGCATCGCTGAGTGAATGAAGTGATGAGACGAAGGAGAACAAATTCTCACATGCATGCCAAGACTTCGACAATTTTTGTCTAAAGACAGATGAAACAATTTATCAGCTAGAGCTTCGGCTTATGGACATCCTCAGAAGAATCCAGTCCATCCGAAGAGGAAAATACACACTAAGAGACATCAATCTCAAAGTGTTACAAGCTCTACCGGCTGAGTGGGATACTTTTACCAATATCCACAAGAGCCGAGCTGACCTTGGTGAAATGGGAACTGAAAGATTGTTCTCAATCTTAAATAGAAATGAGTATAAGGTGAACCGAAGAAGATCTCAGTCCTCGGTTCAGACGAGTCGACTTGAGGATGTTGGTTCAGCCTCAAAGTCAGTTGCTCTCCGAGCTGACTACTCAAAATTGAGAACATCGAGGCCAACCAGATCGGCTGACACGACTGCAAAGGAGCCAAGCAGAGAAGAACTGCAACAGAACATTGCAGCCCTGTCAAAGAAACTAGCCGACATGGACACTCGGTTCGGGAAATACAAACGATTCTACAAATCAAACCGAACTCGAGACAGTTCAAAGCCTGTCACCAACGGTTGCTTTGAATGCGGGAAGGAAGGTCATTTCAAGGCTGACTGCCCAGATCTATCGAAGAAAGAGAGAGAAGCGTTAAGGGCCAAACAAGCTGGAAAGAACAAGGCCATGGTTGCAGAAGAAGCAGCTGACGACATGGACATCTTCACTGACACTGAAGATGAGGATGAGCTGACTTCCACCAACAACGCTACCGGTCAGGATCAATGCCTCATGGCTCTTGGAACCGACCAGGATGATACTGAGGTACACTCTAATCCTGCTAAGTTAAATTCTTCAAATAAAACTAACATGCAGGAATCACTAGACGAAGAATTGGAACCCTCCTGGAGTGATTTTCAAGAACTCAGTGAGGAACTGTATCACCAATCAGTTGAGTTTAAGAGTCTTCAAGCTCAGTTCGCCAAACTTGAAGATTCCTTAACCGAAAAAGACGATCTGATCAAGAGCCAAATCGAGGAGATTGAGAATCTCAAGAGTCAACTGAACGAGGCTAAGGCTCCAACTGATGAGGAGTTGACGAAGTAGATCAAGGAACAGCAAGATCAGTTGAAAAATCAAGAGGCTCAGATCGAGCAGCTGATAAAGAAGTCAGATGGACAAACCGAGCAGATAACTGTCCTCGTCAAGGAGTTGCAAACTGAGAAGGACAATCTAATCAAGTTGTATCAGTCATCCAAGATCATAGAGAATCTTATCAGTTACAGCAGACAGATAGATGACGTGTCAGGACTCGGTTATGATGTGATTAAAGATAGTGGAATTCCTCCAGCAACCTTCATCAAAGCTGTCGAGGTTAAAGCTGTTGAACCGAACACAGTGGAACCTGAGTCACCACAAAATATTTCAACCTCCACTTCTCAGCAAGCTCAACCGACCAATGCAACCACAACTGAGAAGGGAAAAGGAACAATAGATGAAGGACAGAATGTTCCATCGGTTGGGACATCAACTGAGGGGGAATGTTCCAAAAGTCAGAAGAGGAATCAGAGACGTCGAAGACATAATCACAACCGAACTCAGAATCAGAACCGACCTCTGCATCAACCTCAGAGTCAACAACAGAAAGAATGGCGCAGAACCGACAAGGGTTCAATCATTTGAATCAACAGCGGTTCCATCCCCAGTTCAACCAAAGGTTCCAACCGAGTCAACCAATAAGGAACAGGTCGAACAGTTGGAGATACTCATGCCACAACATGAATCATCAACAGGGCATGAACACCTATCAACAACACTCAAGGAGTTGGAATCAGAATCAGCAACAAAGATTCCAACATGGCGTCCGATCATTCAGACAAATCAAACAGGATAAAAATCGCCATCAAAACAGGGGGAAAGCCTCACCTCCTAAAGTTCAACATGGGAGAAATCCAACTCCTCCCAAGAAACAGAACATCACTACTAACAACAAGCCTAAGGATAACCGAGGTGTTGTTATAGTTGATGATCAAGGAAAAGTGATCTGGAATGATAAATCCATCCGAGTATACAGGGAAAAGCGACGCACAGTTCCAGGGGGAACTGGTTCTAACCCTCCAGGACCCAACTGAAATTGGGGACCTAAGCGAGTTTCTCTTTGCAGGTACAGGAGAAACAGCTGAGGAAGAAGAAAGTGTCTGTAACAATATGGGTAATGGACAGTGGATGCTCGAAACACATGACGAATCTAAAGGATTTGCTTGGAAGTTTCGTGGAGAAAGAAGGTCCATCAGTTACTTTTGGCGATAACTCAAAAGGTTACACCAGAGGTTACGGTACCCTTGAAACCAATCATGTTTCAATTTCTAATGTCTCTTATGTTGATGGATTGAAGCATAACTTGCTCTCCATCAGCCAATTCTGTGATAATGGTTTCTCTGTCAAGTTTGATGCACAGGGTTGCAGGGTTAAAGATGTCGGATCAAAGCAGGTGATATTGTTGGGAAATCGATCACCAACAGGGAATGTCTACTACGCTGATTGGAACAGCAGCCTCCCTGACACCTGCCTGTTATCAAAGAGCAGTTCTGATGTGAGCTGGCTGTGGCACAAAAGGTTCAACCATCTGAACTTCAAGACGATGAACCGACTCGCCAGACAAGAACATGCAAGAGGCATACCAAACCGAGTGTTTTCAACAACACACATCTGCAGTGCATGCCAGCTGGGAAAGCTCGCTAGATCCTCCTTCCGGTTGAAGTCAACTCCCTCAACCGACCGAGTGTTATAGCTGATCCATATGGATTTCTTCGGGCCAGTTACACCAAAGAGCATGAACGGGAACGAGTATACCCTGGTTGTAACTGATGACTACTCAAGATATACGTGGACCATCTTCATGCGCCACAAGAGTGAAACCCGAAATGAGCTGCCCAAGCTGATGGATCGGATATCGAACCAACAAGAGATGAAGATCATGTCTATCCAATCAGATCGTGGAACGGAGTTTCTAAATGAAACCATCATCGAGTATTGCGAGAAGAATGGAATTACCCATCAGACATCAGCCGCGCGTACTCCGCAACAGAATGGAGTAGCTGAGCGAAGGAACAGAACGCTTAAGGATGCAGCCACATCCATGTTAGCCAGCTCAGCTCTGCCAAAGAGATTTTGGGCTGAAGCAATCAACACTGCATGCTACACTCAGAACCGGTCTCTTCTAACCAAGCGGTTGGGAAAGACACCATATGAGTTATGGAGACGCAGAAAGCCAGATATTTCTTATTTTCGCGTTTTTGGTTCTAAGTGTTATATTCACAATAATGGGAAGACTCAGTTGAAAACTTTTGATGCCAAAGCTTCGAAGGGCATATTTCTTGGATATGCTGCTCGGATCAAGGCATACAGAGTTTTCAACAACAGCTCTCGTGTTGTGGAAATAACACCTCATGTTAGTTTTGATGAATCTACTTTTAAGTACAGGGAACAGGTCAAAGAACAACAGGCAGATATACAAGCTCCACCTGTTCTCACCAGATCACAAGCTCTTAGGAAAAAGAACCTAGCTGAACCACTGATTTGGGCAACTGAGGATGAGGATCCATACTCCTCTGAAGATGAATGCGAAGACCCAAGCTCATCCCAAGGGGGAACTTCAGATGATGCTCCTCCAACTGCATCAGCATCCGAAGCCCAACCGAGTCCAGTTCAAACTAATGTCAATGTTGAGAATCCAGACTCAACAGCTGATCAATCACCAGCTCTGAAGACTCCAACTCAGATTACGGAACAGCCACAGTTGGAAGAAGAAGGAAGACGCAACCGAAGATGGTATGAAGTTCATTCCACTGACAACATCATCGGCGATCCAACCGAGTGTGTGCGTACAAGGAGCCGAGTTGCACATCCAGAATCAACCGAAGAAAATTCCAACACTTATGCCGAATATGCTGAGGAGTTGGCAGTTCTAGAGAAATTCGAGCAAGCTGGAGATGTTGCCATGATTTCTTGCTTTGTAGCTGATGTACCAGAACCAAAGAATGTTGGGGAAGCTCTCAACTGTGTCCACTGGACAACAGCCATGCAAGAAGAACTGAATGAGTTTCTACGCAACTGTGTATGGGAGTTGGTAGAAAGACCAAATGGTGTCAAGGTGATTGGATTGAAGTGGATTTTCAAAAACAAGAGAGACGCCATTGGATTCATTGTGAGGAATAAAGCAAGGTTGGTAGCTCAAGGATACTGCCAACAAGAAGGAATCGACTTTGAAGACTCTTTCGCGCCAGTTGCAAGGCTAGAAGCCATCCGAATCTTTCTAGCTTATGCCGCACATCACAAGTTCAAAGTGTATCAGATGGATATGAAGTGTGCATTCCTCAACGGAGATATCAAGGAAGATGTGTATGTTGAACAGCCTCCTGGTTTTGAGACTGGAGATGGAAGAGTGTACAAGTTGAAGAAAGCTATCTATGGACTAAAGCAAGCGCCAAGGGCCTGGTATGACACTCTTTGTGGTTTTCTTCTGAACTCGGGATTCAAACGAGGATCAGTTGACAAAACCCTGTTCACCATCAAAGTTGGAGATGATATACTTGTAGTGCAAATCTACGTGGATGACATCATATTCGGTTCCAAGTCAGAGGAGCTGTGCAAAAAGTTTTCAGATCTCATGAAGGAGAAGTTCGAGATGTCAATGATGGGCGAAATGAATTATTTCCTTGGGTTACAAGTGAAGCAGTCACCAGAAGGGATTTTCATCAATGAGTCTAAGTATACAAAGGAGCTCATCACCAAGTTCGGATTGCAAACAAGTAAGACAACAAGGATCCCAATGAATACTAACTGGAAGATTGAACCTGGATCTGAAGGAAAGCTCGTGGATGCCAGCAAGTATAGAGGGATCATCGGTTCTTTGCTATACCTAACTGCAAGCTGGCCAGACATATCTTATGCAGTTGGAGTGTGTGCTCGATTTCAAGTCCAACCAAGGGAAGCTCACATGTTGGCAGCAAAGAACATCATCAAGTATCTGAAGGGTACTGTCAATGTTGGGTTGTGGTATCCAACTGACGACAATATCCAGCTGACTGGATACTCGGATGCGGATCTAGCAGGAGATCGATTGGACAGGAAGTCTACTTCTGGACACTGTCAGTTCATGGGAAGCAAGCTAGTTTCATGGTTCTCCAAGAAACAAGCATGTGTTGCTACTTCTACAACCGAATCAGAATATATGGCTGCTGGAAGCTATTGCATGCAAGTGTTGTGGCTGAAGCAACAGCTGAGAGATTATGAAGTTGCAATTGGACAGGTTCCCATTCATTGTGATAGCTCGAGTGCCATAGCTATCTCTCTGAATCCTGTTCACCATTCTCGGACAAAGCATATCGACATCCGTCATCATTTCATCCGAGATCACATTGAGAAGAAGGATGTGTCCATGGAGAAGATCCCAACTGAGATTCAGAGGGCTGATATCTTCACTAAACCTCTAGCCGAAGCGCGGTTCAAAATGCTATGTGATTTACTTGGATTGTTAGATCCACCTGATAAGGAACCAGCTGAGGTAAAGAGACAGACATCTATCTGAGGGGGAAGCTCAGATGAAGGGGGAATATTAGATACGGATTGCAAACTGAAGACATCAGACATCAGCTGAACAGACGAACTCGAGTCAGCTGATGGTATGCTGCAACAATGGATCAGACGTCAGCTGAACAGACGAACTCGAGTCAGCTGATGGTATGCGGCAACTGAGGAACTCAACTGAGGTATACAGCTGATATCGACATCAGCTGGCAGGTAACATTTATGACTGAAGGTGTTATGTTCTTAAATGAGAATGTTTGAAATAAATTCAAACATTCCTGAGCTAGTCAGTTACATTAAAATAGCCATCATGTCACATTAAATGTAAAGTACGGCTAAACATCCATAGCCTACTTTATAGTGCGACTGGGCTGACATGAAATTGTACACATTCTCACGCGCTGGTTGGAACTCAGATCAAAACGTCGAGTCAAAGTTAGTCAACAGTCGCGTAATCTCAGCCGTTGATGGATTCGCGCCATTTAACCCCAGCCGTCGATCTCATCTGAGTCAAAGACCTATATAAGGCGAAAAATCAGGAAGATATCTCCTACTTTCCTCATTTGTGCTTATCAAATACTCCCTCCGTCCCACTCATTTTGTCTCCCTTTCCTTAAATGGACGTCCCACTCATTTTGTCTACATCCAAATATAGACATAATGAGTGGTTGTAAGAGTTTCTCTCTCATCTCCTTCCAATCTCATCCACTAGTTTATTAAACAAACAAATTTCCTTAATCTCCGTGCCCAATAGTAAGGAGACAAAATGAGTGGGACGGAGGGAGTATAACTATTCATCGTCTTCCAGTTTTTGCCTAACCCGTTTCTATAAAAAGATCTTCTTTCATTTCCTATATATATTCTCATTGCAGTGATCTTAAATGGCCCCAATAATTAAGAAGATGGCTTCATCCGGACCTTCCCTCGTCCCCACCACTTATGAAGAATCATTTGATATGTTGGTATTGAAGATACACTTAGAGCAGATCCTCTCCGACGAGGATATGGAGTCGCCGGTCCTAGCCCCGCTCGCTAACACTCTCCGTGAGAACAGACTCCTGGAATGGGCCAAGCTCTGCCCCTCCCACTTGCTCAGGCGCCAAGTCGAAGAATTCTACGTCAATCTTGTTCGCCCCCTTGACAGTTCAGAGGGAGTTTCTACGGAGGTGTCCTGCCGACAAAGAGATGTTCCGGCAAGGATGATACGTCGTGTCTCCTTCCCCATCGACGTGTCCGATGTCCTCCGGTACATCATACCAATCAACCACACCGTCACCGAGTTCCTGGAGAATATTACCGACGAACAGGCGGATGAATTTCTACAGGATGCTTTGATCGAGCCGGAGCGGTTGAGGAGCAACATGCAACGGACAAAGCTGAAGCTGGAACACCGCCTGCTGTTCGACGCCGTGTCGAAGGTAGTGTTCGGATATAGTGGTGCGTTCGGCGACATCAGCCGACCCAAACTGAAGCAGCTGGTGGCCTTGGAGCACCAACACCAAATCAACTGGTTCCAATATTTCCTGAACTAGTTGATGGTGGAGAAGTCGAAGATCTCTGAGACTACAGCCGAGTCTGGAGAGAAGCTGCTGAGTGTGAAGGGCACACTCAACTTCGGCTGCAAGATTTCCGCCCTCATCCTCCTCGCAACAAAGGACCGCAACATGGTCTGGGCTGACTGCGAGGAGACGCTGCTGAAGAAGCTGCTGCTGTTCCCGACAGCCAAGAAAGCACAGGAGGTGCTGAGGAGTGTCTACACTCCTAAGGACAAGAGGGAGTCGGGAAAGCCAGCTGAGTCAACAGCTGAGGGGGAACAAGCCGCTGCTCGCCCCGCCAAATCCAAAGCTTCACGTCGCCGAGCTGACGCTGAAAAGGAGTCGGCTGACGAACCTGCCCAGAAAAAGTTAAGGGTAAGGTTCAAGAAGTCCACCAAGAAGGCAGCTGAGGTGCCAGCTGATGAGCCAACTAATGTTCCAGCTGATGAGTTAGCTGATGAGCTAGTTGAGGTTCCAGCTGAGGAGCCAGCTGAGGAGCAAGCTCCAGCCGAGGAGGGAGCACAGGTTGAGTCGACACCTGCTGAGGAGCGTTCCGAATCCAGCCGCTCAGCTGAGGCCGCATCATTCGAGATCGTACCTCGAGCCCCCGGAGCTGATGAGGTTGAGGGCATGGAGACGTCGGATGCATCATCCTCATCTGAGGACCTCGAAGATGTTACCATCTACCCCATGGCAGGAGAGAATGCCGTACCGCCCCCAGAGCCTCTTGCTCTTTCTACCCAAACCGAGCCAGAAATTTCAAGCACTCTGCTCGATGCCAACATCGTGACCGCTCCTTCGGCCGATGTTGAGGAAATCATTGAACCCACACCCTTAACTGAATCCCAAATTCCGAGCTCTCAGCTCGATGCCGATGTTGTGACCGACTCTTTGGCCAACATCGATGAACCTCTTGAACCAGAACCATACAATCTCACCCCCTCCCCAATCAATGAAGCGGAGGACCTCCAGGCAGTTGCTAAGGAGCACGAAGGCAGGGTGGCCTACTGCTTTCAAAAGCTGTTAGGTCTGTTCCCTGCGGCTCGCGACATACCTATCTTCGCCACTCTGGGAACCGAGCTTTTGTACCAGTTCCATCTGATCTTCAGCCACTGGTATGTCAAGGAGGACACGATCAGAGTGCAGAGCTGGGACAGGCTGAAGTCTGATGAGTCCCGCATCCGAGCCTACTTCAACTATTCCAACTTGGAGGTGGCGTACAACAACCGGATCGCACTGCTAACTCGACGGATGGACCAGAGTCTGGCTGAAGGGACGGACACAAGGGAGGCAGCTGGAAAGGAGTGTGTTGACTTCCTTGACAGCATGTTGCCAAAATCAGCTGACTTCCTTGAGGATGTCGATGCAGCAACCGCCGCCGCGAAGGAAGAGGAGGAAAAACTGAAGCTGTACCTGGCAAACAGACAAGCCATGGTCACAGCTGAGCCTCTAGCTCAGTCCGCTCAAGCCCTTCCAGCTGCTCAGCTCGCTCCATCAACAGAACAAATCTGCGAGCTGGTAGCTGCGAGGGTCAACCAGTTGAGGACCGAGCTGCTCGCCAACCTCCAGCACCAACAAGATGACCAGCTGAGGGAGTTGGCAGCATAAGAATCGAAGTTCCAACAACTGGTGGAGGAGAATGCTGAACTGAAGACGAAGCTGAATGATTTCTCCTCCTCCATCAGTCAGGACATGTCAGAGCTGAAGTCCACTCTGTTGGGCTTGAAGTCGGAAGTGAATGTCTTCAAGTCCTTGGCTGACTCAAATCTGGCCAAGTCCCAACAGACGCAGGATGCTGAATGGGAGTCCCGGTTCGAGTCTCGTTGGGCTGAGTTCGTTGCCTTTCAGACAGAGGTCAATGACAACCTCTCTGTCTTGAAGAAGGCAGAACAAGAGTGCCAGGACTCCGAACTGGAGAAGAAGATCGAACTGGAATGTGCGGTCGATGAACTCTTCAACCGTGTTCAATCCACCGAGGCCAAACTCAACTCTCTGGACGGTTCAGTAGCAAGCCTTATTGCTGATGCCAAAAAGGGGGAAGAGAAGGAGACGGAGGGTGAAGCACAGGAAGAAGAATAGACCTAAGAAGAAGGAGTGCCAGCTGCTCAACCATCCAAGTCTCAGCTGAGGAGGAGGAAGTCTGCTGCTGCCAAGTCAACCGAAGTCGGTGGAGCCCAAATGACTAAAGACTTGGAGCAGGCAGAGAAGATTGGAGTTTTCTACAGCTCCATAGCCGAGATCGCAGCCGGATACGGAACTCGACGGGATAACAACCGAAGAGTGCATAACAGCGGCCAAGGCTATGGCTGTAGAGGAGAAGGATTACATGAACCCGAACTGGATCAAAAGGTTTGCCGCCAGCCAGGCGAGGAGGGTGAACCAGTTCGAGGTTGAGCTGAAGAAGGTGTCTCAGAACCTGGACCGCAACGTTGCCTCCCGCAGCCGACGCCGCATCAACAAAATCCAATCAAAGGCGGAAGCTCGGTTGAAGCAACAAAGGTTGCCTCCAAAGTCCAAGGTTGAGAGTCTGTTTAGGCATACCGACAAGTGGATGTCGACCGAGTGGAATGAGGAGTGGGAGTTGTTCAAGCAGGAGTTCGTGAACGACTTCTATTACAGGAAGGTTTACACAACTGACGACCCAAGGAAAGCGTTCAAGGAGGCGCTGACCGAGTTGCACTCAGGTGACCCGGGCATGTTCAGTCAATTCAGGAGGGCCATGATTGAAGCCAACCTGGACTTGAACACTGTTCCAGTTCCCAAGAGGGTTACTTATCGGCCACCTCTTCTCCCGGATTCCAGCAACCCGAACCGCACGAAGATCGCATCTGAGGCGAGGCAGGTCTGCAAAGAGCATGGAGTGGACATTTCCAAGGAGTCACCTGCTAAGAGGGAAATTTTTTTAAGGATTTTTGGCAAGTATGGGCTACAATACTAGCTCAGTTAGTTTTCTAGCAACTGTTGTAATTTTTGGTTTTTGAGCCTATCTTTTGTAACAATCAGTTGTAATGAAAACTATTCAGTTATAAGATTCACCTTGATGAACAATCCCTCATTGTCCAAGCTCTGAATCACAAAGTCGTTTAAATACCATGTTATAACTGTGCTAACCCTTTGATGTTTTATCTTATAGACTGTCTAGAATTTCAGCTGAGATTTCAGATAAGTTAGTGAGGTTTAGATCAATAGTGGTTTAAAGTTGTAAATGGTTTTGGCATCATCAAAAAGGGGGAAATTGTTGGGAAATTTATTAGTAAGAGTTTTGATGAATTCTAAAACCGACTGACCCCAACCAAGTAGATGTTGCCAGAACCTAATGTTAGAAGTTAGGCTCGCTGTTTGAGCAAAGTTAAGATTTTATCTTTACAGGTCTCCAGCTGAAGATGGCAACAAGGCATCACTCAGACAGAACATCAGTTGTCAAAAAATACAACTGAGAGCTCATATGATCAGATGCAAAGAGGGGGAAGTCTTCAGAACATCATTTGTGAAGGAAAACAACTGAGCATTCATCAGATGAGAAGCAGTAAAGGGGAAGAGAACATCAGATAAAAAGAAAGTCATCTGAGAGTTCGAACCCAACTGACTAGATACAAGGAAGACAACTGAGTGTTCAGTTTCAGAATATCAGTTGTAGAACTCAACCAAGAAGATCAACAGCTTGAAGATGAAGTCAGCTGAGAGTTCAACTGTTAGTTGTCAGATAGAACATCGGCTGAATAACAAGTTGATTGAAGATCGAAAAATCTTAACCGACCACCCTCTGTGAAAAGTCTGATGTTAAGATTTGAATTTCAAAAGGAAGTCACATGAGGGTTTGACCGTTCAGTCATTACCCCATTTGGCCCAACACAAGGCTATCTCAGATGGAAAGCAGAAGAGCACAGATGCCCATATCGGGGAAGTCTGCAGAGATGAGAGACAAGCCATCGCTTTCAACGATCAGAGATCAACAGCTCCTCCAACGGCTAGTTGATACTCTCCGCCTATAAATAGAGGCCTTCATTCATTCGAAAGAAAACAAGACACAGACAAGAGAAGAAACACACGCGAGAAGAAATCTGAGAGCGAAAAGAAAAGAGCAATATTCTTCACGAGCTGAACTAAATCTTTCAGAACATCACTTGTTGAGAGTTCTAGAGTTAGATAGTTTTTGTGTCTTTAAATCAAACCTTGAGAACATCACTTAGTGAGAGTTCGTAGAGAGTTAGATCTTAGCTCACTTCACGTTAGAGCTTTTAGTTGGAAAACCATTTTCTTTCACCTGAAAAGGTTTAGGATTCTACTCTTCCCGCAATTGAGTAGTTAGGTTGTTTAGTACCCGGAAACTAAACTGTAAGGTTGATAAGTACCCGCAAACTTATCCTTAACGGTTGCTCAGCCCGCGCAAGCTGAGTGGTTTGTCCAGAAGAACTTGGACAGAGTTGTGTGGACTCACAACTCCCCGTGGACGTAGGAGGGTTATCTCCGAACCACGTTAAATCTCTGTGTGCTAGTGTTTTTCTTTATTCAGTTATTTCTTGCATTCTTAACTGACTGACTAACCAGCATACAAACATCATTTGCACATTCTCAACTGTTTTGGTTTTTGACCAAACGAGCATAAAAGCATGAGTTGTTTTACGAGTTTAATTTCCACCACATTCCGCACAGCCTCACTCTTCTAGCTGAGGTTGCTTACTCAGCTGTGAGATTCCAACTGAGTCTTTTTACTCAGTTGAAGTATTTTTCAGGGTTAAGTTTTAAAATCCTAACTGGTGTATTCCCCCCCCCCCCCTATACACCAGTAACTCGTTTCGGGACCATCATATATATATATATATATATATATATATATATATATACATGTTTTGTTACTGAGCAAATTTGATGTAACCAAGAAATGCAAGTCGTTTTTTTGTTATTACGCAAATTTTAATAGTTTTTTGTTACTGCACAAAATCTTGCACGAAAGAGTATTTTGCAACTAGGATCAAAGAATAGACAAATTTTTTGTTACTAATCAAATACTTTAGAATTACTTCCTACTCATATTTACTATAAATTAATTTCACATTTCTCAATTTTTTATTTTTTGGGAACCACTGAGCAAATTTGGTGTAACCAAATAATGCAAGTCGTTTTTTGTTATTACGCAAATTTTAATAGTTTTTTGTTACTGAACAAAATCTTGCACGAAAGAGTATTTTGCAACAAGGATCAAAGAATAGACACATTTTTTGTTACTAATCAAATACTTTAGAATTACTTCCTACTCATATTTACTATAAATTAATTTCACATTTCTAAATTTTTTCATAATTCTGTAAGATGCATTATTTTTTGGGAACCACTAAAAATCGTGGTGGAAGACATAATAACATGTATGCTTGTATATTAAAAATGTGGTTACTAAAGCGAAATAAAAGTATATTACTGTCTATACTTATAAATTTGTTACTGCACAAAATTGAGATAAACAGAGAATACAACTTAGCAGGCTCAAATTGAGATAAATAATTACGAAATTATATAACCTAATAAGCGATGTTAGAATTACAAGTAGGAGTTCAAAAACTAACAATAAAAAACATCACTAAAATAGATCCAGAATTCTACCATCTAAAAAGCTACAACAATAAGTGTGATTATCAAAGCACCTATTGCATAATCCTTCCACCGGCACTTCAACTTCAAACCAGATATTTCCTGTCTCAATTCAAAATCATTCAAAGTGAGCTGACCATTTGATTCTTCAACTTCATTCTTTGCAGTACGGAGTTGATTACAATCAAATTTTATGACACGAAGTTTATGTTGCAGATCATCCCTCTCCTTACGATATTGAGCAGCAATTGTAGATGAAACATTTTCTGATAAAACAATCTTTCTATATGATTCTTGGAGATGGCCAAGCTGTTCCTTATACAGATCACGATCACGACGAAGTTGTTTGATGTAATCACGTTGAATATCCGTAACATTAGGATCAATCCAATCACAAAAGTCACAAACATCCTTCTGTATATTAAATAAAAAATTATCATCAGACAAATAAACACTGCAAGAAGACATCATGTTTTAAAGAAACTATGAAAAAAAAAATAGAGAATTTTCTACCTCAATATTAGGACAACTTAAATACCTCCTAGCAAGATCTTCATCAGACCAAGACGTGTTAACCATGGCTTTCAAACCATGTTTACATGTCATTTCAACCATGGTTCCTGCAAAATATACCATTAAAATGTAAACATGTAAAGGTAAGAATCAAAACGGGAGCATAAACATCAACCAAAATGAAAACAACAATCTGAAGGACACTTAAACAACAACCAAAACGGGAGCATAAACATTAACCATGAGAAAAGCACACTTAAAAATGTGCCTATAAAAGTATATTCATTTATACCTAATTTACAAACAACAATCTGAAGGACATAATTTGTTACAACAATCAGCCTACACAAAAAACGGGGAAAACAAATATAAATAAAAAATACAAAGATTAGTACAATCAGCCTAGATCCTAAAAAAGTAGAAATGTTGTTAAAGCACAAATAGCTAAAATTTGTTACCGCACAAATTCTTTTGGAGCACAAATTTCATTCACAGCGAACATGAATAAGAATTGGTGAAACAAAAACAAACCGAAAAAAAGGATACATAAAGAAACATATGCTAAACACAATCAGACTGCAAACAAATTAAGGGGAATTTAGTTAACGCAAAAATAGTCAAGGTCGAAGCTACAATAGAAAGTACATTTTCAAGGATGATAACCCACAACAATATACAGTCAGGCAAAAAAATTCAAATTGAATCGAAATCTAAAAAATCGAATCCGGAGAGAAAAGTGTACAATATATCGAGAATTGCAAGGGGAAATATGAGTAGCGGGACAGAAAAAAAGCGAAACAGGAAAAGCAATCTTGAGTAGCCATAACAGAAAAAAATCGAAACAGGAACGGCGATTTTGAGTAGCCATAACATATTTCATATCGAAACAGGAACAAAAGAGGTAGAAGAGACGGAGAAGATACCGAAATTGTAAGAAGTCCAGATCGACAAACAATTGTAAGCAGACGAGCTCGACGGATTTGAAATGGAGCAAATTAGAGAGAGAAATAGCACAAGAAGAAATACAAAAATGGGAATCTGGATTAGAGAGAGAGAGTAAAAGATGAAAATGAAAAGATGAGGATATGAATGGAATTAAAAATTGAATAAGAGGGCAAAAAAGAGAAAAAGTGCTAAATATACAAATTTTTATAAGGGATGCTAGTTTTTAAAAAAACTATACTAGAAGTGCTACTTTTGGGGATTTTCTCAAAAAAAAAATCCATACGACTTGAATTATCAAGAATAGATTGGCACAAGCTCAATTTAGAAACAATAAAATTCTTACAACAAAAAACAACCACAGAGAATGAATTAAAGAAGATATTTATTTTGGTGCAACTGTAATATTCTATACATTCATTTTTTGTCATTAGAATATTTTGTTTTTTAGTGTTTAATTGTTTTTTTCCTTTTTTTAATTTCCAGTTTTTCTGTTCTTTTTTTCCCTGGTTTCTTTTTATTTCCAGATTCATTTTATTTTAATTTCTATTTTTTAATTTGTTTCTAGATTTTTTTTCATTTTTTTTTTCATTTTTTTCTGTTTTCTTTTTTATTTTATTTTTTTACTTTTTTCCTTTTTTTAATTTCCAGCTTTTTTATTCTTTTTTTTAATTTTCAGATTTAATTTTTTTCTGATTTTTTTTATTTCCAGATTGTTTTCTGTTTTTTGTAATTTCCAGATTTCTTTTTTTCTGTTTTTTTTTCCTTTTTTTTTCTTTTTTTTTCTGTTTTTTTTAGAGATTTTTTTTTTATTTTCTTTTTTATTTTCCAGATTTTATTCTCTTTTTTTTGTTATTTTCTGCATTTTCTTTATTTTTTCGCTTTTTTTTGTTTGCCTCTTCATTTTTTTTTACATCTTCGTTTTTTTCAACATTGTCGTGAAGAAATGTAATGATTGTGAAACTTTACGTTTCTTAATGGCAATGTTTACTTTTTCAATGACAATAATTACTTTAACGTTTGATTAAAAGTAGAACTTGTCAAGTTCAAAACTAGACATTGTAGTGACGAAATGTAATAATTGTGAAACATTACGTTTCTTGATGACAATGTTTACTTTTTCAACGATAATAACTACTTTAATGTTCGACTAAAAGTAGAACTTGTCAAGTTCAAAAGTAGACATTGTCGTGACGAAAAAATAATGATTGTGAAACATTACGTTTCTTACTGAAAAAGTTTACTTTTTTCAACGACAATAATTACTTTAACATTCGACTAAAAGTAGAACTTGTCGTATTAAAAAGTAGACATTATCGTGACGAAATGTAATGATTGTGAAACTTTACGTTTCTTAATGACAATGTTTACTAAAAAAACCTGAAAAAAAAAATATTTAATTGAAAAAAAAAATGCAAAGTAAAAAAAATACGGGCGTATGTATCACACATGTCGTGCGTGGAGGCGCGCGCTTGTGTTACACCCGCCACGCGTGGGTTTATGGTATAAAACCAACTCACAGAAACACGCCTCATTAAAGAAACGTAAATATCGTCAAGAAAATTAAAATCAGAGACCTAAATTTTCGTCCAATTTTGAATTTGTTACTACTCCCCCGTAATTGATCAAATATCCTACTTACCACATTTCACTGTAATTGATCAAATATTCTGTTTCACTTTATAGATTTACATACCTTTAAAAATACAATTATTTACACTTCTTTACCATTACCTTTACCAAATCCAATTAAATTAATCCACACTAATTAACACCCTAATCCAACACTAATAGCCCAACCCAAAATTAAAAAAATAATTTTTTATTCCGATGTCAATTTTTTCTTTTTTTGCTGTTATTCTTTTTTTTTTTTTATCTGGAATTGAAACATTACTCCTCAAGATCTTGGGGTAATTCTAAGGCATTAAAATGCATGAAACAAAATACACATCTCAAAGAGCAAAGATTTAATTTTTGTTCTAAGGCATTAAAAAAAAGACTTCAAGAATCACACTCTCAATTTAATTGTAAGTGATGCAGATTGTTTTAAATGAGAGGGGAGAGAGATTGAATACACAAATGTTAATTGCAATTAAAAGCCAAGATTAACACTACCCCTCAAATCTTTTACACTATTTTATTTAATTTTACCAACTTTCTTAAACTCCGCACAAAACAGTAATTGAGGCATTATACCAATTACGGAGGGAGTATCTTTTAACATTCGGCTAATATCCAACTAATAATATATCTTATGAACAGAGAAGTCTTCCGCTCAATCTACCCTTCAAAGAACCACAGGAAAATAGGTATTTAGTTGTATTACATAAATTGTACTATTTTCGTTCCCCAAGTCTCTTCCTAAGAGGAATTGACATGAGTATTAAAGAAAAGGTTGTTGAGTTTATTGTGAGTAGAGAAAAAGTGATTGAATTTGTTGTGAGTGGAGAAAAGGTTCCACATTGAAGGTAGTGATATACTCCCTCCGTCTCTGATATAGCTTCCTATCTTTCATTTTCGGGGTGTCCTCCATATATCTTCCTATAGACTTTTGGACATTATCCATAATAAATTATTATTCTCTACCCTTACTTCATCAATTTATTTACCTAAAATATCACATATGGTTCACCGCTCTCTCAATTAATTAATATATCACTTCTTTAATGTGGGATCTTTTCTCCACTCATAACAAATTCAACCATCTTATATCTACTCAAAATCACATTTTCTTAATCCCTTGTTACTCCTTCTTAGGAAGATATATCAGAGATGGAGAGAGTATTAATTAATTGAGATAGTCGTAGACCATATGTGGTATTTTAGGTAAATAAGTTGATAAAGTAAAGATAAAAAATAATAATTTATTGTGTAATAATTTTTAAAAATAGTTAAAAAGAAATTTGAATATCGTTTCGAAAAGAAAAGATAGGAAGAAACTTGAAGATCAGAAATAGGATATGCAATCGGCGTGATGATATGTTACTACAGCAATAAGCGAAATATGTTCTTTAAATATAATATAAAAAGCTCAAATTAATATAACTCATACACTTGGACCTGTTCTTTGTATTTAGGCCTTACGGATGGGCCTCTTCCAGGTGTATTAAGGCTCTACTTCACTTACCTTATTGGCATATGCACCAAAGGCTCCCAAATGTCTTAGTATTTTTCTTGTAATAAGTTCTAATGCTTCATTTGTCCATGATAATTTACTCTAGTTTCTGCTTGATATGAATTTTAAGAAAAATTGATAAAGTTATTGTGTGTGTGATAAAAAGTAAAATTAAAAGGTAGTTGAATAAAATTGTTATAAGAGGTAATTCATCTATATAGTCACTTTGACTAGGTGGAATACAATAGTTGTCAAATAACTTAATATTGACAAATTCTAGCCAAAGTGGAGTATTTTGGACCAAAATACCCTTACTTTTTATAAAAGCAACTTACTTTTCCTCTTTTCTCTCTCATTCTCTTCTCTTTTTTTCCTACTTTCACGTGACATTCCTTCTCTTCTTTCTCTTTTCTCTTTTTTCTTTTATTTTATCTCTCCCTCTCTCTTTCCTTTTCATTATTTTCTTTCATCGTTTTTTCTCCTCTTCAACTCTTCTACTCTTTCTTCTCTTCTTTTTTTCTTTTCCTTTTTCTACAGCCATTTTTCCCCTTTCTTTTCTTTCTCTTCTTTCACTTTTTCTTTTTCGATTTCGCTTTTTTCCTTCTTATCCGGCAGCGACCTCGTCGACGATGAGAGGATTGACGGCGGTGAAATCTGTGTGAATTCATGGTTAGATCTGTGCGAAATCTGCCATCGTCACCGCTCTCTCTCTCTTCTTCCTGTCGCCGTCGCCGTCGCTCTCTCTCTCTCTAGGTCTGTTATCGCCGCCTCCGTCGCCGCCGCCGTCGATCCCTCAACTTTTCTGGGCTGATGCATTGTTTCTCTGTCTCTCTCTCTCTGTGTGTCTTGCTGCTTTTGTATTTTGTTGTGTTTTTTTTTTTGTATTTTGCGATTTTGTTACGATACGAAATCATAAATTCGTAACAGAGAAACAAGGCATATTGATGCGAAATGTCAAATTCGTAACATGGAACAGATACGAAATGTCGAAATTGTAACATGAAATTATGACAAAGTGATACGAAATCATAAATTCGTAACAAAGAAACAAGGCATATTGATGCGAAATGTAAAATTCGTAACAGAGAAACAAGATATGAAATGTAAAATTCGTAACATGGAGCTGATACGAAATGATAAAATCTTAACAGAAAGTCAAGGCATAGTGATAAGAAATGACAAAATCGTAACATGGAATTAAGGCATAGTAATACGAAATGACAAAATCTTTACACGGAATCAAGGCATAGTAATACGAATGTTGAATTTTTGAAGTATACATGTTACGAATTTCACAATTCGCAACATATTATACGAATTTCGTATATAGTGTTGCGAATTATGAATTTCGTAACTAACTTTGCATTTGGTTCGTTTATTTAACGTTACGAAATTACAATTTCGCAACATGTTTGAGGCTTTTTGAAGGTTTCGTATCCGAATTTTTTAGGTATACAATGTTGCGAATTTCGCAATTCGTAACACTTACGAAATTCGTATATAGTGTTACGAATTGCAAAATTCGTAACTAATTGTGCATATTGGTTACGATTTACTAATTTCTTAATAGAGTTGGTTTCGTAATGTCAAGGCATAGTGATACGAAATACTAAAATCGTAATCTGTTATGTTACGAATTTATTAATTTCCTAATACGAAATCAACGATTGATGATATTGTTGTTATGAATTGTATGAATTCGTAATGTCTTATATTACGAATGTATGAAATTCGTAACACAAATTAAAGATTGTTTTTGTGTTACGATTTGTTATTTTCGTAACTGATTTATTACTATTTGTTGATTTCGTAACGATACGATTTCTTACGATTTTGGTTTTATGTTACAACTTGTTTGTTTTCATAATTGCTTTATCATGTAGCGTGGTGTTACGAAATCATAAATTGGTAATAGAGAAACAAGACACATTTGATTCAAAATATTGAATTCGTAATATGGAATCATGACAAACTGATACGAATTCATAAGATTGTAACATGGAATTATGACAAAGTGATAAGAAATCATAAATTCGTAACAGAGAAACAATGCATATTGATACGAAATGTAAAATTCGTAACAGAGAAACAAGATTCGAAATATAAAATTCGTAATATGAAACTGATAGGAAATGATAAAATCTTAACAGAAAGTCAAGGCATAGTGATACGAAATGACAAAATCGTAACAAAATGTTCAATACGAATGCTAATTTTGTAACATAACATGATCCGGTGATGCTTGACGGCAAGATTCTTCCGCTTGAATATCCATTCTATCTGTAATAAACAAACAATTAAACTAATTCAGTATTTCAGAACATGTAACACATGTTACGAAATTATAATTTCGTAACTTCAAATAAACATATGAAAATGCAAAGTTAGTTAATGAATCAAAATTCACAGTTAGTTACGAATTTCACAATTCGTAACACTATATACGAATTGTGTTACGACTTGTGAAATTCGCAACATTATATACCTAAAAATATCAGATTTGAAACCTTCAAAAATCCTCAAATATGTTGCGAAATTGTAATTTCGCAACAGCTTATGACCGAAATTCCAAAAACGTGTTACGAAAATATGAATTAGCAACAGATTATTCAATACGAAATTCATATATTTTGTTGCGAATTGTTAAATTCGCAACATTATATTCTTAATAATTTTAGTCTCGAAACCTTCAAATAGTCCCAAACGTGTTGCGAAATTGTAATTTCGTAACGTCAAATAAACGAATGAAAATGCACAAGTAGTTACGAATTTCACAATTCGCTACACTATATACGAAATTCGTATATTTTTGTTGCGAACTGTGAAATTCGCAACATCATATACTTAACAAATAGACACAAACATGTAACAAAATTGTAATTTCGTAACATGTTATAACCAAAATTCCAAAAACGAGATACGAAAATATGAATTAGCAACAGATTATTCAATACGAAATTCGTATATTTTGTTGCGAACTGTTAAATTCGCAACATTATATTCTTAAAAATTTTAGTTTCGAAACCTTCAAATAGTTCCAAACGTGTTGCGAAATTGTAAATTCATAACGTCAAATAAACGAATGAAAATGCACAGGTAGTTACGAATTTCACAGCTCGCTACACTATATATGAATTGTGTTACGAATTGTGAAATTCGCAACATTATATACCTAAGAATTTCAAATTCGAAACCTTCAAAAATCCTCAAACACGTTGCGAAATTGTAATTTCGCAACAGCTTATGACCGAAATTCCAAAAACGTGTTACGAAAATATGAATTAGCAACAGATTATTCAATACGAAATTCGTATATTTTGTTGCGAATTGTTAAATTCGTATATTTTGTTGCGAATTGTTAAATTCGCAACATTATATTCTTAAAAATTTTAGTTTTGGAACCTTCAAATAGTCCCAAACGTGTTGCGAAATTGTAATTTCGTAACGTCAAATAAACGAATGAAAATGTACACGTAGTTACGAATTTCACAATTCGCTACACTATATACGAAATTCGTATATTTTTGTTGCGAATTGTGAAATTCGCAACATCATATACTTAACAAATAGCCACAAACATGTAACGAAATTGTAATTTTGTAACATGTTATAACCGAAATTCCAGAAACGTGATACGAAAATATGAATTAGCAATAGATTATTCAATACGAAATTCGTATATTTTGTTGCGAATTGTGAAATTTGCAACATTATATTCTTAAAAAATTTAGTTTCGGAATCTTCAAATAGTCCCAAACGTGTTGCGAAATCGTAATTTCGTAACGTCAAATAAACGAATGAAATGCACAGGTAGTTACGAATTTCACAATTCGCAACACTATATACGAATTGTGAAATTCGCAACATTATATACCTAAAAATTTCAGATTCGAAACATTCAAAAAGCCTCAAACATGTTGCGAAATTGTAATTTCGTAACTTCAAATTAACGAACCAAAATGCACAGGTAGTTACGAATTTTACAATTCGCTACACTATTATACGAATTGTGTTACGAATTGTGAATTTCGCAACATTATACACCTAAAAATTTCAGATTCAAAACATTCAAAAAGACTCCAACATGTTGCGAAATTGTAATTTCGCAACGTCAAATAAACGAATGAATATGCACAGGCAGTTACGAATTTCACAATTCGCTACACTATTATACGAATTGTGTTACGAATTGTGAATTTCGCAACATTTAAAAAGACTCCAACATGTTGCGAAATTGTAATTTCGTAACGTCAAATAAACGAATGAAAATGCACAGGAAGTTACGAATTTCACAATTCGCTACACTAATATACGAATTGTGTTACGAATTGTGAATTTCGCAACATAATACACCTAAAAATTTCAGATTCGAAACCTTCAAAAAGCCTCAAACATGTTGCGAAATTGTAATTTCGTAACTCAAATAAACGAATGAAAATGCATAGGAAGTTACGAATTTCACAATTTGACGGGAATCACCCCAAATACACCCCAAAAAAATAGATTTGGATTTCCGGAATCACCCCAAATACACCACGAATCACCGGGAATCATATCAACACTTGTAAATCATCAAAAATAAATACGAAAATAGCATTATTTCCGGCTAGAACTAGAATTTTTCTAGAGAGAGAAAGATGGAGAAAGAGAAATAAAATCGAAAAAGAGATTAGGGAAGATATCGAACCTTAGTTATGTCGACAATATTACGAGCTCCATGGTGATTTGGAGGGGTAGCAGCGGCGACGACGGCGGAGGAAGCAGTGGCGAGGTTCTAGAGAGAGAAAGTTGGAGAAAGAGAAAAAGAGTAGGAAATATCTCGAACCTTGGCTCTGTCGAGAATATTACGAGCTCCATAGTGGTTTGGAAGTGGCGCGACGACCGAAATGGCGGTGGCGGAGGAGAGGAGGCGGTAGAGCTGAGAGAATTTTGAGAGAGAGATAGAGGGAGAATTGAGGGGGTGGAGAGTTTGCAGAGAGAAGTTTGTTGAGAGAGAGAAAGTGGGCTACAGTTTTTGAAAACAAAAGTAAATAAATGGGTTTTATGTTTTTGGATAAGTAAGGGTATAATTGTCCCAAAAATACATTTTTTACTATAATTTTACCATATTATGTTCCTTGACAACTATTGTAATCTAAGGGAAAATTTTGCTATATGGGTCCTTCACTCTTGTTATAAATAGGATAAAGGTAAAACTTGATAAATAATGCACAGAATGAAGGTTATGATAGTACATAAAGTGAACTATATGCCTAGCTAGCAGTACAAGGGCACAAGAATAGAGAAATTAAGGAAAATATGTAACCAACTTTAAGTTTACCATTTTTTTCTGAAAAAAGCTGTAATATTTTGTATTTTTTTCTCGTTTAAACAATTTTCAAAAATGAAAGATTCATACAGGATGTGAATCTGGTAGAAACTCATCCTTATATGAGTTTGTAGGAACCAGCATAAATATCACTTATAAAATACACAAATTATAGTACCTTAATGCACAAACATGTTAATGCACAAATTACATTAACTTAATGCACAAATTATTTAACATTATTTAACATACTTTTAATGCACAAACAACAGTAATCTAATGCATCAATTAATCTGGATCATAGATTAAAAAGAAATCGAACGGTCCAAATTAGTTCTAATTCCTATCTAAAGATGAATTTATATAGATATGGTCCACTCCCTAAGTATTTATTTGCCCTCTCGAACTCGTAAATCTAACTTAATCAGCAAGAAAATGATTGTGAAGCGAATTATATATGATGATACAGCATTATGCCTGAAATTTGTTGTTTTTGTTATGCAATAGGAGAGAGAAAGTGGTTTTGGTAGAAATCACGTCTACAAAAACAAAATGCATCGAAAGTTCACATTGTTGATCATGTTTTGATTAAAGACATAAATTGTAGAAATTTTTTCAATTAAAAGATACTAAATGACATTTTGATTTAAACTTTTAAATTTTTCTTAAAAAAAAGTAAAATGTGTTGGATATAATGGTTTTTAAATCATTATTTTGTGGTGATTAATTATTTAATTATTTGATAATTAAATAATGGAGGATTATTTTACTTGTCGAGTAAATAATCGAAATATATTTATTGTCTCAGAATTATTATACGGTGAGTGAGAAATGATATATTTGAATTGTGTGTTGAAGATAAATTTGTTGTAGGAAAATTCATTAATCAAATAATCGAGCTCGTATTTTAAAATCGGGCCTTGGGTTTGGGTTTGACTAATAATAAGTTCTTTTAATTAAAGAGTTGGACTTGGCCCACAACCTATTTAATTGTTTTGGTTTCTCGGCCAAATGTCCAACACATAAGTTAATTAAGTATTGTTATTGTTTAATTACTTAGAATGCAAGTTACGGCTATTTCATGGTAATTTCTTGGCAGCAAAGTAATTGTACCCTAAATCACCAAACAGATATCGTCGGCTCCCCTCCCTTGAGTGTTATATATATGAGCCTCTTTTAGTGGTTCTAACACACCTCAAAATTTGCTCTCTTCTCTCATACCATCAAAGCATCTCATATAGTTGCATTCTAGAGTTCTATAGCTCGGTTTTCGATTTCTATTTAGTTCGCCCGAGCTCTTTCTTATTTCGGTGCGATTAAGAAAGAGACGATGTCGTTTTATCTTTGACAGACGATACGTCGTACCGTGAGCACTAGCCGGGGCATATCTCGTCTTGCGGAAAGAGGCCTTCCTCGACTCGATGGAATTCAAGTTAATTCTAGTTATTTCGTTTATCTCATTTTGTAATCTAATAGTTTTGATTTCGTGTTCAGTTATATATTCCAAGCTACTTCCATATTGTCTTGTTGTACTCTCGTTATTTTTCCAACAATCGCAAGATGAGATATAGTACATGTTCTACGTACGTTGGAGGAGTTTGGACTTTTGATATCAACTTGAACCTTTCGAAACCTTTGCTCGGAGATGTCGACTTCACCAGCAAACGGAGGTAACACCGATGGTTCATCCTCATCATCCACCATTACTGCCACCAACTCGACGATGGCTCCGCTCGCTGCAATCTCAAGGCCTCCGCCTTGTGCCGAGCATCCCGACAAGTTCACTGGTGCTGACTTCAAACGTTGGTAAAAAAAATATTGTTTTACCTAACTACGTTGGGTGTGGCAAATTTTCTGAAGGAAGACGCTCTTGTTGTTCCTGAAGGTGAAACAGACGTTAATGTTCGTACTACTTTCGACCTGTGGGGTCAAGGCGACTTCTTGTGCAAGGGGTATGTGCTGAATGGTTTAGGGGACAACCTCTATTCCATTTATGCAAATATCAAGACTAAGAAAGAGTTGTGGGAAGCCCTTGACAAAAAATACCATTTTGATGATGCCGACACGAAGAAATTTGCAGTGGCCAAGTTTTTGGACTACAAAATGGTGGATACCCGATCAGTGGTTGAACAAGTGCAAAAGCCGCAACTCATATTGCATGATATCGATGCCAAAGGTATGACTCTGCTTGTTGCTTTCACTGTCGCAACGGTGATTGAGAAGCTCCCTCCTTGATGGAAGGACTTCAAGAGTTATCTCAAGCACAAACGGAAGGAGATTACTCTTGAAGATTTGGTGATCTGTCTCCAAATTGAGGAAGACAACAAAAAGCAAGATCCCAAACCTAGGGTCGTGGTCGATGCTAAGGCCAATCTGATGGGGACTCCTCTAACTTCAAGAAGTGTGCTTGTCCCAATGCTAATGATAAAGGAAAAGGGAAGGTGCAAAACAAGAAGTTTTAAGGCAGGTGTCGTAATTGCGACAAACCGAGTCATGTGGCGAAGGACTGCCGAAAGCCCAAGAAGAAGAACAAGGTAAAGCCAAGTGCTCACAACGTCGAGAAGAATTTTGACAAGTGGGATGAAGATGATCTGACTACCGTGGTCTCTGAAGTGAACCACGTTGATAAAAATAAGGCTTGGTTTATTGATATCGGCACCTCCGTTCATGTCTGCTCGGAGCGAAGCCAATTTTTAACCTACGAGGAAGTGGGAGAAGGAAAAAAGGTCCATATGGGAAACGATGGTACCTCTGAAGTCGTCGGCATTGGTGATATTGTGATCAAGATGACTTCTGGTCAAGAGCTGAAGCTTAAGGATCTGCTGCATGTCCCAGACATATGAAAGAATTTGATTTCTGGTTATTTACTTGTTAGTAAAGGTTTTAAGCTTGTATTTGAGAATGAAAAGTTTGTGTTGACTAAGTTTGGAAAGTTTCTTGGAAAGGGTTATGTTTCCAATGGACTTTTTAAGCTCAATGTAATGGTCGTGCATCGTGTTCCAAGTATCATTAATAAGAATGGATCTATTTCTGCTTACTTGCTTGAGTGCTATAATTTATGGCATAGTAGATTAGGACATGTTAATCTAAATGCGATAAAAAGATTAGTAAATTTAAATTTGCTAAGTATAAGTGAATTCAATTTACAAGACAAATGTGAAATTTATGTTGAAGCTAAAATGGCTAAGTTACCGTTTCACTCGGTAGAAAGGAGCACTGAACCTCTTGGTTTAACTCACACCGATGTATGTGATTTAAAATTTGTGCAAACTAGAGGTGGGAAAAAGTATTTCATTACTTTTATTGATGATTGCACACGTTACTGTTATGTCTATATCTTGAGGAGTAAAGACGAGGCGATTGAAGCTTTTAAGAACTTCAAAGCCGAAGCGGAGAACCAACTTGGTCAAAAGATTAAGATTGTTCGTAGTGACCGTAGAGGCGAATATGTTGCTCCGTTTGAGGAATTATGCAATGCAAGTGGTACAATTCATCCAACAACTGCACCTTATTCACCTCAATCGAACAGAGTTGTCGAGCGCAAAAATAGAACTTTGAAAGAAATGATGAATTCTTTGCTCATCAGTTCAGGGTTACCCCAAAACATGTAGGGGGAAGCTATTTTGACAGCCAACTATATCCTCAATAAGATTCCTCTTAAGAATAAGGATGTAACTCCATATGAATTATGGAAAGGGCGAAAATCATCGTACAAATACCTCAAAGTGTGGGGGTGTTTGGCTAAGGTAGTAGTGCCTCTGCCGAAACAAGTTACAATTGGCCCTAAAACAGTTGATTGTATCTTTATTGGCTATGCACTTAACAGTAGCGCCTATCGATTTTTAGTTCATCGTTCTGATGTACTGGACGTGACAGTTGGTACAACGATTGAATCTAGAAATGCGATTTTCTTTGTGAACATCTATCCTTTAAAAGAGAAAGATGTTGATAAACCTGAAATAAGTTCTGAAAAAAGAACTGTTGTAAAAACTACTAGTTCTTTTCCTAGTGAAGTTGAGCCGAGACGTAGTAAAAGGGTCAGAACTGTTAAAACTTATGGTCCTGAGTTTATCATTTTGTTATTGGATGGAGAACCAATATCAATTGAAGAAGCGTTATCTGCTCCAGATGCTAATCTCTGGAAATAAGCTATCATTAGTGAGTTAGATTCTCTTATGAAGAACTATATATGGGAGTTGACCGATCTTCCAGAAGGTTGTAAGGCCTTAGAATGCAAATGGATCCTTAAAAGAAAGTTTAAACCTGACGACACTATTGATAAGTATAAAGCTAGACTTTTTGACAAAGGCTTTAAGCAAAAAGAAGGCTATGATTTCTTCGACACTTATTCACTTTTGACAAGCATTACATCTATTCGGATGCTACTCGCGATTGTTGCTTTGCACAATCTTGAGGTTCATTAAATGGATGTAAAGATTGCATTCTTGAATGGTGAATTGGAAGATGAGATTTATATGGAACAACCTACAGGGTTTGTAGTACCTGGTTAAGAAAAGAAGGTATGCAAACTAAAACAGTCTTTGTATAGGTTAAAACAAGCACCTTTGCAGTGGCACTTGAAATTTGACGAAGTAATGTTGTCAAATAGTTTCAAGATCAACGAGTGTGATAAATGTGTTTATATTAAAGGAACACCCGACTCTTTTGTTATCGTGTGCCTTTATGTAGACGACATGTTGATTATGGGAAGTAATAATCAAATTATTGTTGATACAAAACTCTTGTTGAAACGAAACTTTGAAATGGTGGATCTGGGGCTAGCAGATGTGATTCTTGGAATCAAAATTCTAAGAACATCTGAGGGGATTGTTTTGACATAATCTCATTATGTTGAAAAGATTCTCAAGAAGTTTAATGCTTTTGAGAGCGTACCTGGAAAGACCCCATTGGATCCAAGAACATAGGTAAGCCTGTTGCTCAAAATGAGTATGCTAAAATAGGCACTTTGATGTATTTGACAAACTGTACTAAGCCAGATTTAGCATGTTCGATGAGCAAGTTAAGTCAATTCACGCACAATCCAAGCAAGGAACATTGGATTGCTTTGACTCGAGTTTTGAGATACTTGAAGTATACTCTTAACTATGGTTTGCACTACATGCGATATCCCCAACTACTTGAAGGGTACTGTGATGCTAATTGGATCTCTGATTCAAAAGACTCGTTCTCAACAAGCGGATATGTTTTTTGTGTGGGGGGGGGTGCTGTTTCGTGGAAATTAACGAAACAAACGTGTATTGCTCGATCCACCATGGAATCCGAGTTTATCGCTTTGGATAGAGCAGGGGAAGAAGCAGAGTGGCTTCGTAATTTCTTAGAAGATATTCCATGTTTGAGGAAATCGGTGCCTGCAGTTACAATACACTGCGATAGCCAATTAGCTATTGGTAGAGCACACAACAGTTTCTACAACGGCAAGTTTCGACATATCCATCGACAGCATAATACTGTGAGAGAGTTGATCACGTGTGGTGTTATATCAGTTGACTATGTAAGGTCAATAGATAGCTTGGCGGATCCGTTAACCAAAGGTTTAAACCGTGATCAAATAAATAAATTGCTAAAGGGAATGGGATTGAAATCCACATTATAAGGATGATTCTAGTGGTAATCCAACCATGATGACCGGAGATCCCAAGAACTTGATTCAATGGGACAACTAAGCTACAAAAGCCCGAGTTGAGACACTCTCAAGACTTTTTGTCTTTTCCCGTTGCCCTAGAGAGCAAAAGAGTGTGATTACCTGCATTAGTGGTGGAGGTTAAGTCTCCTAGACTTTCAATAATTCTTAAATACCTCGGGGAGGTAGAGTATGGCAGGATACTTGAGAAGAATTACCTGTATAAGTGAGAAGTGTGGCCGCTTCAATTGAGTGAATCACTTATGAAAATTCAAAGATGTTGTCTATGGCCAAAACGGACACAAACGTGAAACAAATGGAGTTGATATGGTATTGTGTTGATACTATTGACTCGGTATATGCCAAGGAGGAATAGTTCAAAGTATCGAGTCTACTAGTCCGCCTGTATATCGGATAGTGTTAACTATGGAAGGTTCAAAATCAAAATTTACCTTTCCAAATGCAATATTGCATTGTGAGGACTAAGCTAGTGTCTACATACATGTATAAGCATTTCCACTCATGTAGGGGATTGACTGATATAATTCTTTTTAAATCGTTATTTTGTGGTGATTAATTATTTAATTATTTAATAATTAAATAATGGAGGATTATTTTACTTGTCGAGTAAATAATCGAAATATATTTATTGTCTCAAAACCATTATATGGTGAGTAAGAAATGATATATTTGAATTGTGTGTTGAAGAAGAATTTGTTGTAGGCAAATTCATTAATCGAATAATCAAGCTCGTATTTTAAAATCGGCCCTTGGGTTTGGGCCTGACTAATAATAAGTCTATTTAATTAAAGAGTTGGGCTTGGCCCACAACCTATTAAATTGTTTTGGTTTCTCGGCCAATTGTCCAACACATAAGTTAACTAAGCATTGTTATTGTTTAGTTACTTGGAATGCAAGTTATGGCTATTTCATGGTAACTTCTTGGCAGCAAAGTAATTGTGCCCTAAATCACCAAACGGATATCGACGGCTCCCCTCCCCTTGAGTGCTATATATATGAGCCTCTTTTGATGGTTCTAACATACTTCAATTTGCTCTCTTCTTTCATACTATCAAAACATCTCATATAGTTGCATTCTAGAGTTCTATAGCTCGGTTCTCGATCTCTATTTAGTTCGTCAGAGCTCTTTCTTATTTCGGTGCTGATTAAGAAAGAGACGTCGTCGTTTTATCTTTGAAAGACGATACGCCGTACCGTGAGCACTAGCCGGGGCATATCTCGTCTTGCGGAAAGAGGCCTTCCTCGACTCGACGGAATTCAAGTTTGTTCTAGTTATTTCGTTTATCTCATTTTGTAATCTAATAATTTTGATTTCGTGTTCAGTTATATATTCCAAGTTACTTCCATATTGTCTCGTTATACTCTCGTTATTTTTCCAACAAAATGACGATTATTATGAAAACTACGCTAGCCGGAATGAAGTTCACGTACCATCTTGTTGAAAATCATACATAATATAAATATCATGAGACTACCCAAAACAGTAGTAATTAACATTTAACAATGACATAAAAATTGGATTTACAGAAAAGTTGAAAAACAGTATCGTTATTATTTAGGATTAAGTACCAAATAATCCTTTAAAGTAGATATTCATCTACGGATGCACTCCTAATGAAACATTAAGGGCTATCAACACCCCAACATATCTATAAGTGTTGCAATTGCAACCCCCATCGTCTGATGAATAGTTAATACCGTTTGAATACATTAGATTTATCATTTTGGCCGCCATATATGATTGTTTCATTGTTGCAGAACTCTGAGCATTCAAAAAACAACTGCATCAATCTTTGCTATTAATGGATCTTTTAAAATGTTTTAACTCAAAATTTAGATTAAAATAATTAAAAATAAGTTAAAAGTTGTATCTAGCAGATTTCTCAAATTAGATGGACCCTACAAAAATATTTACCCTCCCTTAAATATTTTTATCCTATAAATTGAGTTGGCCCACAAGTTATAAAAGGATCAATGCAAAATAGGAAAACTGTTGTATGCATTTGTAAAATATGGGCTAGAAATATTATAGGGAAAACTTTAAAATCAAATTTAGGATCAAAATTTTTTAGAATCCTGTTGAATTGTGAGTGCTCTTATACGTACGGGTGCGTTTCGTTAGGAGTGTATTTACACATGAGTGTCTACGTTGGGGGGTTATTTGAGTGCTCTTATACGTACGGGTGTGTTTCGTTAGGAGTGTATTTACACATGAGTGTCTACGTTGGGGGGTTATTTGATCTTAACCCTATTAAGGATGAGGGGCAAAAAAATGATAACGCCGTCTGTGGGAATCGAACCCACGACCACGTGGTTAAAAGCCACGCGCTCTACCAGCTGAGCTAAGACGGCTACATGACAAAATTTAGTAATTTCTATATTAACCTTATCATTATAGAAAATCATTGCTAAAGAAGCCCAATTCATCTCATCGACCGTTATTAACGCGGGCGATACGGTCTTACTATTTAAGTGAGAAGATAATTAGTTAGAACTTAGATGGATCTCTGTGTATATAGTATTAAGTCGTTCAGAGCTTTTCATTTTTTTGCATTTTAAGTGTTATTTTCATTATTTTATATCCAATGTAACCTTAATTACTAGGTGGGTGACAAGAAATGGCAATGGAAACATCACTTGGAGAAGAAGACCAGCAATTTATCTTTCTTTCAACCAGCTATTAGTTTATCAATGAATAAGGTAAGAAAGAAAAGTTACAGTATTAATTTACGAGCTAACGCTTTGAACGACTTGTATCATGAATGTCAGGGAGTATATAAAATAAAATAAAAACGTACATATTAAAAACATCAATGATGTTGAACGACGTATTTTTGGAAGATATTGAAAAGTAGTATTTTTTGATAGATAGTATTAACCCATATTATATTATTTATATAGGTTTATACATTATTTGATAGTAAATATTATTAATAAGTCCCTTGTTTAGAGCAAAATCCGATTTTATAATACAAAGATCTTTACATAAATAATACCACCAGACCCTTGGTATTGTGTCATCCAGTAACATGTATTAATCTTACGAGAGACTATTTTACCCTCAATTCTCCCTAATCTCTTCCTCTTCCTCTCCGTCGAAGACCGACTCCAGAAGAAGAATAAATCAAAGTTCAATAAAATGTCAGAGTAATTCTTCCCCAAATCCCATAATGCAAACCCTAATTTACCACAAACCAATCTACCGATTTCCGCCCGCCTCCCGCCCTCTAATTTCCGCTTCTCGCAAATTCGTAAGAACAGTGACTTTCTCGGAATTCGCACCAAAAGAATTGGGTTCAAGACGTTGATTTTATGCTCTGCCGCATCTCTCGAACCTCTGAGTTACGGTGGCTGGGACGATTTTCAACTCGCCGGCAACTCAGTCGACTCAGGTGAGGTAAATCAGTTCCGGAATCTTCTTAGTTTCTCTGGAATTGGTGATAAAAAAAGTATGCATTTGTGTATCTGTTTGGATTCATTCATTGGCAATCTCTAGAGTTAAGGTTTCATGGATTATGGTGTTTCCAGCTTCTGCTATGATATTTATTGTTGGATTTTCAGTTGGATTGATTAGAGGGGGTCACTTGAAAGGATTAAAATTTCTGTGATGTTGGTGGTGGAGGCAAGAGAGAGGGAGAGGGAGGCAGCTGAGAGTGGAAGAGGAGAGGGAGAGATGGGGTTTTTTACAGTGTTATGGGAATATATATGATGGTGTTGTGTGTAATTTTTAAGTTAGGGTAAAGATAATATGGGGAAAGTATAAGTTAATCTTTATTTTAATGTGATGCACCAAACAACAAATTTTGTTATTAACTAACATAATTCTTATATTTTCTACCAAACACACAAATACAATAATTTATCATATCATATCCATATTATTTATCTCTATATTATTTATCTCAATATTATTATTATTATTATATCCTACCAAACTAGGCCTTACTATAGTCACATACTATAGTACAATTGTTATCAAGATCATGGTTAATTTATTTAAGAGCCCGATTTATCTCCTAAACTCGTCTATGGGAGTTCAATCAAGATGGCTCATGTATTAAAGGTCCCGATAATTGCAAAGTACGTAGCAGAAAATTATTATACTATTTATTTAAACGAGAATTATTCTATCTTGAATCTATTTTATGTGACACTCTTCATATTCATTGACTGATATTTATCTAATTTATTCAATTTTTTATTTATTAAACACTATTTTTCTTAATTTTTAATAATACTATAATAAAAAAAATTCAAATCTCAATCCTTTTCCATATATCAAGATTTGCGGTTCCCAATTTCTTTAAACTTATATCTTACGTGAGTCTAAGCCTACCATTTACATTTTTTTAATTTTATTAATATTTTATATATTATATTATATTATATACAATTATAAATCTTTTATCCCACATCATTTTTACAATCAACTCTATCTATTGGAAAGCTTATATATACTTATAATTAATATATATTTTCTCATCCTTTAACTAATTAATTAGTTGGTCAAATAATTAGTTAATAAATAATTATATTTTTACATTTTGACCATCTTTTTATTAATATTTTCTCACATCGTATTTTTAGTAATCCTCACTGATTGGAGAACTTATTAAATGATTAAATATAATATATTAATCATCAATGTATAATTTCTCATCCTTTACACCATTGATTTTATTTGATCAATTAATTAATTAATCAAATAAATAATTATATTTCTATATTTGACTATTTTTTAATTAATATTTTGTCACACGTATTTTTAGTAATTCTCACCGATTGAAAAACTTATTAAATGATTAATTAAATATAATATATTATTTTCTCAATGATATAGTTTCTTATTTAATTTGAGAGTCAAAAATATTTTTGTTCCACATCTATTTGAGAAGAAGAGAGCTTCATTTTTTTTGATTTGAAAACTAATATTTAACACTATTTTATATTTATATATATATATATATATATATATATTCTAATTATAATTCTAACAGATATTTTAATATATTCAAAACTACCACAATCAAATATGGAATGAGAATCTACCCAAATATTATATATATATATATATATATATAGTTATATTAATATAAAAACCCTCCTTATTCTAAAAAATGAGAATTGATCTCATCCATTGATTTAGAGGGATGGATGGTGAAGATTGGACCGGATCAACCTGGGTCAAATCGGATCAATCCGTTGTCTTGGGTCGCACCATGCATTCATATGCACCACACTATACAATCGAGATGCACCACTAAGTGCATTGAGATTCAAAATATTTTTGTTTTTTTTTCCGTTTTTTTTTTTCATGTTTTATTTTTCATTTTTTTTTCGTTTTTCTTATACTGTATTCATATGCACCACACAATGTATTCATATGCACCACACTATATAACGAGATGCACCACGCTATAAAACTGAAATTCGGTGCATCTCGTAGTGCATCTCATCATACTGTGTGGTGCATATGAATTCTTGGAGCGGTGCATATGGTCTGACCGTAAAAAAAATTGAAAAAAATAACTCAAAATTTGGTGCATCTCAATGTATCTAGTGGTGCATCTCATCACATTATGTGGTGCATATGAATACATGGTGCGGTGCATATGGTCTGATCGTAAAAAAAAATCGGAAAGAAAAGTTAACGGGTTAATTCAGGTTGACCCGCTTTGACCAAGATCAAATCTTAACCATCCATTATGTAAAAATGTGTGGTTGAGATTAATTCTCATTTTTTAGGATAAGGAGCCCTTTCACAAGAGTACATCCCTTTATATATATATATATATAGATAATATAGTAAAATAGCCAAAGTAGAGATTATAACCTAATATATAGCCCACCTTTTTAAATTACACAAAATATACCCACTTTTTATAATTTAGGACCTAAATACCCTTCTTTCGCTCCTACCCAATCCATTTTATAGACCCACTCTCTCCCCTCCCTCTCCCTATCTCTCCTCCTCGATTCGCTGCCGCCGTATCCCTCGTCCTTTGGAACTTCATCATCTTCGCTTCACACACACCACCACCATTCATTTCCACCGAATCAATTAGATATACCTTAACTTCACATGCCCCAGTTTCGCGGTCAGATTCGACAGCCGTCGCCTAATTCGGGGGGCGGAGAACGGTGGTAAAAGGCTGGGCATTCCGCCGTCTCATCCACAAATTCCGCCAATCTCGCCGTATTCACAGATCTCGGTTTACCGCGCCGGGAATCAGCAGAATTTCGGTACCAGTCCAGGGCCATCGCATGCTCGATCTTTGTCACAGCCGGCTGTTTTCGCCGGTGATTCGCTGCCGCCGTTAATCCCCTCTCCTTATAGAGAGTCTTCTGGGGTTTCGACTGATGTGGCTATGGAGGAGAGTGAGGGTGGGTGTCGCATAGTCTGTTATGGCAAATTGGTATGAATAATAATATAAAATAAGAAATCTGCATGTATATATAGGCCAATAAATGGAGGTCGGTATATGAAAATGGAGAGGCACTGGGATTGGGCTTCTGAGGTCGTTGCTGTGTTTTTTTCTCAACTGTGACAGTAGTGACTAGTTAATGAGTGTGTGACTGTGTGTGTGTAAATATAATTTAAATTTGGTGACAGGAGAGGGTCAGATGAGATGACAATTGACATGAAGAAGAAGATTGAAGAAGATGAAGACTGACATTTCAAGTGTTGTTATGAATGGATTTGTCTTATTTGATATTGGGGGTGAAACAATTTGGTGTTGTATAAATACAACTACTGCCTTTTCTTATGCAGACATCTTGCCTGTTTCTTCCAACAATTGTCTACAACTTTGCGAAGGAGAATTCAGGAGGGCAGCCAGTGCAATTGGTTAGGAAAGAGACGAGTTGGGAGAGAGTAGAGGAGGGTTTAGAAGGGATGGGGGAGAGAGAATCTGAAGGTGAAGTTGTGGATGATTTGTTCAATGCTTATATGAAAATCACAATATCAATTCTTGTATTGTCTTGCATCATTTTGTACAATATTTTGCTTCATATTTATTTAATCTTTTGAGTAATTAGTATGTACTGATCGAGTTATAAAGCTTGTAACCTTCACCGATGATTCATAACAATGATTATGAGTACAACGTAACTTGGTACTTTGGCACTAATGACCATATTAGTGTCAAAGTACCAACAAATTTCAAAATCTTGCCAAGTATGTTTGGTACTTTGGCACTAATTGGTGTATTTTAGTGCCAAAGTACCAACAAAATTCAAAATCTTGCCAAGTATGTTTGGTACTTTGTCACTAATTGGCGCATCTTAGTGTCAAAGTACCAACAGAATTCAAAATCTTGCCAAGTATGTTTGGTACTTTGGCACTAATTGGTGCATTTTAGTGTCAAAGTACCAACAAAATTCAAAATTTTGCCAAATATGTTTGGTACTTTCGCACTAAGATGCGCCAATTAGTGTGAAAATACCACTCATGAGTAGTCTATCATACATGAACATCATACATGAGTGTCACCCATGAGTAGCCTATCATACATGAACAGCATACATGAGTATCACCCATGAGTAGACAATCATACATGAATAGCCTACATAAGTGCCACCCATGAATAGCCTACCATACATGAACAGCATACATGAGTGTCACTCATGAGTAGACAATCATACATGAACAGCCTACATGAGTGCCACCCATGAGTAGTCATTCATACATGAACAGCCTACATGAGTGCCACCCATGAGTAGACAATCATACAGAAAGCACAAATGACCATATTAGTGCCAAAGTACCAACAGAAAGCACAAAAAAAATACTTCACTTGGTACTTTGACACTAATGATCATATTAGTGCTAAAGTACCAACAGAAAATACAAAAAAATACTAAGTAATTTGGTACTTTTGTACTTTGGCACTAATGACCATATTAATTAGTGCCAAAGTGCCAAAGTGCCAAAGTAACTTTGGCACTTTGGTACTTTGACACTAATTAGGGGTCAAAAATGCCCGACTTCTTGTACCCGAATTCGATCCGACCCGCGCGCCCTTCATTAAGGGTATTTTTGTCCCAAATTAAAAAATATTGCTAAAATTTGTATTTTTTTAAAAAGTGGCTATATATTGAATTTTTATCCTCATTATGGGTATTTCATAAGTTATCTCACATATATATATATATATATATATATATATATATATATATATATATATATATATATAGGATTAGGATTATATAAGAATGACCGTTATTCTAAGGTTATCTACAATCTTTGGAGACCACTAGTGGTCTCCAAGGGGTCTCCAGCACAATTTTTTCACTAGAGACAATTTAGAGACACCTACCCCTGCAATCCAACGGTCTTTAAGTTGTCTCTATCTTTAATATTAAACAATTCTTCATTTTCATTTATTAAATTAATTCATGTACTTGTAAATAAATTACAATACACTAATTAATAATAATTCGAATTTTCCATTAATATATGAAAATTAGAAAATTACATGCCTTCACAATAAAAAAAACACTAATTAATTAAAAATTAAAAATTACATAAAACCAAAAATTACAAAAAAAAAAAAAAATTAAGCCCATCCCCGACGTTACTTCACCTCCTCCACCATCATCATGTGAACCTGGAGCTGCTCCGGCGTAATAAATCTCGCATCCCTGGAGACAACTTCCAAGTTAGTGGCATATTGTTTGGCCCGAGCAGCTTCGGTCCTCGCCCGAGCATTTTTCAACTTCGCTTGAGCTGATTCCCGCATTGCCACCGCGGTCTCATGCTTGGCCTCGGTGAGCTGGCCCAGTTTGGAGTTGTATCAATCCAAAAGGGCGTCAAGCTGGGACGACTCACGTGCCGACTCCTTTCCTTTGGCCCTTGCCGCATCTCGGTCCTCCGGTTAGGGAGGCGCGCTTTCTCCTACTGTGGACTGAGCTTCCTCCGCTGACGGCTGGGATGCAGAAGATGTGTAGTTGTCCTCCGCTGTAGTCTTCGTCCTTTTCATGGAGGGTACGTCTGAAAAAACATGCAGGAGGAACTTGGGATAGTCTTTCAAGATCTCCCAAGCTGTGAAATAGTGGAAAGAAGGGCTGCCCGTTGATGTCTTGTAGATTTGTTGGGCATCACTGAGCACCATTCCGACATCGGCGCCGCTTTGCCCGCGAGCGGTCGCTTTGCAGTAAGCGACAATTCAAGCTTTAACCGCTGTTTGGATGCGGCCGAAGTAGCTCTTAACCTGCTTCGTGTTGAGTTGCAAGCCGAACCTCGCATTGAAACGATTCTGGACCGTTCCCCAGTAATTTTCGCCGGACTGGTCGCATCCGATGATCAAGTTGCAGGTCTCCTCCACCCAAATCTGTGCCAAGTAGATGGCTTGTTCGTCGGTGTAGTTGTAACGCTTGCAGCCCTTGACAGCTTCGTCGTCATCTTCATCGGCAGCGGCGGCGGAGGTGGCGATGGCTTTGCCCTTGCCCTTGCCCTTTCTTCCTTTGGCAGCGAGCTATGACGACGACAGTGCCATAATTAGGTAATCATCGGTGTTTGTCGTCGGGTTGTCGCTATCGGGGGAGAAGGACGGGTATGACTCGGTGGAGGCCGAAGTGTTAAGGTTGATTGAATCAAGTCCCGCCCCCGTATAATCATATATGTCGTCGGACATGTCGGAAAAGTACGCCGACAAGAAAGGGTTGTTGGGATTGTGGGAATCTATATTTTTTTTGGATGAAAGAGTTGGAGAAATAAAATAGATGAAAAATATGAAAGGGATGAATGAGATGAAGAGGAATGAAATGAGGGAGAGGAAAACATGTACTTATAGGCAAACAAAATTGAATAAAGAAAAAGAAAAAAAATAAGTTAGCCATTTTTTTGCCCGTTGCCGATATTAAATTTTTAAAGTTAGGCACGTGCACAGCACGCGCCAATAATTTTTTTTTTTTCGATATAGCCGCTCGAGCCGGTCTCGAGCTGCACCTCCCTCCAATGTGGGTGTCTCCAACACTTACGGTCTCGAGCCGGCTTCGAGACAGCGTTATTTCAAGTTTTTTTTTCAAGTTTCCATTTTTTTAAGTTTTAATTTTTCCATAAAGCTGGGTACATCTCATGTCAACGTATGATTCATCTAGTTTCACGTTGTGGTGCATCTCATTATAAAGTGTGGTGCATCTACCATATTGTGGTTCATGAGATGCACCACTACGTGTACTGATATGCACGGGACAGTGTAATCAGATGCACCACTATGTTTACGAAAATATCTTTTGGTTTGCCGCTTCTTCTTTGGTCAATATTCGAGCGAGGAGAGCCGAAGGTCTAGGAGCGAGCCAAAAAATCTAAATTGTTGCCCGACAATTATCCTTATATTAGTAATCAGAGCTAAGGCGGAGCCGAGAAAAAAATCTTATAAAAAAACAAAAAAAAAAACTGAAAAAAAAATCGGACATGCACCACACAGTGTATCTAGATGCACCACACTGTATATTTAAATGCACCACACAGTGTATCTAGATGCACCGTGTTTTAAGTAAAAATCGCCCAGAAAAAAAAAATGGCGCATGAGCTACACGCGTCCGCGCGTATATCTCACTCGCCCGCCCTTTTTTTGAGATGTGTGGTCCAGATTTATTCCTATTTCTCACTTTAAGGGTCATTTTTACAATAGTTATTGTGAAAATGACCCTTAAAGTGAGAAATAGGAATAAATCTGGACCACACATCTCAAAAAAAGGGCGGACGCGTGTAGCTCACGCTCCATTTTATTTTTGGTGATTTTTTTTTAGAATATGGTACGTTTAGATACACTGTGTGGTGCATCTAGATACACTATGTGGTGCATCTGGTTACACATTGTGGTGCATGTCTAATTTTTTTTCAGTTTTTTGTTTTACAATTTTTTTTTCAGTTTTTTTTTCTCGGCTCAGCCTTCGGTTCCCCTCGCTCGAATCTTGACCAAAGAAGAAGCGGCAAACCAAAAGATATTTTTGTAAAGCATAGTGCATTTCCTTAGACCTAGTGGTGCATGTGATTACATTGTCCCGTGCATATCAGTACACGTAGTGGTGCATCTCATGAACCACAATGTGGTAGATGCACCACACTTTACAATGAGATGCACCACAACATGAAACTAGGTGCACCATACGTTGACATGAGATGCACCCATCTTTATGGAAAAATCAAACCTTAAAAAAATTGAAACTTGAAAAAAAAAAATTGGAAAATTTTCTTCTGGATACACCGTTCTTCTTATTTTTGATGCACCATATAAGTGGCTGAGATTAATGCTCATTTCTTAGGATAAGGGTCAGTCTTATATGATTATAATCCTATATATATATATATATATATATATATATAGAGAGAGAGAGAGAGAGAGAGAGAGAGAGAAAATTTGTTATATACGTTTTGGTGAGTTAACAAATTTGTTATGTACACCTAAAGCAAATGCAATTAGTTATATCCATTTTTACGAAATTGCCCTTCAACATACCATTTGGCTTTACTCATTATCATTTATATTTTTATGCAGATTTTGAATAGGATTTTATGGGGAATAAAACATGCAAATCATACGCATTTTGTATTTGAAAATGTATGCGCCTTTTTTTTTAACTTAATTTCTCTACTTTGCTTATCAAAATCCCTTTTCTCAATTTGGAGATAATCTATTTAAACCTATTAGGCCCATCGCATTTCTCCGAAACATCGACCTTCATTTTTTCTGGGTTGATATTTCTCCTGGTGTTGAGTTTCTCCCAGTTGGCTTGATAAACCTGCCATGTAGAAGAAACTTCGATTTTGTCAGTATTAATCTTAGAGGTGCCAGTTATTGGCCTAAGACTAATCTCTCCCTCTTTTACCCCAAAGGTGCTTGGTTGACATGAAACTTCAAGGTGTGACTCCTGAAGTTCATATTTTCCTTGAGCCAATGGTTCTGAAGAAACCATCAACTTAGGACTTGGGCAAAGGGTATTGGAATCCCCTGCTACAGGTTTAGAGACATATACTCTAAACTCTCCTTTTTCCAAAGGTTCTTTGGAAGCACAGAGGAGGGCCGGTTGCATTGCTTCCCAGAGTTGACACTGAGTAAGCAAGCATGCTTGTATTCTACTAGTGACTTTCGTCTTATCAGCAGATTGCAGTCTTCCTGCTTGTTCAGCATGAAGAACGCACTCGTTCCATTCCTCAAATAGCATTTCCAGATTGTCTCTGAAATGCCTTTGGGTTGTTAGGATGGATCTTGCTTCAACTGGCTCCATCTCTTGTCAAAAAATCTGCAAGAATATTTTCATGAGACTTTATAATAACAATATCAAATATATAATATTGGCATTGAGCCTGCCATCTAATTAATCTAGCTTTTTCAGGTTTAGATTTCATCTTGTTCCTTAAGAAAGCTTTAACCTGCATGTTATCAACTTTCAAGGTAAATTTCTTTGCTAATAAAAATAAAGGCCATTTTTTAAACGCATTTCGCACTGCAAAGAATTTCTTCTTGTTGATGTGCCACTGCACAGTATCACTTTCTTATAATAAACCACTACAATATCTGTAGGGTTCTTCTCCATTGGGTGTGATTTTGGTTAAGACTGCTACCCACTAATAATCACTCGCATCCGTATACAGGACCAAGTCATCTTCGTCGTGTGGTATCGAAAGTTTTGAGAGATTTATGTAAACCTCTTTTAACTCCCTCATTCCCTTTTTATGTTCATCCGTCCAGATGAATGTGACATCCTTTTTCAGTAATGAACTGTAAACTTTCTTGTATTTTACAAGGTTTTTGATAAATGCACCTGCAATATTAACAACTCCCAAGAAACTTTGAAGTTGTTTATTCTCTTTTAGATCTTCAGGAAAAGTCTGGATCTTTTGCACAATATGATCCTGTAACACAATTCCTGATTCATCGATCTCAAGAAATTCTATTTTTCTGGTTGCAATGACTGCCGTCTTTTCGGACAGTACCAGACCTTTCCTGTAACAAACATCTGCAAAGATATCTAGATGTTTGGCATGTTCCTCCATATTTTTTTATGCTATTAAAATATCACAATATAGACTAACATAAAAGAAAAATAATCTTTAAAAAGATTATACATCTTTCTCTGAAATATTTGGGGTGTGTTAGCTAACCTGTTGGGAAATTTATTAGTATAAGTTTTGATGAATTCTAAAACCGACTGACCCCAACCGAGTAGATGTTGCCAGAACCTAATGTTAGAATTTAGGCTCGCTGTTTGAGCACAGTTAAGATTTTATCTTTTCAGGTCTCCAACTGAAGATGGCAACAAGGCATCACTCAGACAGAACATCGGTTGTCACAAAACACAACTGAGAGCTCATTGTTCCGATACAAAAAGGGGGAAGTCTTCAGAACATCAGTTGAGAAGGAAACCAACTGAGGGTTCATCAGATGAGAAGCAGTAGAGAGGAAGAGAACATCAGATGAAAAGGAAGTCATCTGAGGGTTCAAACCCAACTGAGTAAACACACGGAAGACAACTGAGTGTTCAGTTTCAGAACCTCAGTTGTAGAATCCAACCAAGAAGTCCAACTGTTTGAAGTTCAAAGTCAGCTGAGAGTTCAACAGATCAGAACATCAGCTGAAGACCACTCAGATGAAGATCAAGACTTTCAACCGTCTAACCAAGGTTGACTGTCAGAAAGGTTAAGATTTGAATTTTAAAAGGAAGTCACATGAGGGTTTGACCGTTCAGTCATTACCCCATCTGGCCCAACACAAGACTGTCTCAGATGGAAAATAGAAGAGCACAGATGCCATATCGGGAAAGTCTGCAGAAAACAGAGACAAGCCATCGCTTTCATCGATCAGAGATCAACAGCTCCTCCAACGGCTAGTTGATACTCTCCGCCTATAAATAGAGGCATTCTCTCATTCGAGAGGTTAATGATATGCGAGACAAGAGATAGAGAAGTGCAATCACAAGAGAATCAAGCAAAAGAAAATCAGCAAAAATCCTATTCTAAGAACATGAGCAGCTGAGAGATCAAGAGTGATAGAACATTAGTAGCTGAGGGTTCATAGAGTGAAATTCAATCTTAGATCTTAGTTTGAGTGTTTATTCGTTCAAACCTTAGATCCAGCTCTCATTCGTGATCGAGTTGTAGTTGGAAATCCCACCCATACTCACACCCTAAAAAGTGTGCTAGGACCTTACTCTTCCTGTAATTGAGTAGTCAGGTCGTCAAGTACCCGCAAACTTGACATAGGCTGTTTAGTGCCCGGAAACTAAACTGTAAGGTCGATAAGTACCCGCAAACTTATCCTTAACGGTTGCTCAGCCCGCGTAAGCTGAGTGGTTCTGTCCAGAAGAACTTGGACTGAGGTGTGAGGATTCACATCTCCCCGTGGACGTAGGAGGGTTATCTCCGAACCACGTTAATTCCTGTGTGTCTGTGTTTATTCTTATTCAGTTACATATTGCATTTTTAACTGACCGAACTAACTGGCATACAAACCTCATTTGCACATTTCCAACCGAGCTGTTTTGGTTTTTGACCAATCGAGCTGTTTTGCGTGAGTTGTTTTAACGAGTTTATTTTTCCACCACATTCCGCATAGCCTCACTCTTCCAGCTGAGGTTGTTTACTCAGCTGTGAGATTCCAACTGAGTCCTTTTTACTCAGTTGAAGTGATTGTTCAGGGTAAAGTTTTTAAATCCTAACTGGTGTATTCCCCCCCCCCCCCATACACCAGTAACTCGTTTCGGGACCATCAAGTGGTATCAAAGCAGTGGTTCAAAAGACTGCTGACTCTGTTTCACAAGGTGTGAATTCGAGAAATTTTCTTCAGTGGTCAACTGAACAGATCTTTTCACGCTAATGCATATTTGCTCGCATATTTGTTCTGTTTGTTGTGTGCAGATGGACGTCAAGGACAAGATCGTCGTCATGTTCTCAGTCGTCAATTATACCTCTTGGAGAACTCGGATGAAGAAGATCCTTCTGTCAAAGCATCACAGGATGCAACAAGTTCTCACTTCTGGACCAATCATCATAAAAGACAGAATAGTTCGCACTCCCACAAATCCCAACGATGGAGATGCAGTGGTGGAGTATGTGGAGAAACAGCCAGAAGACAACACTCCGGAGGAGGCAAAGGTGAGCCAGCTGGATATCTGGGCTCAGAGCACAATAATGTCCACAGTTGGACAAGATTTTCTGCCTTGGATAGAGGAGTGTGAAACTGCAAAAGAGATGTGGGACATCCGGGCTTCGCTGAGTGAAGGAAGCGACGAGACGAAGGAAAACAAGTTCTCACATGCATGTCAAGATTTTGACAACTTCAGTCTGCGACCTGATGAGACTATCGATCAGCTAGAGCTCCGGTTTATGAACATCATCAGAAGAATCCAGTCCATCCGAAGAGGAAAATACACACTAAGAGAAATCAATCTCAAGGTGTTGCAAGCTCTACCGGCTGAGTGGGATACTTTCACCAATATCCACGAAAGCCGAGCTGACCTAGGTGAAATGGGAACTGAAAGACTATTCTCAATCTTAAAAGGAAATGAGTATAAGGTCAACAGGAGGAGATCGCAGTCCTCAGGGCAGACAAGTAGAATTGAGGATATTGGCTCAGCATCGAAGTCAGTTGCTCTCCGAGCTGACTACTCAAAGTCGAGACGTCAAGGCCAACCAGATCAGCTGACACGACTGCAAAGGAGCCGAGCAGAGAGGAACTGCAACAGAACATTGCAGCGTTGTCAAAGAAGCTAGCCGACATGGACACTCGGTTCGGCAAATACAAATGCTTCTACAAATCAAACCGAACTCGAGACAGTTCTAAGTCAGTCACCAATGGTTGCTTCGAATGCGGCAAGGAAGGACATTTCAAAGCTGACTGCCCAGACCTCTCAAAGAAGGAAAGAGAAGCATTGAGGGCCAAGCAAACTGCAAAGAACAAGGCCATGGTAGCTGAAGAAGCAGCTGACGATATGGACATCTTCACAGACACTGAAGATGAGGATGAACTGACCTCTACCAACAAAGTCATCAGTCCGGATCAATGCCTCATGGCACTTGGAACCGATCAAGATGATATTGAGGTACAATCTAATCCTGCTCGCTTAAATTCTTTCAATACTTCTAACATGCAGGAATCTCTGAGCGATGAGTTAGAACCATCCTGGAATGATTTTCAAGAACTCAGTGAGGAACTGCATCAACAGTCGGTTGAGTTTAAGAGTCTTCAAGCTCAGTTCGCCAAGCTGGAAGATTCCTTAACCGAAAAGGACGATCTGATTAAGAGCCAAACTCAGGAGATTGAAAATCTTAAGAGTCAACTGAAAGAAGCTAAGACACCATCAGATGAAGAGCTGACAAAATAGATCTGGAAGCAGCAAGATCAGTTGAAAAATCAAGAAGCTCAGACCGACCAGCTGATAAGGGAGTCAGATGGTAAAACCGAGCAGATAACCGTCCTCCTCAAACAGTTACAAACTGAGAAGGACAATCTAATCAAGCTGTATCAGTCATCCAAAATCATCGAAAACTATTTAAGTTATAGCAGACAGATGGATGACGTGTCAGGACTCGGTTATGATATTGTCAAGGATACTTGTATTCCACCAGCTACCTTCATCAAAGTAGTAGAAGTCACAGCTATCGAGCCTAACACAGCTGAGTCTCAGAAGCTAACTCAACCTCCACCTCTCAGCAAGTTCAACCGACCAACAGAATCTCAACTGAGAAGGGAAAAGGAGTAGCTGATGTAGGACAGAATGTTCCATCGGTTGGGACATCAACCGAGGGGGAATGTTCCAAAAGTCAGAAGAGGAATCAGAGGCGTCGAAGGCATAACCGGAACCGAACTCAGAATCCGAACCGACCTCTATATCATCCTCGGAGTCAACATCAAAAGGAATGGAACCGACCTCAGAACAAGCAAGGGTTCAAACATCTGAATCAGCAGCGGTTCCAACATCAGCTCGACCAAAGGTTCCAACCAAGTCAACAGTTATGGAATAGGTCGGACAACTGGAGATATTCATGGCACAATATGAATCTTCAGCAGGGCGTGAACAGCTACAGACAAGCCACAGGAAGTTGGAATCAGAATCAGCCACGAAGATTCCAGCATGGCGTCCGACCTCACAGACAAACTCAACAGGATAAGAATCGCCATCAAAACAGGAGGAAAGCCTCACCTCCTAAAGCTCAACATAGGAGAAATCCAACTCCTCCCAAGAAACAGAACATCACTACTAACAACAAGCCTAAGGATAACCGAGGTGTTGTTATAGTTGATGATGAAGGAAAAGTAATCTGGAATGATAAATCCATCCGAGTTTACAGGGAAAAGCAACGCACAGTTCCAGCGGGAACTGGTTCTAACCCTCCAGGACCCAACTGAAATTGGGGACCTAAGCGAGTTTCTCTTTGCAGGTGCAGGAGAAACAGCTAAGGAAGAAGAAGGCGTCTGCTACAATGTGGGTGATGGATAGTTGATGCTCGAAACACATGACGAATCTAAAGGATTTGCTTGGAAGTTTCGTGGAGAAAGAAGGTCCATCAGTTACTTTTGGTGATAACTCAAAAGGTTATACCAGAGGTTACGGTACCCTTGAAACCAATCATGTTTCAATTTCTAATGTCTCTTATGTTGATGGATTGAAGCATAACCTGCTCTCCATCAGCCAATTTTGTGATAATGGTTTCTCTGTCAAGTTTGATCCACAGGGTTGCAAAGTTAAAGATGTCGGATCAAAACAGGTGATATTGTTGGGGAAGTCGATCTCCAACAGGGAATGTTTACTACGCTGACTGGAACAGCAGCCTCCCTGACACTTGCCTGTTATCAAAGAGCAGTTCGGATGTGAGCTGGTTGTGGCACAAAAGGCTCAACCATCTGAACTTCAAGACGATGAACCGACTCGCCAGACAAGAACATGCAAGAGGCATACCTAACCGAGTGTTTTCAACAACACACATCTGCAGTGCATTCCAGCTGGGAAAGCTCGCTAGAACCTCCTTCCGGTTGAAGTCATCTCCCTCAACCGACCGAGTGTTACAGCTGATCCATATGGATCTCTTCGGGCCAGTTACACCAAAAAGCATTAATGGCAACGAATATACATTGGTTGTAACTGATGATTACTCGAGGTACACGTGGACCATTTTCATGCGTCACAAGAGTGAAACCCGAGATGAGCTGCCTAAGCTGATGGATCGGATATCGAATCAACAAGAGATGAAGATCATATCTATCCGATCAGATCGTGGAACGAAATTTCTGAATGAAACCATCATTGAGTATTGCAAAAAGAATGACATAACCCATCAGACATCAGCCGCGCGTACTCCACAACAGAATGGCGTAGCTGAGCGAAGAAATAGAACTCTGAAGGATGCAGCCACATCCATGTTAGCGAGCTCAGCACTGCCAAAGAGATTTTGGGCTGAAGCGATCAACACAGCATGCTACACTCAGAATCGATCTCTTCTCACCAAGCGGTTGGGAAAGACGCCCTACGAGCTGTGGAGACGCAGAAAGCCAGATATTTCTTATTTTCGTGTTTTTGGTTCTAAGTGTTATATTCACAACAATGGGAAGACTCAGTTGAAAACTTTTGATGCCAAAGCTTCGAAGGGCATATTTCTTGGATATGCAGCTCGGATCAAGGCATATAGAGTTTTCAACAACAGCTCTCGTGTTGTGGAAATAACACCTCATGTTAGTTTTGATGAATCTACCTTTGAGTGCAGGGAACAGGTAAAGGAACAACACGTGGATCCAGCTGTTCTACCAGTTCTCACCAGATCGCAAGCACTTCGGGAAAAGAACCGAGCTGAACCACTGGTATGGGCAACTGGGGATGAGGATCCATACTCCTCTGAAGATGAATGCGAAGACCTCAGCTCGTCCCAAGGGGGAACTTCAGCTGATGCCCCTCCAACTGCATCAACATCTGAAGCAGAACCAAACTCAGCTCGAACTATTGTGAATGTTGAGGATCCAGACTCAACAGCTGATCAATCACCAGCTCTGAAGACTCCAACTCAGATTTCTGAACAGCCACAGTTGGAAGAAGAAGGAAGACGCAACCGAAGATGGTATGAAGTTCATTCCACCAACGACATCATCGGAGATCCAACCGAGGGTGTGCGCACACGGAGCAGAGTTGCAAATCCAGAATCAACCGAGGAAGATTCCAACACTTATGCCTAATATGCTGAGGAATTGGCAGCTCTAGAGGAGTTCGAGCAAGCTGGAGATGTTGCCATGATTTCTTGCTTTGTAGCTGATGTGCCAGAACCGAAGAATGTTGGGGAAGCTCTCAACTGTGTCCACTGGACAACAGCCATGCAAGAAGAATTGAATGAGTTTCTACGCAACTGTGTATGGGAATTGGTAGAAAGACCAAATGGTGTCAAGGTGATTGGATTGAAGTGGATTTTCAAAAACAAGAGAGACGCCATTGGACTCATTGTGAGGAATAAAGCAAGGTTGGTAGCTCAAGGATACTGCCAACAGGAAGGAATTGACTTTGAAGATTCCTTCGCACCTGTTGCAAGGCTGGAAGCCATCCGAATCTTTCTAGCTTATGCCGCACATCACAAGTTCAAAGTATATCAGATGGATGTGAAGTGTGCATTCCTCAATGGAGATATCAAAGAAGATGTATATGTTGAACAGCCTCCTGGTTTTGAGACTGGAGATGGAAGAGTGTACAAGCTGAAGAAAGTTATCTATGGTCTAAAGCAAGCACCAAGGGCATGGTATGACACTCTTTGTGGATTTCTTCTGAACTCGGGGTTCAAACGAGGTTCAGTTGGTAAAACTCTGTTCACCATCAAAGTTGGAGAAGATATACTTGTTGTGCAAATTTATGTCGATGACATCATTTTCGGCTCCAAGTTGGAGGAGCTGTGCAAGAAATTCTCCGATCTCATGAAGGAGAAGTTCGAGATGTCAATGATGGGCGGATGAATTATTTCCTTGGATTACAAGTGAAGCAGTCACCTGAAGGGATTTTCATCAACCAGTCCAAGTATACAAAGGAGCTCATCACCAAGTTCGGATTGCAGACAAGTAAGACAACAAAGATCCCTATGAACACGAACTGGAAGATCGAACCAGGAGCTGAGGGAAAGCTCGTTGATGCCAGCCAGTATAGAGAGATCATCGGTTCGCTGCTCTACCTAACTGCCAGCCGACCAGACATTTCATACGCAGTTGGAGTGTGTGCTCGTTTTCAAGTCCAACCAAGAGAAGCACACATGTTGGCAGCAAAGAACATCATTAAGTATCTGAAGGGAACTGTCAATGTTGGGTTGTGGTACCCAACTGATGACAATATCCAGCTGACTGGATACTCAGATGCCGACCTAGCAGGAGATCGGTTGGACATGAAGTCTACTTCTTGACACTGTCAGTTCATGGGAAGCAAGTTGGTTTCATGGTTCTCCAAGAAACAAGCGTGTGTTGCTACTTCGACAACCGAGTCAGAGTACATGGCAGCCGGAAGCTGTTGCATGCAAGTATTGTGGCTGAAGCAGCAACTGAGAGATTATGAAGTCACAACTGGACAGGTTCCCATTCATTGTGATAGCTCGAGTGTCATAGCTATCTCTCTAAATCCTGTTCACCACTCTCGGACTAAGCATATCGACATTCGTCATCATTTCATCCGAGATCATATTGAGAAGAAGGATGTGTCCATGGAGAAGATCCCAACTGAGATTCAGAGAGCTGACATCTTCACCAAACCTCTTCCTGAAGCCCGGTTCAAGATGCTGTGTGATCTTCTAGGACTCTTGGATCCGAGCTGAAGAGTCATCCGAGCTGAAAATTCATCCGAGCTGATGAGGACCCATCCGAACTGAAGAGTCAGATATCCATCTGAGGGGGAAGCTCAGATGAAGGGGGAATCTCAGATGCGAATTGCCAACTGAAGACATCAAACGTCAGCTGAACAGATGAACTCGAGTCAGCTGATGGTATGCGGCAACTGAGGAGCACAACTGAGGTATACAGCTGATATCGACATCAGCTGTCATGTATCATTTATACTGAAGGTGTTATGATATTAAATGAGAATGTTTGAAATAAATTCAAACATTCCTGAACATGTCAGCTAGACTAAACAAGCCATCATATCGCATTTAATGTAAAGTCTGGCTGAACACCTATAGCCTTACTTTATAGTGCGACTGGGCTGACACCCTAAAATATTCACCTTCTCACTCGCGCGCGTGGAGCATCAGTCAAAATTACTCAACAGTCACGAAATCACGGCCGTTGATAAATACGCGCGATTTAACCCCAGCCGTTGATATTATCCGAGTCAAAGATTATATAATACGGCAAATCAGGAAGTGATCCTTACCTTCTCTTTTCGTGCATATCTTTACTCACTATTCATCATCCCCTCCGATTTTGTTTCACCAATTTCAGTAAAGATTTTCCTTCTTTCTTTGCATATAACTCTCCTCGAGATGGCGCCCAAATCCAAAGCCTCTAAGAAGATGGTCTCCGTAGAGACTGCTACTTTCCAAGAATCGTTCGACATGGTGATGTCGAAGATTTATTTCGAACAAATTTTATCCAGAGCGGCTCTCTCCTCGCCTGAGCTCGCTCCCGTCGCCGCCATTCTCTCCGACCACCATCTGCTTGACTGGGCAACCCTCTCTCCGTCCTTGTTGCTCAGGAAGCAGGTCGTACATTTCTATCGGAATCTGCAGCGAGTTGCAGAAGACGGGCTTGTCACGATCATCTCGTGCAAGCAACGCCACAGAACCTCCCGGACAGTAGAAGACACCGTCGTGGAGATAAAGGTATCCAAGGAGCTGGAGAAGCTCATCCCCAGAAACCGCGAAGCCATAGATGTGCTGGGGAACTTCACTGACAAAGAAGCTGATACCTTCCTTCAAACAATCCTCATTGTTCCCGAGCCATTGAAGGGGAGCATACAGAGGACGAAGCTGAAGCCGGCTCACCGACTTCTCTTCGACGTAATCTCTAAGTGCGTCTTCGCATATGGTGGAGCCTTCGGTGACATAAGCCGACCTAAGCTAAAGTAGCAGAAGGCTCTGGAGGAACAGCACCAGGTGGAGTGGCTGGGATATCTGGAGAGCCAGCTGTTGCTGGAGAAGCAGAAGATATCCGAGACGACAGCTGAGTCCGGAGAACTGCTGTTGAGTGTCAAGGGGACTCTCAACTTTGGGACAAAAATATCCGCCCTCATCCTCCAAGCCACAAAAGGATTGCCGCTGACATGGGAAGGGAGTGAGGACACTCCGGTCAGCAAGCTGTCGCTGTTCCCCTCAGCCAAGAAGGCCAGGGATGTTGTGGAGGCTGTCTACACCCCCAAGGGTGCCCCCAAGCCAGCTGTGGAGTCAGCTGCTCGCCGCCCTTCGAGGACCAAGCCGGCGAAGCGCCAGCTGGAGGAGGTAGCTGAGGAGGAAGAAGACGAAGAAGAGGAAGAGGAGGAACCTCTGCAGAAGAGGCCAAGGATCAGGATCATCCAGCCAGCGGCTCAACCATCCACAACAAGTCCAGTAGTGGTTAAGCCGGTTGAGGTGAAGGAGTCAACCGAATCTAGCCAATCGGTTGACCCAGCTGGGTTTATTTTTCAGCCACGTTAGGAGGAAGCAGCTGAAGACGTGGAGATCCAAGTGGAGGATGCCAGCTCCTCCTCAGATGACTCTTCTTCATCTGAGGAGTCCCACGACAGTCAAACTGGAGCTGATGCCAGCCAGGTAAACTCACCTGTGTCTGAAGAAACCCTCGAGCCAGCCGACTCACCACCTAAAGAGGATCCAGTTCTCTCAACTGGTCCTCAGTCAGATAGTCCGAGCCTTTCGCTCGATGCCAACGTTGTGACCATTCCTTCGGCCAACGTTGATGAAACCATCGAACCTGTAACCTTCGATATCGACCCCCCTCCAATCGATGAAGAAGCCAACCGCCAGGCGATCCTGGCTGAATATGAAGGAAGACTCAGCTACTGCTTCCGCAAACTGATTGGTATGTTCCCCGAGGCAGCCTCAATGCCCATATTCACTGTATTCGGGACGGAACTTCTATACCAGTTCAGCATCATATTCAGCTACTGGTACGTAAAGGAGAAAACCCTCATGATCCATGGTTGGGACAGGCTGAAGGTCGAAGAGTCCAACCTGAGGGAATACTTCGACTATCAGAACCTGGAGGTAGCCTACAACCAGAAAGTGGCTGTGCTACGACGTCGCCTGGACAGGAGCATCCAAGAAGGGACAAACACCAGGGAGCTGTGCAACAACCCTGGAGCTGTTCAGTTCCTTGATGATATGCTGGCCAAGAATGCCACCTGCATGGAAGACGTCGATTCTGCTGATGAGGCGGCCAAGAGAGAAGAAGACAAGCTCAAGGCCTACCTCGCCAGCCGATCTGCCATGGTTGTCTCGGAGCCTGCTTCCCAGCCACAACCACAACTTCTGCCCGGACCCTCCGATCAACCAGCTCTCTCAACCGACGCCATCTGCGAGCTGATCTCGGTGAGGGTCAACCAGCTGAGGCAGGAGATGCTGTCCAAGATCCAGCTGAGCATGGAGGAGGAAGCTGACAGGATGCAGCAGCTGATGGCAGAAAATGCCAGCTTGAAGAATCAACTGGAAGACCTCTCCTCTTCTCTGCAGCACAAGTTCGAAGACCTCTCCACTTCTTCCAGCTCGGAGGTCTCGGCTCTAAGGAAGGCCGTTCAGAGCCTCAGCTCGGATTTTAACGTGTTCAAGACCGTTGCTGAATCTGATCTCGCAAAGTCCCAGCAGACTCAGGACCAGGAGTGGATGTCTTAGTTCGCCTCTTTCCGAGCTGAGTTCGTCTCTCTCCACAAAGAGGTCTCTGCGACCTTTGCAGCTGTGCAGCGAGCTGAGCAGGAGCGCCAAGACTTGGAGTTGGCCAAGAAGGTGCTGAGAAGGATGTTGTTGACGAACTGTTTTCCCGAGTTCAACAGGCTGAAGCCAAGTTGACCTCCCTGGATGGCACTGTAGCCACCCTTTTGGATGATGCCAAAAAGGGGGAAGATAAGGAGCCAGCAGCTGGGGAAGACAAGGAGCCAGCAGCTGTTGCTGGACGAGGGAAAGCTGTTCTCCAGCAAGCTGAAGGGGAAGGAGTGCCAGCTGAAGGAGCTGAAGCTGAAGGATCGCAGCACGAACTGGAAGTCTCCCACGACCTCGTAGCCGAGCTTAGGGCCGAGCTCGAAGCAGAACTTGACGGAGGAATATCTGTTGAAGACTGCATCGAAGCTGCCAAAGCTATGGGGGAGCCAAAGGAGAAGTACTTGAATCCCTCCTGGATCAAGAAGTTCGCTGCCGATCAGGCCAAGAAGGTGGCCAAGTTCGAGAAGGAGCTCGCCAAGGTGGAGAAAAACGTTGACAGGAATAAAGCCAGCCGGAGTGTGCGAAGAATCAACAAGCACCAGATGAAGGCTGAGGCTAGGAAGTCGACGCGCCAACTGCAGAAGAATGCTCCGCTCCCGTCTCGGTACCCACATGTTGACAAGTGGATGAATGCTGAGTGGAACGATGACTGGGAGCAGTTCAAGCATGAATTCATCAATGACTTTTACTACAGGAAAGTCTACTCGACTGAAGACCCAAGGCAAGCCTTCAAGGAAGCCCTGTGGGAACTCAGATCTGGAGACCCTGGAATGTTTAGTCAGTTCAAGCGAGCTATGCTAAATGCTCAGCTCGATCCCAACACCGTCCCAGTTCCAAAGAAATGCATATACCGCCCTCAGATGATCAAAGGCACGAGCACGCCAAACAGAAACGCGATCATGGCTGAGGCGAGACAAGTCTGCAAGGAACATGGTGTCAACACTGGGATCGAGTCAGCTGCGAAGAAAGAGATTTTCGACCGTATCTTCAGCAAGTACGGTCAACAGTATTTTTGAGCTGTCAAAGTTTTTGAGCTGATGAAGTTTTTGGATGTTGTAGTTTTTAAAACAACTGTTGTATCCTTATATGTTTTGTGCTTAACCTTGTAACCTTCAGTTGTAACAAAAACTTCAAAGTATATAATACAATTCACCTTGATGAACAATTCCTCATTGTCCAAGCTCTGAATCACAAAGTCTTTCAATATCATGTTATATCTGTTCTAACCCTTTGATGTTTTATCTTATAGACTGTCTAGAATTTCAGCTGAGATTTTAGATAAGTTAGTGAGTTTTAGATCAATAGTGGTTTAAAGTTATAAGTGGTTTTGGCATCATCAAAAAGGGGGAAATTGTTGGGAAATTTATTAGTATAAGTTTTGATGAATTCCAAAACCGACTGACCCCAACCGAGTAGATGTTGCCAGAACCTAATGTTAGAATTTAGGCTCGCTGTTTGAGCAAAGTTAAGATTTTATCTTTTCAGGTCTCCAACTGAAGATGGCAACAAGGCATCACTCAGACAGAACATCAGTTGTCACAAAACACAACTGAGAGCTCATTGTTCCGATACAAAAAGGGGGAAGTCTTCAGAACATCAGTTGAGAAGGAAACCAACTGAGGGTTCATCAGATAAGAAGAAGTAGAGAGGAAGAGAACATCAGATGAAAAGGAAGTCATCTGAGGGTTCAAACCCAACTAAGTAAACACACGGAAGACAACTGAGTGTTCAGTTTCAGAACCTCAGTTGTAGAATCCAACCAAGAAGTCCAACTGTTTGAAATTCAAAGTCAGCTGAGAGTTCAACAGATCAGAACATCAGCTGAAGACCACTCAGATGAAGATCAAGACTTTCAACCGTCTAACCAAGGTTGACTGTCAGAAAGGTTAAGATTTGAATTTCAAAAGGAAGTCACATGAGGGTTTGACCGTTCAATCATTACCCCATCTGGCCCAACACAAGGCTGTCTCAGATGGAAAGCAGAAGAGCACAGATGCCATATCGGGAAAGTCTGAAGAAAACAGAGACAAGCCATCGCTTTCATCGATCAGAGATCAACAGCTCCTCAAACGGCTAGTTGATACTCTCCGCCTATAAATAGAGGCATTCTCTCATTCGAGAGGTTAACGATATGCGAGACAAGAGATAGAGAAGTGCAATCACAAGAGAATCAAGCAAAAGAAAATCTGCAAAAATCCTATTCTAAGAACATCAGCAGCTGAGAGTTCAAGAGTGATAGAACATTAGTAGCTGAGGGTTCATAGAGTGAAATTCAATCTTAGATCTTAGTTTAAGTGTTTATTCGTTCAAACCTTAGATCCAGCTCTCATTCGTGATCGAGCTGTAGTTGGAAATCCCACTCACACTCACACCCTAAAAAGTGTGCTAGGACCTTACTCTTCCTGTAATTGAGTAGTCAGGTCGTCAAATACCCGCAAACTTGACATAGGCTGTTTAGTGCCCGGAAACTAAACTGTAAGGTCGATAAGTACCCGCAAACTTATCCTTAACGGTTTCTCAGCCCGCGTAAGCTGAGTGGTTCTGTCCAGAAGAACTTGGACTGAGGTGTGAGGATTCACATCTCCCCGTGGACGTAGGAGGGTTATCTCTGAACCACGTTAATTCCTGGGTGTCTGTGTTTATTCTTATTCAGTTACATATTGCATTTTTAACTGACCGAACTAACCGGCATACAAACCTCATTTGCACATTTCCAACCGAGCTGTTTTGGTTTTTGACCAACCGAGCTGTTTTGCGTGAGTTGTTTTAACGAGTTTATTTTTCCACCACATTCCGCACAGCCTCACTCTTCCAGCTGAGGTTGTTTACTCAGCTGTGAGATTCCAACTGAGTCCTTTTTATTCAGTTGAAGTGATTGTTCAGGGTAAAGTTTTTAAATCCTAACTGGTGTATTCCCCCTCCCCCCATACACCAGTAACTCGTTTCGGGACCATCATAACCCCATTGGCATCACGATCCAAACATAATGCCCTTGTGGAGTAGAGAAGGCCGTAAGCTTCTTACTACTTTCTTCCATGCAAATTTGGTAGAAACCTGACTTGCAATCGAACTTAGAGAAAATCTTAGCATTTCTTATACAGTTAATAAGGTGTTCCCTACTTGGGATAAAGTATCCATCAAACTCTAGAATATCATTAATTTCTTTATAATTAATGATAAGTCTAGGTTTACCTCGTTTGATTTCCCCATATTTCTTACCAAAATTCTAGGACTGCTGTAAGGCGAGTTTTCTGGTTCGATCAATCCCAAATCAAGGTGTTCCTTGATTATCTCTTTCATATCCTGTTGATCTTTAAGGTTCATCAGAATTGATCTGTATTTGACAAACTCATACTCCTTGCTTGGTTTCACCTTCAGGGTTGCTTTGAGTTTGTTCTTGTCCCACCATGCTAAAGGATTTTCGTTGTAAATCATTTTGATCTTCCTTTTGACATCTTCCAAAGACACTTGTATTTCTTCCCCAATATCTTGATTGGATATTAAGGATACTTTAAGGGTCTGAATTTTTTCATCCTTGAGATCCTCTTCTCTAATGCAGCTTAGGACTGCCTCATTGAATCTCTTTTGATCCTTCATTTTTGGATGTCAAAATTTTCCTTCATCACCACGCTTGCTGCGGAATGTCAGTGGTATTTGTCGGTTAGATGCCCTTCGCATTCTCTGGACAATGATATTATGATCACAATTGGTTGTGAACACCAATTGTCGATTTTCTTTATCCCGAGTATATCTCTTGAACATTTGTAGGAAGTTGTTTCCAAACAGAATATCTGCTCCTGTATCATTGTCACAACCTGACTTCTAGGGTATTGAAACGACTAGAATGCAAGGGGCAGTGAGATGGAACGACTAAACTTTACTCAATAAACATGCTCGATGAATAAGATTTTAAATCAACAATAGATTCATAATTGCAATAAAGTGAGTTTTTAATCAATTATTCTCAAGTGAATGAATACTCAAGCAAAGGTTAATATCGAATCCAACAAAGGAATTAGATTTGGTGATTAATAAGCAATTGCATTAAAAAAGTGGGCCATCTTTTATTTTCAATAATCAAGTGGTGGTTAAGGGAATTCGAGGAATCGTTAGAAGATTTTATCAACTCTTGAAAATGAAATTCAGAAAGGATTTAAGGTTTGTTCGAGCACACGCACTTGTTGTGTCAAGGATTCGAGCATGCAATCAAATCCCAAGGCTATATGTATGAAGACACATAACCTCAAGCTAAATTTCCAAAATGGATTTAATTTAACACCGAGCCACCCAAGCATGCCCCATCCTCCTCATCCGAACTAACCTGCACGTTTTAGAAATAACATGCAGGGCGTGAGTACAACGTACTCAGTGGATACTTGCCAAAATAGTTTGAAAACTTGCTCGATAGAGCTATATAATTGAACTTGCCTCTTTTGCTGCATCACAAGGGTTATATATATATATATATATATATATATATATAGTTATTTTAAAATAGTTTACCACTTGTGACAACCATAAAAACATTTTTATTTTGTAAATCGTTTTGCGCAGGCTAAGCTTATATCTTAGGTACGAATCAATCTACAGCTCATCGTCTTGTGGTGTCGAGAAGTAGACCTCCTCCTCGAACACCGTGACCGGTCCAACCGAAGCAAGGCTCACAGTCACCTTAATGCATACATCGTCCCGTATTTCACAGGACTTTTATCCCGTGCGTCCACAGGACTTATAATAATATCAATACGTAGATGATTGCATACCAAAACATTTAAAACATACGCAAGCCAATCAATTTAAAAAGCACACGTAATACATAATTAGTAAACATTCATCATTTAGTTCTAGTTCAGAAAGCCCATCTGGAAGTGGCGTAATTCAATCCATCTCTTTTATTTCGCTGCTTCTACCTCTCGCATTCACTTGTACCTTTAATATTTAATGTGGACGAGTTTGGGAAACAACGAGTACTTGTCTCGTTACTCGAACTTCTACATGATTCGGGTTCGAGATTCTCGGTTTATCTACTCGTAAACGCTCAGGTACTTCAATTCTACCCAAGTCCTAAACTTTAAAATTCCTTAAGGAAAGAATAACTTATAACTTAGTGAAATTGATAACTATTAATTTCTTTAACCAATTCATTTCAAACAAATTCAAGAAATATGCTTAATCATGTATAACATATCATTACTTATACACAACACATAATACATGACACATGTTTATTCATGCAACATTTGTATAAATATTCAATATCTATATTCTATTATTTTGTTCGACTTTTTAGCTCGGACTTTTAGTTCTCGTTTTCTTATGGAATTAACTTCATTCCTCTTAGAAAAATTCAAGGATTCTAAATATACTTAGAATTACTCCAAATGAGTTCTTATAACATCAATTTATCCAATTCCTCTTAAAAACATAAGTTCCTAATTTATTTGAAAATTTTCAGATTTTATCCCACTTAATTTTATTATTTCGATAGTCTTATTTTACTTATAACTCTATTTAATTCACATAGCTATAGGAATAAAATTCCTAACTCATTTCTTCATATTTCTTGAATTTCTATACTTAACGTATGAGTTTATTTCTTTTAATTAATAGCAATTCTTCTCACAACATACTCTTATTTTCATTTTTAATTCATCATACATAATAATTATGTTAAGAACCATAACTTATATTCTTAAGCATCATTTTCGGTATTATCAAGCTTTTCTCATACAAATTCTTAGCTTCAGTTTATTTATACAATTATACTCTAGCATGCTTGTATCATGAATTTCCATCCTCAAATTAATCATACAAATCATATAGCAAATTTTAAATTCTACTATTCATCATTTTTGTAATGCCCCGTAAAATCCTTGCGTACTAATATTTAAAGTTAACCAAATAGATGGCTTTGCACGCCTAAGTTTACAATTTCTTAATTCTAAAGCTAACGGTCGAACCCGTTAATAAAAATAAATTGCAGAAGTCTGCTAGACGACTACCGTATTAGGGGTTAGCACATACGAAAAGTTAGTTGTAATTTCGGAAGGGAAAATTTGTCTAATTTTTACGTATACAAAATTGCAAATACGAACACGTCGAGAAAATTTGTTTTTATGTTTTTACCGGACGGAACTCGGACTTGTCGTCCCGAGTTTTTGTCAAAATAAATTTTGTAAATTTATTTTTTCTATTTAAGTTATACGTTAGAATTTGTAAGTCAAATCGAATCGCGACGATTCTTGCACCGAACAACATTTTTCGTCGTTCGTTTTCCCGTAACATCGGATCGTGCCGGAAAAACCCGTAAAACCTTCAAAATTTCTGCATGCATGCCGCCACCTCATCCCTTCTAGTGGAAGACATGCATGCTTGTCCTCACTTAATTTAATGACACCTAAGCCTACCTATATGCATGGTCAACACTAATCATCCCACAACTTGAACAAACCTTTTCCATCACTCTCTCTCTCTCCCTATCTCTCGGCCACTCTCTCCATCTCTCCCTCAACTTCATCTTCTTCATCTCTTCAATTCTCCATTGAAGACTTCACCAAGAACTTGAAGAACTCACTCCATCCATTCAATTCCATAACTTCCTTCATTAAATCTTAAGGTATTTTCATTCTCTACAACCCTATCCAATTAGATTTTCTTTTCTTCTCTTTTCCCTCATGTTCGACTTTTTTAGAAATTGGAATGGAAGAATTGATCTTGAAATAATGTAATTGGATATGCTAGACATGATATTTATGGATTGAAAATGATCAAAAATAAGAAACCTAACTTTTGTGTGAATGCAGAATTTTTTTGGGAAATTGTAGAATTTTAGTTTTTCTTCTTTTGATCATGAATTCATGCTTAGTAGGGGTTTAATTAGTGTATGAGATGAGAAGGGATTGAAAGCCCTATGTTATTATGAAATTTAATTAGGGTTTGAAGTATGAAATTAGGGGGTTTTAGATGTTAAGTGATAATAGAATTGCAATTGTTTAATTGGTGATATAAGAGTATGTGTAGTAAATAAATGTTGTTAATTTGAAAAGAAAATCATCCCCTTAAAGTATGTATGAAATCAGAAAATTTATAAGATAATTAGGAGTTTATGCATGTTAGATATAAATGATGAATTGTTAGTTGAATATTGTTACAAATCATGTTAATTGATAATAGGAATTAACTGGAAATTTTCTAAAAATGTTTAATGGAATGTAAGAGACAAAGATCACTATATAAACTGAGTTATAAAGATGTTAAGACATGTTAGCATGCATGAAAATGATCCCTATTAGACGTAGATTAACGTCGTAAAATTTGAACGAAAACCGACGACTTTTAAAGATCGCGTAAGAGACGAATATCTAGTTGTAACTAATAATCGGGAAGTCGGATGAAAATTTTAACTTGATATTATTATTTATAATGAAATTTGGAACATCTTTCTAGTTGACATCGTAAGCATCCGAGTTCATATAATATAGGTTAAAGTGATAATCGGGAACTAGAACACATTTGGAATTTCTTTGTTGGTATAGTACTTGATAGTTGAAATCCGACGTTAGAACGTCGTGCCTTTGAGCAAGTGAGAAGGAGTTTGTCACGTATGGTGGTACGTGATAACTGCCTTGAGAGTTCAGTTTCTAAAAAAGTTGAGTACGAGGATTTAAAACGAACCTAAAACGTTATACGGCGAACTTATCAATAAGCTAGGGTTTCACGGCAGTTTTGCGACCCCTGCCGGAAACTGTAATAACTTCCGGCTCGTTTATCGGATTTGTGATCCGTAAATTGGAGCAGAAACTAGACTTCCTAAGCTTTCTAGTGGTACAGGGCTCACCCCCCTGTTTCCAAGTCCTCTGTTCTGGACAGCCTCCAGAGTTACTGGACTGTGCAGTAGAAATTTCAGTTTCTTGTTTTCTAAGTTGTTTAGTTCACAACTTAGTTTCTTTTGATCGTTTAAACCGTCTTATCTAACGGATACCTTTTATCTGACCCTAGAGTCAAGGACCAGACCTTTAATGATGAAAACCAGTCGAGATCGTATCTTATATCTTATCTTTTCTTTAAAGAAGTAATGAACGAGAAATATTCATAAGTCGTAAAGTGAGCTATAAATGAAAATCGCCTAAGTTGGTTCTTTCCAACTTAGTTTCTTATAATCTTTAAAGCCGTTTTAAGACATCAACTACCTTATCTTCTGACCCGAGAGTCGAGTATGAAATCTTCCGAGTTCTAAACAAAATTAGTACGAGTTTCGTTTCCCGTTTTAGTAAAACGAATCTAGGAAGCGTGCAAATGCCAAAAGAATAAAATAACTAAATCTCTCTTCGATTCTCTTTCTTCGAGTATCTTTTACGATCCGTTTTTAAGTATATTTTATTTTACGATGAAGGAGGAAGACATCTGTAGAGAAAGGACAGAAGATCTCAAGTTGGAAGCGTTTGTTTTAAGTTCTGTAAAATAAGGTGGGCTTTTATCTATATCAAATAAAATGTGGGTTTTTCCACAACTCGAAAGTATTATTTATTACTTTGATATCTGTGTTTTCAAAGTGATAATATGGCATGAACTGTTTTAAGTCTTTATGTGAGTTCTCTTGTACCTATCTGAGTTAACATTCGTGTTTTCCAGATTTCTGAGTTAACCTTCGGGTTTTCCAGACTTTTAGAGTTAGTCTATTTTTAGATTAACTAACGATCGGCTCTGAGTCAGCTGCTAAGTGCTTTCCAGAGTTAGTGCACTTTGTAACCTGTGGTGTATGTGGTATCCTGTTGAGGGGTAACCAGCCACGGTGAATTAGTAGAGGTCAAGATTGAACATAGCATACCTAAAAATACTTGGCCAAGTGATTTATGAGAAAAAGTCAGAAAATGTTTAGTAGACACGGATTCTTTCAATAAAATCCCGTGTGCTACGCTTATGATATGCCATATTTATCTATATTTATAAGTATGTTTTCGGCATCGTGCCCACTAAGTACGTTTGTACTTAGCCCTGCATTGCTTTCTAAATGTGCAGGTTGAAGCGACGGTGAGCGGCGACGGTTGGTGTTGAGTTAGAAGATAGGATGATTAGTAGAACCCCTTCCGCTGCCAAACTTTGATTTCCTTTTGAGTTGTACTTTGAAACAATATTCAGTAGTCTATGTCTGTACATATGAATTTAGGTTCTTTTGTACTCTTGTCTGGAAATCCTTAGGGATTAACTCTTCCTCTTTCATATAAAGTCTTGTTCATAGTCTATCGATGTTTATCATGTATGTTTAGTCAGTTAGCCCCCTTCTTCCCCGCTTCTTTAATCCAACCCCAGTTGCACCCCGGCTTCTGCCGTCCCTCAGGATTTGGGGGTGTGACAATTTTCCTCAAGTGACCTTATTCATAACATGCATATTTGTTCCATTAAATCATCAAATCATGCTTATATATCATCATCTATATCGTCTAGATCATTATATCAATAAAAACATATAAAACCCTAATCTTTCAAGGGTTTCAATTCATGGATTCTTCATCATCATCTCATCATGCTATCATCTTCATTACATGCATATACTCATACCATCAAGATCACAATTTAAAACATGAAATTATTCCATAACCCTATCATGTAATTCTAACATACATGCATGAATAGCTTGAATTTCTTTCATTATTTCCTAACACATATATAGCATGCAAGATCATAGATTCTAAACTCGAAATCTAAGCTTAGAACATCATGAATATAGCACAGAAAATTTCGAAGCTCTTAGAGTGGAAAAGGCATGAATATTATCCTAAAAAATGAGAATAGATCTCCAGCCAACCCCAAGTCCCAGCCACCACTTAGACTACCCACAGCGGTGTCTCCATGGGCGGTCTCGAGACGCCAAAATCATGGAGACACCCCGCTGCAGACCCCTATGTCTCGAGACTGTCTCTTCACCACGAGACAGTCTCGATCCCCTTAAAAAAAAACAGAAATTAAATGTATATATAAATTAATGTGTTTATATTTTCAGCAATAAGGCTTTAGCCTAGTGGGTTGAAGACCCTTATTCTTCTTCAATGGGGAGGGTTCGAATCCCTTTGGAGGATTTTTTTTTTTTGTTCTTTTTTCTTCACCATTTTTTTTTCTTTTTTCCTTCACCAGTTTTTTTTTCTTTTTTTCTTCAGTTTTTTTTTTTCCTTTTTTTTCTTCATTTTCTCTTCTCTTCTTCTTCAGTTTTTTTGTTCTTTGGTTTTTTTTTTGTTTTCATTTTTTTCTCCAGCTTTTTTTTTTCTTTTTTTCTTCAGTATTTTTTCCTTTTTTTCTCATTTTTCTCTTCTCTTCTTCTACAGTTTTTTTTCTTCTTTGGGTTTTTTTATTTTCATTTTTTCTTCTTTGATTTTTCTTTTCTAGTAATGTAATTTGTTTTATTTCTAGTAATGTATTTTTTTATGTCTAGTAATGTAATTTTTTAAATTAATGAAATTTTTAAATTTTCTTATTAAATTAATGCAAAATACAACTTCAGAAAATCCTTAGAGACACTCCAAAGAGACAGCCCCACTGCAGCTCACTGTCTCTATCTCCAAAAAATCCTTAGAGACACCCCAAAGAGACAGCACCACTGCAGATAGTCTTAGTTCTCCAGCCATGTCTGCCTCTCTCCCTCTTTCTCACATGCGGTGGCGGCACGCCCGAGCAGCCACCGGCGTCGCCGCATTCCTCGTGATGCGGGCATCGTACAAGAGCAACCTTGCGTGTCCGTCGCTCTCATCTCTCCACTCTCCAGACATAGGAGTCGTCTTCCTCAGTCCTCCGCTCTGCCGTCATCTATCTGGTCCAGGTCGCCGTCGGCCGGCACAATCGCCGCCTCCATGGCTCCAACTCCAGTTCACGAATTAAGGTAAACATAAATCAATTAAGTAGTATTTTATTAGGTTTAGGGGTCGAATTTGGCTGTAATTAGTGTTCAATAAATGATGCATTTAGATAAAAAAAAAAAAAAAAATCTAATTAGCATATAAAGAATAACAATCATTTTGGTTACGAATTTGTGCAGATTTTTTGCAGTTTTTGGTCATTTTATGTGCAGTTGTTTTTTCTTCGCAGATCTTTTGATAAAAATCTGATTAGCATATAATGAATAACAACCATTTGGGTTTCGAATTTGTGCAGATTTTTCGTAGTTTTTTTGATCGATTTTTGTGCTTTTTGAGTGCAGATTTTTATTTTTTTGGGCAGTTTTTACATTTGATGATGGACAAATCCAAGCCGGAAATGATGGACATCGAAGTTTGAGTTGAATTGGAGATTTTACATCAACACTTATGATTGGATTATTATGTAATAGAAAATATTGTGAATTTTATTGCTGAAAATTGGAATTAGAATGGAAAAAAAACATGTGAAAATCTACTGTATGAATTATGTTATTTTTTGTCTGGGTTGGACCGAATCCGGACCGAACCCGAAGCTCGGTTCTGGGTCGATCCAGGGTCGATCCTAAGCTCTTGTTAGGTCGGGGTCGGTCCAAATTTTCAAAAAGTTCCGTGTCTTCGGTTCTTCCGAGTCGGTCCGGGTTGGACCCGATGCTCACCCCTAATTTTAGGATGAGAATGAGGATGACTTGGGGGGCTGTTTATAGGGTGTAAGAGAGGGGGAAATCTCGCCAAATGGTGAGGATAAGAGAGAGTGTAATTCACCTCCTTAAGTGAGAGTATAATTCCTTGGAGAGTAGATATTGAGAGTAGGATAAGAAAATAAAATAAATTAAACATGTGTGAATAAGGTTGTGAGGGCCGACATGGTGTATGTGAGAGATGAGAGAGAGTTCTAGATTTATTTAGGTCAATTTTATCGAGTAAGAATCCCCGAAAGAAAAGATTTTACGGTATAAAACATCCGTCTTAAAAATATCTAACTCTCTTGACTTAAAAATTCAACTTCGACACTTTTCCGACACTCAAATTCACTCTACTACGCATCAATACTCACGAATTAATTTATAAATTCGGAAAACCTAAGTTTTGAATCAAAATTCCAAGAAACGAAGAAATCGGGAAAATTCACTATTCATATTCGTCTACTCAACTTATAAGACTTATAACTTAAATAGTAGACATCGGATTTCACTCTAATCTTCACCATTAGTCATAAAATAATTTCTAGATTCAAAAGAGCCCTACTTTTATATATATATATTCCAAATAACGAAGAAAGACGTAAAAACTGTCGTTATATAATAGTAGGTTTTTAAATAAAATTCATACTCGATTCATATGATCTCAGAAAATTCTCAGACTCATATTATTGGTCATAAAATAAATTTTAGATTCCAATGACACTAATTAGACTCAATTCGGGGTTCGTCGGAAAAAGGTTGACTTTTGGGTCAACGTTACTATTCACTGAAAAGTCAACTGTGTCGAAAAATTCCAAAACTCGAATTCTAGCTAAAACTCACATCCTCATGATCATAGAATGTTTCACATCTTCGTTTCGAGTTGCCGAAACAATAAAAATGACGATTTTACCCTCCAAGGGCATTTTGGTCATTTTATGAGAAAATTTATTCTCGGAAATTTTTATCACACATAATCTCACATAATTACATATAATAACATTTAAGAAGCACTTAAGCACACATAATCACGTTTATGACGATTAATTATGATTAGGAAAAATTGGGTTATTACAATCATGGAAACAGATTGGTGGAGTCTTTACCTTGTACCATGGTGTTATCTCCTGCTCCTCCAATCAAATCTCCGTTTCTTTTACTCCTTTTGATAAGGTAAAATTTTCTTTGAGAAGTCTCGTCCGGCAATACGAAGTAGATCATCTTCCACTTCTTTCGGAAAGACTCCTCGTTTTGTTGTGCAGAATTCTGCTCCTGAATCAATATAAACAGCAAAATATTCTGCTTTATCTTTTTCATATAACATCCCAACAGAGATGTATATGGAGAATGGACTTGTCATTATACCAATAATATGATATTATTGACCGTAATCTCCACTCCTTCGTCCATGCTTCTTCAGGGCTTGTGTTTCTCGAGGAAATCAAGTCCTAGTACCAGTATGTCTGGTTCTTTTCCAGCTCTTTCTTTGATCTCCAATTGGTTTCCTCTTATTTCGAGGATTCCTCTATAATGGTTGAGCTCTGGTTGTTGTAGATAGTATAAGACATTACAAGGGAAGTTGGTTTTCCATCTTGTAGTGTCAAATCTAACTGTAACTCCTCTCCATCCTTCAGGGCATTGCAGGTTTACTGCCACCTTTCTGCTCCGAGATGTCTGAGGATGAGAATCTTGGATTAGATTCTTTCCAAATAGTTGTGACATAATTCTGTCTCCTTGGAAAGATAATCTTCCTATATTTAATCTGAGGCTTTGATCATGCCTCATAACCTCCTTCTCTCTGATTTGAATGTCAACCTTTCTTAATCGAGGGATTTCCACTCTATCAGGACCAACCGCCGTCGACATCTTCTTGAATATATCTGGTATCTCAATGAATGGCTTTCCCAAGAATAGATCAGTATGATGTGAGTTGGAAAGAGCATATGACACCTGATATGTAATAGAGTAAGGTCTATTTCCTTCTTCTAATAGATACTTACGCTTGAAATCATGATATAGAATCAGAGCTTTGCTGAAACTTGCATCTTTAAGATTATATGTAATTTTTGGATATATAATCCCAACAACCTGTCCAGCACAAAGATTCCCCGCAATCGTTCCCATAACGGAATCTTTTAAACTTCTGACACGTCTATCGCATATTGCGATATCAATCGGTGCATCCACTCCTAAGAATAGAGTAGATTTGAGCACCAACTGGATTGCTCCAATATGAATCCAGTTCATTTTTTCTGCAATTTCTAACTTCATCTTCGCCAGATCTGCTCTTACATCATCTGCTGTATCAATTGCATTTCCACTTGATTTGCAGTGAGCTTGATTGGAAGAGACATTTCTCATCTAACAATGCCATGTCTCCTGCTTTTTAAACAGAAGCTTCTCATAACTTAGTTTAAAGCTCCTGTTGTAAAGCCTTGATATTTTTGTATATTAAGGGGGGGTGTATTCAATCAGGACTTTCGTTGGACTTTTAACGACTTCAGAAGTCTGGGTGTATTCAATCCAGACTTCTGTTGGATTTCTGAAATCTGGGTGTATTCAATCTCGACTTCTGTTGGACTTCTGAAATCTGGGTGTATTCAATCCCGACTTCTATTTGACTTCTGACATCTTGGTGTATTTAACATTCCATCGACTTTTAACTTATCAACTTTCGTTGGAGTTTCGTTGGACTTTACTGAACAAAATAGGGGTGATGAAATCCTATCGAACCCCATGAGATTTCAAATCCAGTGCATCCCCAGCGCTGGGCGAGGACGAGTGGTCACTCGTGGCTCCCAGCCGGTGCTGGAGTCGACCGATCGCTGGGTTCCACTGAAGGTGAAACGTCATTCGTAGTTTAATAGGCTTCACTTTGGAAAACTTTACCAATTTCGTTTCTATTTCTTTTCTGCCGGAGCCTGGAGTTGGAGCTGGAGTGTCGTTCTGATGAATTTCCAGTCGAGAATGAAAAAGATGGAGCAGAACATCTTGACGATATGGAAGATAAAAACTTTGAGTGGCTTTCTCAAAGCCAACTACAAAAAAGAACGGAGGCTAGTGCATGGAGAATGAACATTGCTAATGCTATGTGGGAGAATAGGCCGCTACACAATGGTGATGAAAATGAAGATGACAATGCCGAGTAATGCAATTTTAGGAATTAACTGAACTGGTTTGATATTGTTTGGTACTTTGTTTGAACGAATGGATATTGATTATGTTTTGTAAATTTGATTTGGATTGAATTGTGTTATGATATTGGTTATGTCTGCATTTATATTGTATATTGTACGCTTTTTGAGCGATCACTGGTATCCAGCCGGCGCTCAGAACGTTGAGCGCGCGCTGGATACCAGCGAGCGCTGGGTTGATGGAGTTCTCTAAGGAAATGATTTTTGATGAGCATTGCCATATTCTTAATTATTTCGGTGAAGGAATTAATGTCGGCAAAGCATAGACGTTTGGTTTCCATCGGACTACCTTCCTATGCTATCTTCACCACTCCTGCGAGACTTGTCTCAAGGATTTTAATAAATTCATCTTTGTCAAGATCGAGCGTTGCTGCTGCGACCCTCATGGCTGATGCCCATTCATCGATTATAGATTCTCGATCTATAAAGTTGACTTCATCGATATCGAGCATCACTCCGTATGGATGAACAGGATCCAAGGTAACCTTTCCAACAGGTGTATCATGCAATCTAGGTTGCCTTCTTCTTGTCCTTCTGACCATCATGTGGGAATCATATGGTGTTATTGGGTCAAATCTTGCTCCTGCATGATAGTCACGAGCATCTCTCATATGCTCTTCGTGAGTTTGTTGCCTCTCTGGGATTGTCATCTGTGGTCCATGTTGTCCCTAAGCTACAACTAACTGATGGTCGTGTTGATTCATCTTCAGATCGACCACCTTCAGGTTGGCAAAGGATTCTGCCAACTCCTGTAAATCTTCAAGATTGAGCCTTTCGGGGTGATTCATGATTTTTCACCTCGAAGCATTCTTGCAAGAGCTTCACTTCGTAGGTCCTTCTTCCCTTCTTCCACCGTTGTTGGATAGGTGGGTTCATTGATAAAAGAATTTCTTCTGAGTCGATCGGAACGAGGTTGTTGTTCCAGCTTCTCTATTCGCGTTTGAATATCCTCGAGGATGGTTTTGGTTTCATCCAGCATCATTGATATCATGTGCAAATCTTTTGGTACTCCATAGAGGCCATTGCCATAATGTTGCACCGTCTTTTGTATCTCCCTTAAATCCTCCGATATTTTTAGAGGTATCTGGGGTGATATCTCAATAGTTGGGAACATTAGCTATTCCCTTTTCCTTCTGGAACTGTTGAGTCATCAATCGTGGAATTGATGTTCTTGGTTCATCAGTGTTGTCAATGCTTCTGTGAGATAAGCATTAACAAAGAGGCGTCATTGACTCTTTTCTTTATTTTGATGACTGCAGATAATATCTTCGTCATCCCTACTTCTAACGCTTTGGTTTAAGCATTCCTCCCAGTAGGCTACAACCTCCTGTAAATCATCTTTATCTATCTTGAAATATTCAAGATAGTTCCTGTAACACTCGCATCTCGGACAATCGTCCGGATCCATGTAAACTTGGATGTCTCCTCCATTAGGTATAATACTCATATTAAATAATAAATTAAATATAATTCCTTAATAAACCTAGGGCTCTGATACTAATTTGGAGTGGACTTCGGAGCAAAAATAGAGAAATTCATTGTTTTAGCATGATTAATTATTAATTAAATAATTTTACGCATACGGCATTTTGGTATGAGTTTCATGTTATTTGGCAAACAAATAATATTTTTCCCCAAATATAAAGTCAATGAGTTATGGAGACACTTTGAAATGTCACAAAAGCTTGGTGGCATTTAGGCGTACATAACTAATTTGTTTCTTTTCAGGCGTACATAACTAATTTGTTATCTTGTCAAACGTATATATTTATGGATTAACACTATAGAGTATTAAAAAAATAACGCATTACACTATTTAATTAAATCGAACACGAGGAAAAAGGATCATCTTATTAAACTAATTATACCACAAATTATATTATTGTAGAATGTGTACGTGTGTATTTTATGTTCACTTTTTTATTTACTTTTCACATATCACAAAAACTGCAACTGATTGCATACAATACAATCGATTTAACCCGGTTGTTCCGACCCGGCTGCATTAGATCTCCTCCATTTCTTCTTCTCTACCCTAATTTATTCTCAAATTGAACCGCCGTTGTCCGCCTCCGCCCTACTAATGTTCTCCGCCCATCCCGTCGTACGTCCCCCCACCCCTCTCTCTCTATCTCTTTTTCTTCTCTTTCTCTCTCTATCTCAACCTTTTTTCTTTCTCCTTCTCTCCCGCCATCTCGCGCACACAGTTGTCGTCGCTCCGCCGCCGTCGTCACCGCATGATTGAGACGGATGGGTAGCCGGATGATCTGGTGTGGGTGGTGCAGCTGTCGGATCTCCACTTTAGCGTGCACCACTCTCAGCGGGCCCAAGATTTCATCAATTTTGTGAGGTCTGCCCTCTCCTTCATCAAGCCTTCCCTTCGTCCTCCTCACCGGGATCTCACTGGTCCGTTCTCCTTAATTCTTCACCTATTTTTCTCAATTTTCTTCTTTTTCATTTTCTGGCTAGTTTTGAATTGATGGCTCTCGTTGGGCAATTTTCGGATGTTGTTACGTGATAAAAATCTTAGCTTTTATGGGTTCTGTTTTTTTTTTTTTTTTTTTTGCTGTCATTATGATAGTTCATAACTAACAATTATTCTTTGGATTTGGTTTCTTGCATTGCTTTTATCTGACTTTATTTCGATGAATAAAAAAATGGGATTTTGCAGTTTTGGTTGTTTGATTATTTCATGAAGCTTTTCTCATGCAAGAAAAATGTTACTATGTAATAGGTGTAGGGTGAGATGAGTTAATTACTTAATTTCATATACATTAGATGGATTGCAATTGAGCGATACCACTGTAGATGGATTGCTTAAAAATTTATGAATTGTGATTGATTGATACTATGTGGATTATCAAAGATTCAAAGTTTAATGCTTGGGGGGATCATTAATAACTTAGTGGACCAATGAGAAACATTGTTTGGCATGCCCTGAGGAGGATGCAGGGAAAATATTTAGTTTCTCCTATTTTTTCTTTAATTTTTGGTGGGGCACCGCCACTGTTTGGCGCATGAATCTATTACAATTGGAGTTGGGATGAGTCTTTGCAATTGAATCTTGGAATGTATTTGTGTTTGTTTGTTTGTTTTACTCGCTCGAATAAGTAAGTTAATATGTTTTATTCCTTATCTTTGTGATTGATAGCGTAGTCTGTTATTTTCTTAATCTATGTTTAGATATGGCATGATGAATACACATCTGTTTCACGTTAAGACAATTGCATTAAAAAAGTGCTCTTGTTAATTATATTAGTCGAACTGTTTGTCATCCGAATACGAGGTGGAGAAGAAGAAATTAAGTTTAATCTTGTACAGGAATGATTTGTTGACAATGAGACAGGATGAAGACGAATGGATTGAATACCAGAAAGTCATGCAGGATGTTGTCGAGAAGAGTGGACTTGACCAAAGAACATTTTATGATGTTCGAGGGAATCACCATAACTTTGGTGTTCCTGTAATTGGTGGACCCCTTGATTACTTCTCGAGATACATCATCAATGGGCAGCTCCAAAGAAGTGGCAAGGTCAACATCATCACTGTTCAGGTTGGTATTCTCATTTAGTGCGGGTGTGGTATCAGAATTTTGATTCCATGTTTATATCTTTGGAGTTCTTTTGCTTTCTTAGTTGGATGAGTATTTGATAATTGCTTTCAAAATTTTCTCATCCTTTATGTGAATGTGATGCTCTACGCAGACCAAAACAAGGAAACTTCTTTTCGTTGGGTTTGACAGCACGATGCGGATGAGTTGTTAGCAGGAATAGATTCTGAACTCTTGCAATGGGATTCTCACTTGGCGCAACCAATCACCAAGCTATCATTATGTCATTTTCCTCTTTCGTTTTCTGCTGACTCAAAGATCAGAAATACCGTGGAGGATATATTCGTGTATTGCTCTTTAGATGCTTACGTATGTGGGCATTTGCACACAAAATTTGGAAAGAATCTGAAGCGACATCATCACTCCAGTGGTCATTCTCAATATGTCATTAGTGGTGTTCTGTATCTGTATATTTGCAGAAGTTGAACTTTGATGTCGATGTTCTTTTATTATTATTCGATGGAACTACCTAATATCTAACATCAATAGTAACATTTAAGTTACTTTTCCTAACGATAATGTGTACTTTATTTATGATAGCTTATATTTTTAGTTATTTTGTCATGTCAAGTAAATATTGTCGTGATAAAAAATAATCAATGGCATGATGAGAGGTAATGTTTCATAAATATTACTTTTCTCAACGACAATGTTAACTTTTATTTATGATAACTTGTACTTTTAGTTATTTGATCAAGTAATTATTGTCGTGATTAAAAGTAATTATTGATATGAAGAAAGGTAATATTTCACAAGTATTATTTTTCTTCACGGCAATGTTTACTTCTATTAACGATAACGATAACTTGTACTTTTAGTTATTTGATCAAGTAATTATAGTCGTAATGAAAAGTAATTATTTATATGAAGAAAGGTAACATTACACAACTATTACTTTTCTTAACGACGATGTTTACTTTTATTCTCAACAAATTGTACTTTTAGTTATTTGATAAAGTATTTATTGTCGTTAAGAAAAGTAATTATTGAAATGAAGAAAAATAATGTTCCAAAAATATTATTTTTCTTGACGACAATGTTTATTTTTATTCACAACAACTTGTACTCTTAGTAATTTGTTTAAATAATTATTGTCGTCAAGAAAAGTAATTATTTATATTAAGAAATGTAATGTTTGGTAACTAATATTACTTTTCTTAATGACATTGTTTAATTTTTTTACGCTAATTTGTACTTTTAGTTATTAGGTAAAGTAAATATTCTCGTAATAAAAAGTAATCATTAACATGATGAAATGTAATTTTTCACAAAACATTGTTTTTCTTAACCAAGATTATTATTTTTATTCATAACAACTTGTACATTTAGTTATTTAGTTAAGTAATTATTGTCGTGATATAAAGTAATTATTTAAATTAAGAAAGGTAACGTTTCACAAGTAACTTTTCTTAACGATAATGTTTATTTTTATTCACAGTAATGTTTACTTTTATTCACGATAACTTTTACTTTTAGTTATTTGGTCAAATAATTATTGATCTTAAGAAAGTTACTGTTTCACAATATTTACTTTTCTTAACGATGATTGTTACTTTATTCACGATAACTCGTACTTGTAATTATTTAGTCTAGTAATTATTGTCGTGATAAAAAGGAATCATTGACATGATGAAATGTAATGTTTCACAATTATTACTTTTCTTAACGATGATTGTTACTTTTATTCACGATAACTAGTACTTATAATTATTTAGTCAAGTAATTATTGACGTGATAAAAAATAATTATTGATATTAAGATATGTAATATTTCAGAATATTACTTTTTTAATGACGATTGTTATTTTTATCCACGACAATGTGTAAAACATAAATATAAAAATAAGTAACTAATAACTCTTATTAATTTATAAATTAGTGAAAATAAATAAAGAAAAAAAAGGAAAGGAAAAGAAACAAAAAAAAGAGAAAGAAATGAAAAAAAAAATGAAAAATAAAGGTAAATGTAAAAAGTAAGTAACTTAAAATTTTTATTATATGTTAATAAATAAAAATAATTAATAAAAACTTAAAGAAAAAGGAGATAAAAAGAAACTCAAAATAAAAAGAAACTCAAAGCAAAAGGAAAGAAAAAAGTAAAGAAAAAAGAGAATAAAGATAAAAAATAAACTGAAGAGTTAGTGCAGCAATGCTCCCAGATGGGATTCGAACCTTCGCTTCTCATTGCATTCACCACTAAGCCAAGAACTAACTTTCACAATCTGCCTTTTAAAATAGGTGCCGCCACCACTAAGACTAGATGTCTTGTTTGTGTTACTTTTCACCGCACATGTACTTTAGATACTGAAGCCGTCAGAAAAAGAAAAAAAAAAATTCAAATCACGCGGATCCAAGATCCGGATCGGATCGAACCGGTTACATTGTATGCAATTAGTTGCATGGAAGTTCATCTCTTCACATAACATATATGTATATGTTGTATATCTTTCTGCTTAAAACTAAATCAAAGCAAGGATTAACAATGTCCTATTTATATACTATATAACATATTGCGCTTTTTATTAAAAGACTAATAAAGAGTAAATTATTATTTGACAAAATATCACTTAATATCAAATTAAATTAGAGATTATTTTAATTATATATATTTTTTGTTATACATCGGTTTTTAATAAGAGTCCACTTTTGATAAATATATATAAATGCTCAAGGTCAATATGCAATAATAATTGTGGTCAATGGGTTGGTTTTGACTCGAAATCGTAGGGGTACACAACACGATTTCAAAGTGGCAGTTCAATTTTTTAATTTTGTTTTAATTTTATGTTGAATTTTTAATGTATGATCTTTAGGATTGCCTTTCATTCTTATGAAGAATCTTTAAAATTATTTAATGATTCCTCGTCAATTTCTTACGGGTTAACGCTAGTTTATCTTATATAACAACGTGAGAACAATGCATTTTTAATCATAATAGTAATGGTTAAATTTGGACCATAAATCAACAAGAATCAAGGATCAAGATTTGTTCTCATTTCTCTGCTAAGAAAGTATTCTCAACTAATCCCCTTCATGTAGCAGAATATATAAATATACAAAATTTTGTTATCGTAAAGTACTTGATAAATAAATTAAATGTTCTACGTTAAAAAAACAGACATAATGTTGTCCCCTCTTGGCGTCGCTGCGGGCATGCCTTTCTCCACTGGCGGAGCCGTTGCAGCCTACGCTTTGGCGATAGTAAATAGAGCACTTCCGCCATTTTGCTGCGCCAGCAAGCAGCTAATGTGCAGCCCTCCTAGTGGTCAATTGTTAGCCGTTGGCCATTTTGACGTCATTATATTTTTTTTCACTCCTATAAATTCATCTCATCTTCACTTCTTTTATCACCCATTCCTCATCTTCTATCTCAATCTCAACAATCTTCTCCTTCTCCATTGCTAATTATCAATACTCCGATGCCAAGACCGAAGCCCTTGCTCGAGCTTGGCTCGAGATAAGTCGCGCACCACATGGTCGTGGTGCATTCTGGCAGCAAATCACGGACATGTACAATTCTACTCAGCCCGAAGTTATCGTGGTTAGAAATGTCAATTAGTTGTGCTACCACTGGACTCGGACTACACATTCGATCACGTTGTTCGACAAATTCCAAACAGCATGCCGCCAGCGAACTCCAAATGTGACTGCCAAACAGATCCTCGCTACCAGTTTAGCCAAGCACGAAGCTTTCAAAGGGGCTCCACTCAAAATTATTGACACGTGGAGGATGGTCAAGGACAAGCCTAATTTCTGTGCTTAGTTTAATTTTTAATTAATTTAACGTTTTAATCTATTTCAATTCAATAAAATGCATTTTATTTTAAAGGCATATTATTTTATTTTTGTAAAAAAAGGTAGTGCCAACAAACTCGTTGGCACCATTGCGGGAATGGAGGGCCTCAACGGCTTTCTTCAAATTTCGACGGCGCCGTTGCGCATGCTCTTAGTATCGTTACTCATGGAATTGGAAGTATCTACACCAAAATACTTTTAAATGGTTTTAACTCAATATTGAGAGAGATTTGGATGTTTTGTTATAATCCTTATCTCCAAATGCCGTTTCTAAGAATTGAACCTCACCTCGAAGTCTTAAACTTGCTTATTCTACTTCTACCAAATGAAAGAGAGATGAAAAAAAAAAGAAAAAATCTTAAATGGTTTTTTTTCCAAGACAAAACAGTCTTCAATTAAACTTGTATGTTCTTCTAGATTCTTGTCTTTCTCCCAAATGAAAGAGAGAGGAACAAAAAAAGAATAACTTAAAAGGCATCTTTTGTTTAAACGTAAACGCCGTCTGTGGGAATCGAACCCACGACCACGTGGTTAAAAGCCACGCGCTCTACCAGCTGAGCTAAGACGGCTGGAATAATAGGATTTACCATAATTCTTTTTTAATGAGAGAAACTTTCATTTTGCAATAAAGCTTATGATCTGTTAACCAATACGACTGACATCCTTATATATGGGCACAATGTACGACATTAATCAATGCCAAATATATACTCCCTCTGTTTTTTATTAAGTGTCCTATTATGAAATTTGATTTGTTTTTTAATAAGTGTCGTATTTCATAAATTTTGAAAAAAATGATGCAACTTTTGAGAAAAATCATGCAAAACTTTCTATTTTACCTAAGTAATAAATGTTAATTATTTACATTTTAAGTTTTCTAGGCAATAATTATAGATGAAAAAAGTAATACATTAATTTCCTTGGTTTGTGTGTTTTGACGGCTGAGGACACTTATAAAAAAACAGAGGGAGTATGTAGCTATAGTGGCATTGATAAAACAAAAGTGGATTCCTTCAATTCAGAAAAACAATAAACAAAAGAGGAAGTAGAAGAAAATAGATAGTTAAGAATTGTGTGCAGATTGTGAGTGGATGTTTTTATATAATTCTATCAATTCTACAACCAAACCACTGGAGCTGGAGGAGCTAATTAAAGACTAATTCAATTCTACGCCTCAATTTTCAAAGATGTGATGTTTCACCTCATACATGCACTAATATCATTATTCAGATAACTCATTTCTAGAACTAGCATATTAATAATATACTACTATATGACTTGGTGTCGACACCTTTTCTACTTCACTTTAACTCCATTGTCAATCTTTGGCTGACCTGCTCTCTCTCTCTCTCTCTCTCTCTCTCTCTCATGAATCATGATACGCGCGAATTAATACAAAAAGTGGAGTCTTTGCGCCAATTAAGGACTTATGCTGTCTTTCCTACTCCCATAAATCACAAATGTAGATATCGTCAAAAATTGCGCTTACCTATCAATAAATCATCAAATCACTCTTATTGTGCTTGTTATAATAATGAGACTTTGATGTTACGTCATCAATTGATTATTCTACCATTCAAATCACAAATTCAAAGGAAGATCTATGACTTTGGTTAATTCATCCAAGTAGACCATCATTTTGCATGGACTTTATAATAATGGGTAATTGTTGTTGAATCTTTTGCATCCAAGCTGAAACACAAATATATTTCAATATAACATGGAGGGATATTGCCTTTTAATATGCAGAAATGTCACCCCAAAACAAGGGGGAAAAAATGGTAAAGTTTAAAGTATAAGAGCCTAAAAATACACACTCATCTGAGTATTCACAACCCTTGAGATACTTAAGTGTGTCAATGGGTTATGGTCCTCTGATTGAGCCTTCCACTCACAAGAGGGTTGTCTCAATAGTGTCTCTGTAGAATTAATTTTGAAAATGGGATTTAGCCGTCTCGAGTGAGCGAGACGTGGCTCATTCTCTCTATCTCAACAAGGGGGTGTCTCGACATTGAGCCGCCGATTGATACACCACTTGTGGTGCTCTTAAGTAAAGAAAAAATCTAGCTAATCAGCTTAAACTAAAGGCATTGCCACAAGGTTGGAGTTCTTTAGATATAAATTATTAAAAAAATGAATTTATTGACAAAATTAATTAGAATTCCCAGACAGGCAATAGCCAATACATAAAAAAGAGATAATTGAATATTTTCCAGACAAAAAGAAGCTCAAACCTCAAAATGCTACAACTACATGCATTACGGAATACAAAACAAAAAGCCAAAAAAAACAAAAAAAAAAAAGAAAGGGGGAGAAGAAAATATGCACAAGCATCAGAAACTGTGAGCTGCATCAGGCTCAGCTTAAACTAAAGGCATTGCCATAAGGTTGGAGTTCTTTAGATATAAATTATTAAAAAGATGACTTTATTGACAAAATTAATTAGAATTTCCAGACAGGCAATAGCCAATACATAAAAGAGAGAATTGAATATTTTCCAGACAAAAAGAAGCTCAAACCTCAAAATGCTACAACTACATGCATTACGGAATACCAAAAAAAAAAAAAAAAAAAAGGGAAGGGAAGGGAAGGGGGAGAAGAAAATATGTACAAGCATCAGAAACTGTGAGCTGCATCAGGCAATACATGCACATGTACGTATATGGAAGAGGTTTAAGCATAAAGAGCAGGTCTCGGATAAGCCGGTGCAGCGAGCGTTTCTCGTTTTTCACCAGCGCTCTTGTGCGACTTAGGTCCTGGGTGCCGCCTATTTAGGGCATGATCCTTCTTTTCGACTTTTGAGGCATTCCTTGAATCGACGAGCTGTTCTAAAACTGTTATCACCTCATCCATATTAGGCCTGGATCTCGGATCCATACGTATGCACTGAAGAGCAAGGGTAGCTGCTTTTACAGCTAGATCAACCGAATACTGTCCTTCAATCCGGTTGTCCATGACACGGAATATTCTGCGCTTGTTGGTCAGGTAAGGTTTTGCCCACTCCACTAGATTATGCTCCCCCGTCGGACGGTTCTTGTCTATTGCTTTCTTACCGGTTAAAATTTCCAGGAGAACCACCCCGAAGCTGTATACATCGCTCTTGGTCGTTAAATGCCCTATAAGATACAAAGAACAACGGTTATCGAACTGGGATAAAAATTCTCAGCACCAAATAAAGATTAAACAGAAAAAGGAGGGAAAAAAAAAATCGTGGAAGAACATCACAGAAGTATTATCTACTTATAACAATAAATTGCACAACTACCATGTTAATGACGGACAAGGATTGAATGAATTGAATTGAAGTCCACAAGATAAAATTCAAATCTCGAATGCTGCTGAGTGAGTTTTTGAATGCATGCAATAGTATACAAATATCTATATCAAACATACCTGTCGATAGATACTCCGGAGCAGCATATCCGTATGTACCCATGACTCGAGTGGAGACATGACTCTTGTCACCAGTTGGCCCATCTCTGGCCAATCCGAAATCAGAAAGTTTGGCATTGTAATTCTGCAAATAGGAAGCACAAATTGAAGTCAGCGGGACAGAGAAAAGACATTTCATTTTCAACGAAAAAGAGTAAATGCCTGTGGCTATACCCACCGAATCAAGCAAGATATTAGAAGTCTTGAAGTCCCGGTATATAACTTTTGTTTCGGCATTATGAAGAAATGCAAGTCCCCTTGCGGCACCCAAAGCAATTTTCATTCTTATGCTCCATGACAGCGGCTGGAAGTAAGATCCTCCTAAATTCACCGTAATATCACTCATCATCGGAGTTACATGGGTAAAATTTTCTGAAGTAAACATATACTACGACTACGAAGATGAAGCCAAATGTGTAGTGTAGAAATTAAGCAGAACTCACTCCTGAATAGATGATTCTCCATGCTACCCTTTGGCATGAATTCGTACACCAGAAGTCTGTGGTCGTCCTCTAAGCAATAGCCAATTAATTTTACAAGATTCGGATGACGTAACTGTCCTAGATAGTTGATTTCAGCCTGTCATTCAAAGGAAGGATATCAACAAAAAGGTATATATCAACATTTGAAACAAAAACAAAAAATACCCTTACATATGCTCAGCAAAATTTATACTACTATTTAAATGACACATTGACATCACTGCTCTGTAATATTAGTACTTCAAATCGATTTCAATTTACCCCCTAACTCCATTCATCGTACACTAGGTGAAATCCAAATCAAGAAAATATGTAGCTAGACTATCATAGTGAAGCTTAGTCATCAAAACAAAATTGAAGTCTAAGGACAGCACTGCAATGAAAACACTCTTTGGAACATCAAGAATTTCTTCTGCACTGAACTATAGGCAGTAGTGGTAATGAGCAATTATAAATAATAGATTCATCTAACAATACTCCCCCCAACCCCCCAACCAAACCAACATGAAAAAAATAATGGTTTGTCTATAATTGAACCTAATTGGAAACATGTGTGCATTAGCATGTGGTGTTGCCAATATAAAATATTCAAAAGACACCATTGCCTCTGTAATATTCTTAATTCAAATAGATTTAAATTTTCCCATAACTCATTCATCGCACACTAAACAAAAATCAATTCAAGTCAATCTCTAGCTAAGACATTCTTTGTGACATCAAGAATTTCTGCATTAAACTACGGGCAAGGTGGCATTGTGGTATTAGAATATTCAAACGAAACAATAGAGTAAAAATCGAGGGAAATATCAACATACCAACCATTCCTTGTGGCCTTGCCAGCCATCTTGGTTGAGCCTTTTAACAGCTACAACCATGCTAGAACCAGGCCTTGATGCTGCAAGGGAATGTTCATCGATCCATCCTTTGAAAACAGAACCAAAACCTCCTTCCCCCAACACGCTGTCGGGGCGAAAGTTTCGCGTGGCCGCCTTGAGATCACTGAACAAGAAGCTCTTCATGTTGGAGGATTGCAGTATTTCACCTTCACTGCGAGGAGTTGGAGGTATGGATGCAGAAGATCTCTTGCTGCTCGAGTTACTTAAATCAATCCCATCTCCACTAACCATTCTAGAAGAAGAAGCTGCACCTATCAACAATTAACCAGTGCTTATAACCAACGAAATTAAAAATCCAAGAACGTCTGAAACTTATAACCAACTTGCAAAAGCGCGCACACACACATGATATTGCCCAGTATGCAAATTTGGAACTCGATAATTGCAGAGAACTCCCAAAAACGTGAACAGCTAAAAAAGAAGTATGCAAAATTTCTATACTTGTGATTCATTTCCCATTAATCAATAAAAAAGAATTCAGAATTTGTGGGAGCCTACTTCAAAGAAATACAAATATACCTGTGCCGGTATGAAAAGGGCTTTCAGCCTTAATCTGGTTGCTCAAACAGATCCCCATCTCCAACAACAACAAAGAGAGCAAAAAAAATTTACAGCTCAAGAAATTGAAAGCCAAAGTTTACATCTTTCGTCGGTGTAAGACAAACTCAAAGAGCAAATAACATGCTCTGTGGTGTAGAGATAGAATTGATGGGTTAAATTTCAATTCCACCACCAGATCTAATGTGAATCCCCTGAAATATTTTAGCTCTCGCTCTCGCTCTCGCTCTCTCTCTCTCTTAAGAATTAAATTTAGGTGTCAGCTGCCAACCACAAAAGTATCTCTACCTCCTCTCTCTTTCTCTCTCTAGCGTAAAGTTAAAAAGCGGATGCACTTGATTGTACAGAAAAGGAGAAGATGTTGAAGTTATGGAAAGGAGATGGATTGGATAATGTTTATAATTATATGCAGCCAAGAGCGAAGTCGTAGTGTATAGTTGTGTTTGGATGAAGAGTCGGTCGTAGATGAAGATTGAAGAAGCCTTTTTTAGAAGTTTGCAAATTTGGCAGCAGTAGAATGGAATGGAAGCATTCTAGTATGAAAATTTGACTTTCTTCTTGTCTTTCTTTACTATTCCAACACAATTTAGATTTTTGAGGTAGAACTTGTTTTTATCACCTTTTTATAATAGAATCACATTTTAATACTCTTCCGTCCATTAAAAATGAGTGCCATAATTTCAACGTCCGCAAAAAGCTTATATAGTTGTGAGCTTCTTCTTTCACTCAAATAACGTTTTGTCTGTTTTTATTGAAACAAATGTCATTTCACCTGAGAAAAACAATTTTTCCCATGGAGAAAGGAAGTAGTTAAATAACATCTTTACTGCTCCATCTATCTCATTCATATTATCATATTATAATTCAATATAAAAATTAAAAATAAAGATAAAAGAATAAAAAATAGATACGTCTCGTCAATTTTTTCAAGGTTAAAATTTTTATTTATTTGGAACATGTTATTATGAGCAGGATGGAATGAGTATTTGATAATGAGGTGTTTCATGGGATTAATGTACATACATATATGTGTTATGTCTATGTGTATGTGGGGAAAAATAATAATTCTTCAACCCATGCAAAAACCATAATAATAAATTATAAATGGAACAATCGCAGGTATATAACGACTAACATGCCTTCTTAACAGTCCAATTTCAAGCCCTTTTCAAGAAGAAAAAAAGAAGAAAGAACTAGAAAGACAGAATCTTGAGATTTTTCTTCCACCCTTTTTGGTCTAGTATTTTTAACTTTTTTCGGATTGTTTATATTTTTATTATTTTCCTATTTTTAGATGGTCTTTCAACAGGATATTAAATAGGGAGAAGTGCAAATATAGCCACCCCTGAAAAAAAAAAGTGCTAATATAGCTTCTTTTTTAAAAACGATCAAAAATAGTCATGCATATACGACTAGCATACACGACCTAAACTGGTCGTGTATGATGACCATGCATACACGACTAGCATATACGACCATAGCAATATACACAACAATGCACACACGACTAGCATACACGACTATATCAGCATACACGACCTGAATACACGACTTGCATACATGACCATATCAGCATACACGATCAGCATACACGACCAATATACATGGCCGTGTATGCTGGTCGTGTATGCAAGTCGTGTATGCGTGGCCATATTTGATCGTTTTTAAAAACGTGGCTATATTTACACTTTTCTTTTCAGGAGTGGCTATATTTGACTAATTCTATATTAAAAAATAAAGTGTGCTTATTTTAATATGAGTAATGATATTCGGATATACTGTGGTCAGCCATACGCGCTAAAAATGTTAATATAGGTTTTGAAAATGGAAATATACCCTAATTGGAAAGCATAAACCCTATGAGGGAAATGTGATTATTCTATTTTTACAGTTAACTTTCTTTTTTTCCATGCATGTGGCTGGCCACAATGTGTCCGAATATCATCACTCTTTTAATATTTAGTCAAATTACATGGTAATAAACTAATGAAAATTTTAAGACAATTACTTTAAAATTATAATTAAATTTTCTTAAGAGTTCGGTTTCTAAAAAAAAAAATACGAGAGCTTAGAACAAACCTGAAACATTATACGTCGAACCTTCAAGCAATTAGGGTTTTGTTCGGCAGTTTTGCGACCCTCGCCGGAAACTGTAATATCTTCCAGCTCGTTTATCGGATTTGTGATCCGTAAATTGGAGCGCGAACTAGACTTCCTAAGCTTTCTAGTGGTACAGGGCTCACCCCCTGTTTCGAAGTCCTCTGTTCTGGACAGCCTCCAGAGTTACTGGACTGTGCAGTGAAATTTCAGTTTCTTGTTTTCTAAGTTGTTTAGTTCACAACTTAGTCTTTTTTGATCGTTTAAGCCGTTTTTATCTAACGAACATCTCCCTACTGACCTTAGAGTCAAGTATAGAACCTTGAGTGATGAAAACCAGTCGAGATCTTTTATCTTATCTGTTGGGAAATTTATTAGTATAAGTTTTGATGAATTCCAAAATCGGCTGACCCCAACCGAGTAGATGTTGCCAATACCTAATGTTAGAATTTAGGCTCGCTGTTTGAGCAAAGTTAAGATTTTATCTTTACAGGTCTCCAGCTGAAGATGGCAACAAGGCGTCACTCAGACAGAACATCAGCTGTGAAGAAAGACAACTGAGAGTTCATTTGTTCAGATGCAAACAAGGGGAAGTCTTCAGAACATCAGTTGAAGGAAACCAACTGAGCGTTCATCAGATGAGAAACAGTTGAGAGGAAGAGAACATCAGATGAAAAGGAAATCATCTGAGGGTTCAAACCCAACTGAGTAAAGAAGTGGAAGACAACTGAGGGTTCAGTTTCAGAACCTCGGTTATAGAATCTGAACAAGGAGTTCAACTGTTTTGAAGTTCAAAGTCAGCTGAGAACTCGACAGATCGAAACATCAGCTGAAGATCACTCAGATGAAGGTCAAGACTTTCAACCGACAAACCGAAGTTGACTGTCAAAGATTTGAGTTTCAAAAGGAAGTCACATGAGGGTTTGACCGTTCAGTCATTACCCCATCTGGCCCAACACAAGGCTGTCTCAGATGGAAAGCAGAAGAGCACAGATGCCATATCGGGAAAGTCTGCAGAGATGAGAGACAAGCCATCGCTTTCAATCGATCAGAGATCAACTGCTCCTCCAACGGCTAGTTGATTCTCTCCGCCTATAAATAGAGGGATCCTCTCATTCGAGAAGGAGATATATATGCAGATAGACACATAGACGACGAATAATTCAAGAGCTTTCTCGAGAGAAATCAAAGCAAATCTGCAACATCATCATCTAAGAGCATCAGCAGCTGAGAGTTCCAATTTGAGAGAACATTAGTAGCTGAGGGTTCCTAGAATTCGAAACTGTTTTTGATCTTAGGTTGAGTGTTTATTCGTTCAAGCCTTAGATCCAGCTCTCATTCTTGATCGAGCTGTAGTTGGAAATCCTACCCTTTCTCACACCCTAAAAAGTGTGCTAGGACCTTACTCTTCCTGTAATTGAGTAGTCAGGTCGTCAAGTACCTGCAAACTTGACTTAGGCTGTTTAGTGCCCGGAATCTAAACTGTAACGGTTGCTCAGCCCGCGTAAGCTGAGTGGTTCTGTCCAGAAGAACTTGGACTGAGGTGTGTGGACTCACATCTCCCCGTGGACGTAGGAGTTCTCTCCGAACCACGTAAATCTTGTGTGTCGTGTTTTCTTTTGTGTTTAGTCTTTATTATCATATCTTAACTGACAAACAAACCGCATACAATCTGCATACTTTCACAAAAACAGTTTTGGTTTTGACCAACCGTGCATAAAAGCGTGAGTTTGATTTTACGAGTTTATTTTCCACCACATTCCGCACAGCACCAACCTTCCAGCTGAGGTTGCTTACTCAGCTGTGAGATCCCAACTGAGTCCTCTCACTCAGTTGAAGTTGATTTCAAGTGTTAAGATTTTTGAAAGCTCAAAAATCCTTACTGGTGTATTCCCCCCCCCATACACCAGTAACTCGTATCGGGACCATCAAGTGGTATCAGAGCAGTGGTTCAAAAGACTGCTGACTCTGTTTCACGAGGTGTGAATTCGAGAATTTTCTTCAGTGGTCAACTGAACAGATCTTTTCACGCTAGTGCATTCTTGCTCGCATTTTTGTTGTCCTGCTTTTGTTTATGCAGATGGACGTCAAGGACAAGATCACGGTCATGTTCTCTGTTGTCAACTATACATCATGGAGAACTCGAATGAAGAAGATCCTTTTGTCCAAGCATCATAGGATGCAACAAGTTCTCACATCTGGACCAATCGTCATACGAGACAGAATACTTCGCACTCCCACAAATCCCAACGATGGAGATGCAGTGGTGGAGTATGTGGAGAAACAGCCAGAGGACTACACTCCGGAGGAGGCCAAGGTGAGCCAGCTGGATATCTGGGCTCAGAGCACAATAATGTCCACGGTTGGACAAGATTATCTGCCCTGGATAGAGGAGTGTGAGACCGCAAAAGAGATATGGGACATCCTGGCCTCGCTAAGTGAAGGAAGCGACGAGACAAAGGAAAACAAGTTCTCGCATGCATGTCAAGATTTTGACAATTTCAGTCTGCGACCTGATGAGACTATAGATCAGCTAGAGCTTCGGTTTATGGACATCATCAGAAGAATCCAATCTATCCGGAAAGGAAAATACACTCTAAGAGAAATAAACCTCAAAGTGTTGCAAGCTCTACCGGCTGAGTGGGATACTTTCACAAATATCCACGAGAGCCGAGCTGACCTAGGTGAAATGGGAACTGAAAGATTGTTCTCAATCTTGAAAGGAAATGAGTATAAGGTCAACAGAAGGAGGTCGCAGCCCTCAAGTCAGAAAAATAGAATTGAGGATGTCGGCTCAGCATCAAAGTCAGTTGCCCTCCGAGCTGACTACTCAAAGTCGAGATCGTCAAGGCCAACCAGGTCGGCTGACACGACTGCAAAGGAGCCGAGCAGAGAAGAACTGCAACAGAACATTGCAGCGTTGTCAAAGAAGTTAGCCGATATGGATACTCGGTTCGGCAAATATAAACGTTTCTATAAATCAAACCGAACTCGAGACAGTTCGAAGCCAGTCACCAATGGTTGCTTCGAATGCGGCAAGGAAGGACACTTCAAAGCCGATTGCCCAGACCTCTCAAAGAAGGAAAGAGAAGCACTGAGGGCGAAGCAAACTGCAAAGAACAAGGCCATGATAGCTGAAGAGGCAGCTGACGATATGGACATCTTCACAGACACTGAAGATGAGGATGACCTGACCTCTACCAACAAAGTCATTAGTCCGGATCAATGCCTCATGGCACTTGGAACCGACCAAGATGATATTGAGGTACAATCTAATCCTGCTTGCTTAAATTCTTCCAATACTTCTAACATGCAGGAATCTATGAACGATGAGTTGGAACCCTCCTGGAATGATTTTCAAGAACTCAGTGAGGAACTGCATCAGCAGTCGGTTGAGTTTAAGAGTTTTCAAGCCCAGTTTGCCAAGCTTGAAGATTCCTTAACCGAAAAGGACGATCTAATCAAGAGACAAGCTGAAGAAATTGACCAGCTGAAAAGTCAACTGAGTATAGCCAACCAAACTGAGGCTTCAACCGATGAACAGTTGAAGGAACAGATCAAGGCACAGAACGAACAGTTGAACAAGCAAGAGGCTCAGATCGACCAGCTGATGAAGACATCAGATGCCCAGACCGAGCATATAGCTGTTCTTCTCAAGGATCTTCAGACTGAGAAGGACAACCTGACAAAGCCATATCAGTCATCCGAGATCATCGAGAATCTTATCAAATACAGACGGCAAACGGATGATGTGTCTGGACTCGGATACGACGTGGCAAAGGACACTGGAATTCCACCAGCTACCTTCACCAGGGCTGAGGAAGTCATGGTTGCCAAACCTAACACAGTTGAGTATGCAACTGAACAAACACCCTCACAACCGATAAAGGTAACTACGGCTGAGAAAGGTAAAGGAGCTGCAGATGGAGCACCAACGAAACAGTCCCTGGAGTCTACAACTGAGGGGGAATGTTCCAAGACTCAACGGAGGAACCGGAGACGTCGGAGTCGCAATCAAGCTCAAAATCGACAACATATCCAAGCTCAGAACCGACGTGATAATCGACCAAGCTTCAACCGACATAATCAACAACGGTTCCATCACCACAACAATCAGAGGTTCCAACAGAGTCAACCTATGTGGAAAAGTTACGACAGCTATGGTTACTCATGCCACAACATGAATCAACATCCGGGCATGAACAGCTATCGTCAACAGCTAAGGCAATGGAATCAGAATCAGCCAAGAAGATTCCACAATGGCGTCCGACCTCACAGACAAATTCAACAGGATAAGAATCGCCATCAAAACAGGGGGAAAGCCTCACCTCCTAAAGCCCAACATGGGAGAAATCCAACTCCTCCCAAGAAACAGAGCATCGTTTCAAACAACAAGCCTAAGGATAACCGGGGTGTTGTTATAATTGATGAAAATGGACAGATCATTTGGAATGACAAGGCTATTCGAGTGTACAGAGAAAAGCGACGCACGGTTCCAGCGGGAACTGGTTCTAACCCTCCAGGACCCAACTGAAATTGGGGACCTAAGCGAGTTTCTCCTTGCAGGTACAGGAGAAACAGCTGAGGAAGAAGAAGGCGTCTACAACAATGTGGGTGATGGATAGTGGATGCTCGAAACACATGACAAATCTGAAGGATTTGCTTGGAAGTTTCGTGGAGAAAGAAGGTCCATCAGTTACTTTTGGTGATAACTCAAAAGGTTATACCAGAGGTTACGGTACCCTTGAAACCAATCATGTTTCAATTTCTAATGTCTCTTTTGTTGATGGATTGAAGCATAACCTGCTCTCCATCAGCTAATTCTGTGATAATGGGTTCTCTGTCAAGTTTGATGCACAGGGTTGCAGAGTTAAAGATGTCGGATCAAAGCAGGTGATATTGTTGGGAAATCGATCTCCAACAGGGAATGTATACTACGCTGACTGGAACAGCAGCCTCCCTGACACTTGCCTGTTGTCAAAGAGCAGTTCGGATGTGAGCTGGCTGTGGCACAAAAGGCTCAACCATCTGAACTTCAAGACGATGAACCGACTTGCCAGACAAGAACATGCAAGAGGCATACCTAACCGAGTGTTTTCAACAACACACATCTGCAGTGCATGCCAGCTGGGAAAGCTCGCTAGAACCTCCTTCCGGTTGAAGTCAACTCCTTCAACTGACCGAGTGTTACAGCTGATCCACATGGATCTCTTCGGGCCAGTTACACCAAAAAGCATTAATGGAAACGAATATACATTGGTTGTAACTGATGACTACTCAAGATATACGTGGACCATCTTCATGCGCCACAAAAGTGAGACCCGAGATGAGCTGCCCAAGCTGATGGATCGGATATCGAACCAACAAGAGATGAAGATCATATCTATCAGATCAGATCGTGGAACGGAGTTTCTAAATGAAACCATCATTGAGTATTGCGAGAAGAATGACATAACCCATCAGACATCAGCCGCGCGTACTCCACAACAGAATGGCGTAGCTGAGCGAAGAAATAGAACTCTGAAGGATGCAGCCACATCCATGTTAGCGAGCTCAGCACTGCCTAAGAGATTTTAGGCTGAAGCGATCAACACAGCATGCTACACACAGAATCGATCTCTTCTCACCAAGCGGTTGGGAAAGACGCCCTACGAGCTGTGGAGACGTAGAAAGCCAGATATTTCTTATTTTTGTGTTTTTGGATCTAAGTGTTATATTCACAACAATGGGAAGACTCAGTTGAAAACCTTTGATGCCAAAGCTTCGAAGGGCATATTTCTTGGATATGCAGCTCGGATCAAGGCATATAGAGTTTTCAACAACAGCTCTCGTGTTGTGGAAATAACACCTCATGTTAGTTTTGATGAATCTACCTTCGAGTGCAGGGAACAGGTAAAGGAAAAACACGCGGATCCAGTTGTTCTACCAATTCTCACCAGATCGCAAGCTCTTCGCGAAAAGAACCGAGTTGAACCACTGGTATGGGCAACTGAGGATGAGGACCCATACTCCTCTGAAGATGAATACGAAGACCTCAGCTCGTCCCTAGGGGGAACTTCAGCTGATGTCCCTCCAACTGCATCAGCATCCGATGCCCAACCGAACTCGGTTCAATCTATTGTAAATGTTGAGGATCCAGACTCAACAGCTGATCAATCACCAGCTCTGAAGACTCCAACTCAGATGTCTGAACAGCCACTGTTGGAAGAAGAAGGAAGACGCAACCGAAGATGGTATGAAGTTCATTCCACCAACGACATCATCGGAGATCCAACCGAGGGTGTGCGCACACGGAGCAGAGTTGCAAATCCAGAATCAACCGAGGAAGAATCCAACACTTATGCCCAATATGCTGAGGAATTGGCAGTTCTAGAGGAGTTCGAGCAAGCTGGAGATGTTGCCATGATTTCTTGCTATGTAGCTGATGTTCCAGAACCGAAGAATGTTGGGGAAGCTCTCAATTGTGTCCACTGGACAACAGCCATGCAAGAAGAATTGAATGAGTTTCTACGCAACTGTGTATGGGAGTTGGTAGAAAGACCAAATGGTGTCAAGGTGATTGGACTAAAGTGGATTTTCAAAAACAAGAGAGACGCCATTGGATTCATTGTGAGGAATAAAGCAAGGTTGGTAGCTCAAGGATACTGCCAACAAGAAGGAATTGACTTTGAAGATTCCTTTGCACCAGTTGCAAGGCTGGAAGCCATCCGGATCTTTCTAGCCTATGCTGCACATCACAAGTTCAAAGTATATCAGATGGATGTGAAGTGTGCATTCCTCAATGGAGATATAAAAGAAGATGTACATGTTGAACAGCCTCCTGGTTTTGAGACTGGAGATGGAAGAGTGTACAAGCTGAAGAAAGCTATCTATGGTCTAAAGCAAGCACCAAGAGCATGGTATGACACTCTTTGTGGATTTCTACTGGACTCGGGGTTCAAACGAGATTCAGTTGATAAAACTCTGTTCACCATCAAAGTTGGAGAAGATATACTTGTCGTGCAAATTTATGTCGATGATTTCATTTTCGGGTCCAAGTCGGAGGAGCTGTGCAAGAAATTCTCCGATCTTATGAAGGAAAAGTTCGAGATGTTAATGATGGGCGAGATGAATTATTTCCTTGGATTACAAGTGAAGCAGTCACCTGAAGGGATTTTCATCAACCAGTCCAAATATACAAGGGAGCTCATCACCAAGTTCGGATTGCAGACAAGTAAGACAACCAAGATCCCTATGAACACAAACTGGAAGATCGAACCAGGAGCTGAGGGAAAGCTCATTGATGCCAGCCAGTATAGAGGGATCATCGGTTCGCTGCTCTACCTAACTGCCAGCCGACCAGACATTTCATACGCAGTTGGAGTGTGTGCTCATTTTCAAGTCCACCCAAGAGAAGCACACATGTTGGCAGCAAAGAACATCATTAAGTATCTGAAGGGAACTGTCAATGTTGGATTGTGGTACCCAACTGATGACAATATCCAGCTGACTGGATACTCAGATGCCGACCTAGCAGGAGATCGGCTGGACAGAAAGTCTACTTCTGGACACTGTCAGTTCATGGGAAGCAAGCTGGTTTCATGGTTCTCCAATAAACAAGCGTGCGTTGCTACTTCGACAACCGAGTCATAGTACATGGCTGCCGGAAGCTGTTGCATGCAAGTATTGTGGCTGAAGCAGCAGCTGAGAGATTATGAAGTCTCAACTGGACAGGTTCCCATACATTGTGATAGCTCGAGTGCCATAGCTATCTCTCTAAACCCTGTTCATCACTCTCGGACTAAGCATATCGATATTCGTCATCACTTCATCCGAGATCATATTGAGAAGAAGGATGTGTCCATGGAGAAGATCCCAACTGATATTCAGAGAGCTGACATCCTCACCAAACCTCTTCCTGAAGCCCGGTTCAAGATGCTGTGTGATCTTCTAGGACTTTTGGATCCGAGCTAAGAAGTCATCCGAGCTGAAGAATCGGATATCGACTTAAGGGGGAAGCTCAGATGAAGGGGGAAGCTCAGATGAAGGGGGAAGCTCAGCTGAAAGGGGAATATCAGATACTGATTGCCAACTGAAGACGTCAAACGTCAGCTGAACAGACGAACTCGAGTCAGCTGATGGTATGCGGCAACTGAGGAACTCGACTAATGAACACAGCTGATTCAGACATCAGCTGTCAGGTATCATTTATGACTGAAGGTGTTATATTCTTAAATGAGAATGTTTGAAATAAATTCAAACATTCCTGTGCTAGTCAGTTATATTAAAATAGCCATCATGTCGCATTAAATGTAAAGTACGGCTGAGCATCCATAGCCTACTTTATAGTGCGACTGGGCTGACATGAAACTGTACACCTTCTCACGCGCTGGTTGGAACTCGGATCAAAACGTCGAGTCAAAGATAGTCAACAGTCGTGTAATCCCAGCCGTTGATGGATTCGCGCCATTTAAACCCAGCCGTTGATCTCATCCAAGTCAAAGACCTATATAAGGCGAAAAATCAGGAAGATACCTCCTACTTTCCTCATTCGTGCTTATCAATCATACTATTCATCGTCTTCCAGTTTTTCTGCCTAACCCTTTTCTGCAAATAGATTTCTTCCTCCCCTATATATTTTACCTTTGCAGTGATTTAATGGCACCCAAAAGCAAAAGAATGGCATCATCCGGACCTTCCCTCGTGCCTACAACGTATGAAGAATCGTTCGATATGTTAGTATCGAAGATTCACTTCGAGCAGATCCTCTCCGACGAGGATCTAGAGTCGCCGGTCCTAGCCCCTCTCGCCAATACTCTCCGTGAGAACGGACTTCTGGAATGGGCCAAGCTCTGTCCCTCTCATTTGCTCAGGCGTCAAGTCGGAGAATTCTACGTCAATCTTCTTCGCCCCCTTGACGGTTCAGAGGGAGTTTCTACGACGGTGTCCTGCCGACAAAGGGATGTTCCGGCAAGGACAATACGTCGTGTCTCCTTCTCCATTGACGTGTCCGATGTCCTCCGATACATCATACCAATCAACCACACCGCCACCAAGTTCCTGGAGAATATTACCGACGAACAGGCGGATGAATTTCTACAGGATGCTCTGATCGAGCCAGAGCGGTTGAGGAGCAACATGCAAAGGACTAAGCTGAAGCCTGAACACCGCCTGCTGTTCGACGCCGTGTCGAAGGTCGTGTTCGGATACAGTGGCGCGTTCGGCGACATCAGCCGACCCAAGTTGAAACAGCTGTTGGCCCTGGAGCACCAACACCAAATCAACTGGTTCCAATATTTTCTGAACCAGTTGATGATGGAGAAGTCGAAGATCTCTGAGACTACGACTGAGTCTGGAGAGAAGCTGCTGAGTGTGAAGGGCACGCTCAACTTCGGATGCAAAATCTCCGCCCTCATCCTCCTCGCAACAAAGGACCGCAACATGGTCTGGGCTGACTGCGAGGAGACGCCGCTGAAGAAGCTGTTGCTGTTCCCGACGGCCAAGAAAGCACAGGAGGTGCTGAGGAGTGTCTACACTCCCAAGGACAAGAGGGAGTCGGGAAGGCCAGCTAAGTCAACAGCTGAGGGAGAACAAGCTGCTGCTTGCCCCACAAAATCCAAAGCCTCACGTCGCCGAGCTGACGTTGAGACGGAGTCGACTGATGAACCTGCCCAGAAAAAGTTAAGGGTAAGGTTCAAGAAGACAATCAAGAAGGCAGCTGAGGTGCCAGCTGATGAGCCAACTGATGTTCCAGCTGACGAGTCAGCTGATGAGCCAGTTGAAGTTCCAGCTGAGGAGCCAGCTGAGGAACAAGCTCCAGACGAGGAGGGAGCGCAGGTCGAGTCCACACCTGCTGAGGAGTGTTCCGAATCCAGCCGCTCAGCTGAGGCCGCATCATTCGAGATCGCACCTCGAGGCCCCGGAGCTGATGAGGCTGAGGGCATGGAGACGTCGGATGCATCCTCCTCATCTGAGGACCTCGAAGATGCTACCACCTCCCCCACAGCTGGAGCAAATGCTGTACCGCCCCCAGAGCCTCTTGCTCTCTCTACCCAAACCGAGCCAGAAATTCCGAGCTCTCAGCTCGATGCCAACATCGTGACCTCTCCTTCGGCCGATGTTGAGGAAACCATTCCACCCTCTTCCCCAATTGAATCCCAAATTCCGAGCTCTCAGCTCGATGCCGGTGTTGTGACCGACTCTTTGGCCAACATCGATGAACCTCTTGAACCCGAACCATACAATCTCACCCCCTCCCCGATCAATGAAGCGGAGGACCTGCAGGCTGTTGCTGACGAGCACGAAGGCAGGGTGGCCTACTGCTTTCAAAAGCTGTTGGGTCTATTCCCTGCGGCTCGCGACATGCCCATCTTTGCCACACTGGGAACCGAGCTACTGTACCAGTTCCACCTGATCTTTAGCCAGTGGTATGTCAAGGAAGACACGATCAGGGTACTGAGCTGGGACAGGCTGAAATCTGACGAGTCCCGCATCCGAGCCTACTTCAACTATTCCAACTTGGAGGTGGCGTACAACAACCGGATCGCGTTGCTCACTAGACGGTTGGACCAGAGTCTGGCTGAAGGAAAGGACACAAGGGAGGCAGCTGAAAAGGAGTGTGTCGACTTCCTTGACAGCATGTTGGTGAAATCAGCCGACTTCCTTGAAGATGTCGATGCAGCAGCCGCCGCCGCAAAAGAAGAGGAGGAGAACCTGAAGCTGTACCTGGCAAACCGTCAAGCCATGGTCACAGCTGAGCCTCTAGCTCAGTCTGCTCAAGCCTCTCCAGCTGCTCAGCTCGCTCCTTCAACAGAACAAATCTGCGAGCTAATGGCTGAGAGGGTAAACCAGTTGAGGACCGAGCTGCTCGCCAACCTCCAGCACCAACACGATGACCAGCTGAGGGAGTTGGCAGCTCAAGAAGTGAAGTATCAACAACTGATGGAGGAGAATGCCGAGCTGAAGATGAAGATGAATGATCTCTCCTCCTCCACCAGTCAGGACGTGTCGGAACTGAAATCCACTCTGTTGGGCTTGAAGTCGGAAGTGAATGTCTTCAAGTCCTTGGCTGACTCAAATCTGGCCAAGTGCCAACAGACGCAGGATGCTGAATGGGAGTCCCGGTTCGAGTCGCGTTGGGCTGAGTTCGTTGCATTTCAGACAGAGGTCAACGACAATCTCTCTGTCTTGAAGAAGGCAGAACAAGAGCGCCAGGACTCCGAACTGGTGAAGAAGATCGAACTGGAGTGTGCGGTCGATGAACTCTTCAACCGTGTTCAATCCACCGAGGCCAAACTCAACTCTCTGGACGGTTCAGTAGCAAGCCTTGTTGCTGATGCCAAAAAAGGGGAAGAGAAGGAGAAGGAGGGTGAAGCACAGGAAGAAGAAGAGACCCAAGAAGAAGGAGTGCCAGCTGCTCAACCATCCAAATCTCAGCTGAGGAGAAGGAAGTCTGCTGCTGCCAAGACAACCGAAGTCAGTGGAGCCGAAATGTCTAAGGACTTGGAGCAGGCAAAGAAGATTGGAGTTTCCTACAGCTCCATAGCCGAGATCGCAGCCGAGCTAGATTCTGAACTCGACGGGATAACAACCGAAGAGTGCATTGCAGCGGCCAAGGCTATGGATGTAGAGGAGAAGGACTACATGAACCCGAGCTGGATCAGAAAGTTTGCCGCCAGCCAGGCGAGGAGGGTGAACCAGTTCGAGGTTGAGCTGAAGAAGGTTTCTCAGAAGCTGGACCGCAACGTTGCCTCCCGCAGCCGACGCCGCATCAACAGAATCCAATCAAAGGCGGAAGCTCGGTTGAAGCAACAAAGGTTGCCTCTAAAGTCCAAGGTTGAGAGTCGGTTCAGGCATACTGACAAGTGGATGCCGACCGAGTGGAATGAGGATTGGGAGATGTTCAAGCAGGAGTTCGTGAACGACTTCTATTACAGGAAGGTTTACGCAACTGACGACCCAAGGAGAGCGTTCAAAGAGGCGCTGACTGAGTTGCATTCAGGTGACCCGGGCATGTTCAGTCAATTCAGGAGGGCCATGATTGACGCCAACTTGGACTTGAACACTGTTCCAGTTCCCAAAAGGGTTACTTATCGGCCACCTCTTCTCTCGGATTCCAGCAACCCGAACCGTCAGAAGATTGCATCTGAGGCGAGGCAGGTCTGCAAGGAGCATGGAGTGGACATCTCTAAGGAGTCACCTGCTAAGAGGGAAATTTTTGTAAGGATTTTTGGCAAGTATGGGCTACAATACTAGCTCAGTTAGTTTTCTAGCAACTGTTGTAATTTTTTTTGATTTTTGAGTCTATCTTTTGTAACAATCAGTTGTAATGAAAACTATTCCGTTATAAGATTCACCTTGATGAACAATTCCTCATTGTCCAAGCTCCGAATCACAAAGTCTTTTAAATACCATGTTATAACTGTGCTAACCCTTTGATGTTTTATCTTATAGACTGTCTAGAATTTCAGCTGAGATTTTAGATAAGTTAGTGAGGTTTAGATCAGTAGTGGTTTCAAGTTGTAAGTGGTTTTGGCATCATCAAAAAGAGGAAAATTGTTGGGAAATTTATTAGTATAAGTTTTGATGAATTCCAAAACCGGCTGACCCCAACCGAGTAGATGTTGCCAATACCTAATGTTAGAATTTAGGCTCACTGTTTGAGCAAAGTTAAGATTTTATCTTTACAGGTCTCCAGCTGAAGATGGCAACAAGGCGTCACTCAGACAGAACATCAGTTGTGAAGAAAGACAACTGAGAGTTCATTTGTTCAGATGCAAACAAGGGGAAGTCTTCAGAACATCAGTTGAAGGAAACCAACTGAGCGTTCATCAGATGAGAAACAGTTGAGAGGAAGAGAACATCAGATGAAAAGGAAATCATCTGAGGGTTCAAACCCAACTGAGTAAAGAAGTGGAAGACAAGTGAGGGTTCAGTTTCAGAACCTCGGTTATAGAATCTGAACAAGGAGTTCAACTGTTTTGAAGTTCAAAGTCAGCTGAGAACTCGACAGATCGGAACATCAGCTGAAGATCACTCAGATGAAGGTCAAGACTTTCAACCGACAAACCGAAGTTGACTGTCAAAGATTTGAGTTTCAAAAGGAAGTCACATGAGGGTTTGACCGTTCAGTCATTACCCCATCTGGCCCAACACAAGGCTGTCTCAGATGGAAAGCAGAAGAGCACAGATGCCATATCGGGAAAGTCTGCAGAGATGAGAGACAAGCCATCGCTTTCAATCGATCAGAGATCAACTGCTCCTCCAACTGCTAGTTGATTCTCTCCGCCTATAAATAGAGGGATCCTCTCATTCGAGAAGGAGATATATATGCAGATAGACACATAGACGACGAATAATTCAAGAGCTTTCTCGAGAGAAATCAAAGCAAATCTGCAACATCATCATCTAAGAGCATCAGCAACTGAGAGTTCCAATTTGAGAGAACATTAGTAGCTGAGGGTTTCTAGAATTCGAAACTGTTTTTGATCTTAGGTTGAGTGTTTATTCGTTCAAGCCTTAGATCCAACTCTCATTCTTGATCGAGCTGTAGTTGGAAATCCTACCCTTTCTCACACCCTAAAAAGTGTGCTAGGACCTTACTCTTCCTGTAATTGAGTAGTCAGGTCGTCAAGTACCTGCAAACTTGACTTAGGCTGTTTAGTGCCCGGAATCTAAACTGTAACGGTTGCTCAGCCCGCGTAAGCTGAGTGGTTCTGTCCAGAAGAACTTGGACTGAGGTGTGTGGACTCACATCTTCCCGTGGACGTAGGAGTTCTCTCCGAACCACGTAAATCTTGTGTGTCGTGTTTTCTTTTGTGTTTAGTCTTTATTATCATATCTTAACTGACAAACAAACCGCATACAATCTGCATACTTTCACAACAACAGTTTTGGTTTTGACCAACCGTGCATAAAAGCGTGAGTTTGATTTTACGAGTTTATTTTCCACCACATTCCGCACAGTACCAACCTTCCAGCTGAGGTTGCTTACTCAGCTGTGAGATCCCAACTGAGTCCTCTCACTCAGTTGAAGTTGATTTCAAGTGTTAAGATTTTTGAAAGCTCAAAAATCCTTACTGGTGTATTCCCCCCCCCATACACCAGTAACTCGTATCGGGACCATCATTATCCTTTCTTTAAAGAAGTAATAAACGAGAATTTTCATAAATCGTTCAATGAACTAAAGGGTAAATCGCCTAAGTTGGTTCCTTTCCAACTTAGTTTCTTTTAATCTTTAAAGTCGTATTAAGATATCGACTATATTCTCTACTGACCCGAGAGTCGAGTATGAAATCTTCCGAGTTCTAAACAAGATTAGTACGAGTCTCGTTTCCCGTTTAAGTAAAACGAATCTAGTAAGCGTGCAAATGCCAAAAGAATAAAATAACTAAATCTTTCTTCGATTCTCTTTCTTCGATTCTCTTTCTTCGATTATTCTTTTGCGAACCGTTTTTAAGTATGTTTATTTTACGATGAAGGAGGAAGCCAACTGTAAAGAGAGGACATAAGATCCAAAGTTGGAAGCTTTTGGCTTATAAGTTCTGTATTTACAAGGTGGGCTTTTATATACAAATAAAACGAGCAATGCTCGGAAAATCTTTCTTTATCGCTTTGATATCTGTGTTTTCAAAGTGATATTATGGCATGAACTGTTTTATGTTTTATGTGAGTTCTCTTGTACCTATCTGAGTCAACATTCGTGTTTTCCAGATTTAGAGTTAGTCTTTTTAGATTAACTAACGATCGGCTCTGAGTTAGCTGCTAAGTGCTTTCCAGAGTTAGTGCACTTTGTAACCTGTGGTGTATGTGATATCCTGTTGAGGGGTACCAGCCACGGTGAATTAGAATTGGTCAAGATTGAACGTAACATTAGTCAGAAAATGCTCGCGCGAGTGATTTATGAGAAAAAGTCAGAAAATGTTTAGTAGACACGGATTCTTTCAATAAAACTCCAGTGTGCTACGTTTATGAAATGCCATTTTATCTATATTTATGATTATAATTTCGGTATCGTGCCCACTAAGTACGTTTGTACTTAGCCCTGCATTGCTTTCTAAATGTGCAGGTTGAAGCGACGGTGAGCAGCGACGGTTGATGTTGAGTTAGAAGATAGGATGCTTAGTTAGAACCCTTCCGCTGCCAACTTTGAATTTCTTTTTGAGATGTACTTTGAACATTACTTTGTAGTCTAAGTCTGTATTATGAACTTAGTTTCTTTTGTACTTTTGTCGAGTAATCCTTAGGGATTAACTCTTCCTTATTTATATTCGAGTCTTATTCATGGTTTAATGATGTCTTTTTCATGTATGTTTAATCAATTAGCCCCCTTCTTCCCCGCTTCTTTAATCCAACCCCAGTCGCACCCCGGCTTCTGTCGTCCCTCGGGATTTGGGGCTGTGACAAACATTGTCGAGGTACTGAATCTTCGATGAACAAAAGTTGATAGCAAGAGCGACAAAATGTTTATCAAAGCAAATGGGGATTATAAACTGTAAATAAGAAGAAAAAACAAATTAACATAAAAGAAGAAGAAAAAATACAGTAAACAATAATATGTAAAATAAGAAAATACTACTTACAGTTTCAATAAATGGCATATCATTGAGTTGAACCATTTGCTTCATGGAAAAATGCCAACAACTTCTCATAGAATAAGTTATTTCTTCGAGATCATCACCAGGCTTAGCATCGAGCAATTTCTCAACATACGACTAAAAATGAGGAATGAATAACTAAAACAGAATAGTTAAATGATTACTATAAAAAGGAAGAATCAAAATGAAAAAAAAAAACAAATTTAAAAACATAAAAATATACCGAATGTTGAGTGTTGAAGTAGAACTTCCTCGTGGCAGTTGATAATCTCAAAGACTGATACGTGATGAACTTATTCAGCAGTATAGACCAACAATCAATCACATTAGAATCAAGGAAACAACCATCATTCAGAGATTTCATGGATTGCAAGTTCAAATAGAACTTCCAACAATGAAGATCATAACTAAAAACATTCATCCTAAAAATCAATATTAATAGTTAATGAGAAAGTATAAATATAATAGAAAAACATAAAATACATGTATATGAAGAAGGAAATAAGGAGAAATACATACGTCTTGACAATAGTGCGATGATCATGAAAACAGAAGTCAACAATTTTCTTTTCAATCTTAGAAATGTCCCTAAAGTGCCTGCATTATTGATCATGAATCTAGACTTGAATGAAGATTTCCCACTAGGCCATTCAATACTGGGATTCAGTTCCATGGGATCAATAACAGGCAAACTGGGGACTGAAAAGCATAAAGTAATATTTATCAAAAATTAAGAATAAAAGTTTTACAATGTAGTTAAAAAAACAACATAAACTGAATTACAATATAAATTTAAGAAGCATACCAGTATCTGCAATACATTTCATATAATGCGGCAAAACTGGCTCATACATACGGCAAACATGCACATCTTCATGTGCAACAAAAACTGAATCAATAATCTTATTAATTTTTTCAAAGTCTATGTCATCAACATCACTTTCATCTGCAATTTAAGGTTCAAGGAACATCATAGCTAATTTTAAAAAATCATATAAATATAAGTTGAAAACAATAATATAAAAAATAAGTTGAAAAAATAAAATGAAAGTTAGGGGCACAAACTATGATGATCATTCTTCGATATTTCTTCACTCTTCTCATGAATTTCAGTTTGAATGGAGTGATCAACTGTAGTAAAAAATTCATATCAATAATATGAATTAAAAAAATATTACAAAACGTAATAAAGAAGCATAAAAAAATACCAATTGGAGGAACAGGACACTCTGAATCAGAGAATGAAGATGAATAATCGTTGAGAAGTTCAAAACTGGGCATGTCAGGATCCCTCATCCTTTTCTTCTTATTCTTCACCTTTTTCTGAACATCATCTGGATGTTGATCATCAACAACAGAATGAGTCTGAACATTCTCAACATCTCCTGTTGAAAAAAGATGTAAAAATAAATTCATAGATAAATAAGAAACAAAAAAATTGAAAAAAATACAGTATCAACTTACTTGTCAAACATTCTTCAGTATTTGTGTTAAGATCCTCCAGCACCTCATCCATAGGTGTTGGTTCTGCAGAATGCACATGAGGAATCTCAGATGTCTCATTATCATTCTTCATCATCTTATCCTTCCTTACATTCTCCAGCTGGGCAACCAATTCATCGTAGATTCTGAGTGTTTCATCATTCCAATATGGATCGTTATCACAAGAGTAAGAAGTGGGAAACGAGCCAGCTACTTCAAACTGAGTATTTTCCTGAGAATTGTCTCTCTTGAATGCTTCAATTCTCTCCTTGTGATTGTAAACAACAACATTTATATCACGCTGCAAGATCAAAAATGATCTTTGCAAGTCCTACAGAAGTGAAGGAAGTAATTAAGTAAAATATAAAAAGTAGAGAAATAAAAGCAGAATTATTAGAAGAGTAAATAAACTTACATTGTTTGAAATGGAGCTGATATCTTTGTCAGATTTCTCACCAGGAGGAATCTTGTACATAATATGGTCAGGAGGAATTTCTGGAGCAACATCTTGATCATCATCACGAACTGGATCTTCTTTCTTAGAAACATCTGGCCTTCTATCAACAACATGCTCGTCTACTCTAACATGAGAACTAACAGGAAAGACACCTAAAAGCCAATCACCATTACCAAAATCACTATTACTACTGCACTCATCCTTAATTCTAGTGTTGAATTTTGTACTTGTCCAATGCCTTATAAGTGGCAAGGTATAAGGCTCAGGAATACATTTCCACTGGAATTGATGAAAATAAAGCAATGGAAGAACCAACACACACCCACTTATCACACTATAATGACTCAGTTTATAAGAATCGAGTGCTTTACAGAGTTTGTCAAGAACAAATGAACACCAATCAAGATTTGGAATGCTACCAACATTGAAAAGAAACTTACAAAGACTGAAATCAATAGAAGTATTTGCAGTAGGGCCAAGAAATGTAGAAAAGGCATAAAGGATGAACAATATAACAAAGTCATCACCCTTATCCCTGAATCTAGCATCATTTTGATTGGACAGCAAATCATAGATTGACTTGTGGGTAACTGAACCTACCAAACCAAATCTTTGCTTAAATTTTTCAGTCAAAACAGAACCAGATTCATCATTTCTCTCATAAGAAACAACCTTACAATCACCATTAACACGCCTAGGTAAAAGAAATAAATGTTGGATATCTGCTGGCCTAACAACAAGATTGTGCCCACCCTTAAATCTAATTACACGAGAAATAGGGTTAAAATTTTCAACAAACCACATCACATTACTCCACCCCACATATTTCCAGTCAGTCATAAACAAAATACCGCCAAAACCTACTCGTCTAATTGATTTTTTCTGTTGATCATTCAACACTAAAATCAAGTCACATAGTTTTGCCGGTTTTGTTTTAATATGATAGCTGCAAAAAAAAAAAAACAATGTAGACATCAAACATATGAAGATGCTCTATAAAATAAAATCAACAACACATACTGAAAACTACAAATGATTAAAACAATATATACCTTTCTTCTTTGATAACAACCTGCACCTCCTCTTTCCTTTTGATTACAACATCAGATTCCCTCTTCTGCTTACTAAACACACTACACAAAACATTGAAAATAAATAATAAGAAGCAGTAAGCATATATATATCTATATATACTTTGATAGAAATATAGAAATAATTACTTAGCACGAGGACTGGTTCTGGAAGAAGATAAAACAATCTCTTTCTCCTTAGTAGATCTCTTCTTCACCATGATATCAAATCTATAAAGGCAATTAATATAAAAGGCATGATCAACCAAAATCTATATATCACTCTATATGAATCAGAAATGATACTTTATCTCAGAGGAAAAATTACTTTTATTCCATATAAATAATACTTTTGATAACATAAATTACTAAACTGAGCATACTTTACTTTATAATTTACTTCGTAACAGAGCATACTTTTATTTCATTATAAGTATTAATCTTCATAATAAAAATTTACGAAACTCCAAAATCATGAAAATATAAACTAAAACACACATGTTTGAAGGAAAAATAGCACAAAAACTACAAGAAACAGTCATAGAAACAAATTATACATTTCATCACAGTAACGTTTACTTTCAGTAAATATGAGTATTACTTTTGAGAATCAGACAAGATAATGGATGATAACTCCAAACAAACAACAAGATAGTTCAAAAATGAAGATCAAGTTATAAGTTTAAAGATTAAAAAACCCTAAATCTAAAATCAGATTAAAACAAAATGTAATACTTGAAATTGAAAAAAACCAAACAAAATAACGACCAAATCGACGGCGAAGAACGGCCTAGAAGCGCAAAGGGACACAGATTTAATCGCAAATAGTAAGAAATACAGTTTACAGAAATACAAAAGTAAAAAGAAACAATGACAAAGTATCGAGAATCAGAAAATAACGCGAAGGGAAAATGCAGAAGTCTTGTAGAATGGAAAATAGAGAATCAGAAACTTGTAAATCGGAGGAAAATCAAGAGAAAATATGAAGACATTCACGTTGAGAACTAGGGTTCTGTCACAGCCCCAAATCCCGAGGGACGGCAGAAGCCGGGGTGCGACTGGGGTTGGATTAAAGAAGCGGGGAAGAAAGGGGATGAAAGAATAAACATACATACATAACAACTTATCTTCTATGAACAAGACTTTATTGACGAAAGGAAAGAGTTAATCTCGAAAGATTACTCGAGCAAGATACATCAAAAGCTTCTAAGTTATGTTACAGAACTTAGACTACAGTGATTAATACACAACATCAAAAAGAGTTTAGAGTCTAGCAGCGGAATTGTGAACTATATACAAGGTCTTCCTTAATTCTTATTCAACTCTAACTCAACCGTCGCCGCTTCGTCGCTTCAACCTGCACATTTAGAAAACATATGCAGGGCTAAGTACAAAAGTACTCAGTTGGCACGTTGTCGAAAACATAATCATAAGTATAGATAAACATGCATCTCATTTTATAGCGCATCGGAGTTTTCATTTAAAAGAGCCCGTGCCTATTAAACATTTGCATTTCATTCATAAAGTAGCTTGATCAAGCATTTTCATAGATGTTACGTTCAAATCTTGACCAGTCATAATTCACCGTGGTTGGCTACCACATACACCACAGGCTACAAGTGCACTAACTTTGGAAAGCCCCTTTTGACTAACTCAAAGCCGATCGTTAGTTAACCCCTTTTGATTAACTCATAAGGTACAAGAGAACTCACATAAAACACAAAACAGTTCATGCCATGATTATCACTTTGAAAATACGATTATCAAATTGATAAAGAAAAGGTTTTCGAGCATTGCTCGTTTTATTTGTATATAGGAAAGGAAAGCCACCTTATAGATTACAAAACAAAGATACGTGCTTCCGTCTTCTGATTTGCGTCCTATCTCTGGTGTCAACTTCCTCCTTCATCGTAAAAATCATACTTTAAAGCTCGATCGCATACGATAAACGAATACGAAAAATTGGATTAAGTTTTTATTCTTTAGACGTTTTAGGCATTTGCACGCTAACTAAACTCCTTTAGTTAAAAAGAAACGAGACACGAATGCATCTCGTTTGACACTCACTCGGTTCTGTACTCGACACTTTAGGTTGGTAGAAAGAAGGTAGTCCATAACTTGAAACGACTAAAAAGGTCGAAAGAGTTCAAGTTGAGAAGAATTCAACTTAAGAAATTACATTTTAAACATACACTGCACGAGGTCAGTAAGTCTGTCCAGAACAGGGGATTGCGAAACAGGGGTCGAAACTTGTACCAAAAGAAAGGTACGGGTGTCTAGTTTACTCTCCAATTCACGGATCTCAATTCCGATAAACGAGCTAGGAGATATCGCAGTTTCCGTGGAAGGTCGCAAGAACTGCCGAGTGAACCCTAATGCTCGATAAAATCGACGCACGGTTTTCTAGGTTCGTTCTATGTTATCAAACCTAAACTCTCACGAATTTACTGACTCAAAACAGTGTACTCGTATCATTATACGTGTTAGACCCCTTTTCATTTCTCGTTTATAAACACGACGATCAAAACCTCGTCGTTCAAACTCTACAATTACTAAACCAATTCAAGTTCTCGTTCAAATTCCTAACTTCTTGTTTCTACTTCTCGATTATAACTACAACTTATCTTTTCGTAACTCGGACAAACATGTCGTCAACTACAAACTCAATCCTTAATCATTAATAATCATCGATATCCAATTAGAATCCTTAATCGTCTTTTCTATCATTACTTATCATCAATTAATCGTCTCTTACGAAAAATCTAACATCTTTAGAATTCGTTCAAAATTTACAACATTATTCATCATCTATCAAGAATCATAAATACGCAATTCACATCCTCATATCATCATCTATTCTTGACTTATCGACCGTCGTTCACCTCTTACGTAAAATTTTACGTTCTCCGTTTTCTTTCAAATTTTACGGCAACGATCATCATCTAACGAGCATTACTAACATGCAAATCATATTATCAAAACATTATCGAGCCTCGACTTATCAACACATCTTCGTCTCTTACACTTTTCGTTTTATTTTTAGAAAAATTTCAATTTAATATATATTCATCCTCATGCATCGTATATCTCATTTCCATCAACCAATCGAGCATATCATAACATTTACTAACCTGAATCGAGCCTTCTTCGTCTCGTAGGTTTTGGATTTTATTTTAAGAAAAATCTAAAATAATTCATACAATCAATTAACATCATAAGAAACACTAATCTAACATTCAATCGACAAAGAAATCGAGCACGAATGAAAGCCCTAAAATCTGAAAAATTTCGGTATTGATAAGAGGTTAGGGTTCTTGATTTTTCTTCATGATTTGATCCGTAGAACTCAATTCTAAACATCCTAGAACATGTATCGATCAAGAACAACATGCTATCTCACTTTCCTTATTTTCGAAAAAAAAAATTGGGGGAAACAAAGTTTGTTCGGTTCAAACTAGAGACGAAGCTCTTGCCTTTCGTCTTATGAACTCGGATTTGAATTTGATCGGTAGACAGAGGAGTATTGATCTTGGAAAGAGCTTGAACTTGAGCTTCTATGGAGGATGATGAAGAGAAAAATGAGAGAGGGGGAGGTGTGAGAGTGGCGGACAAGGAGGGGAAGAAGAAGGAGTTGATGACTCACTATGGTGAGTCATAAGTAAGAAGAAAATATCCAAAAAGTAGTGTGACTCGTTAGGGATGTGTTTGGCGAGGGAAAAATTAACGAAATAACCCGTTTCCGGCTGTTAAACGTCATTTTAAAAGTCGAGAAATATTTTCCTAGTTAGTTACGGAATTGACGAAATCTAATTCGTCCGTTAGATTGAAAATAATTTACGTACTCGGAAAAACTAATTCGTTTTCAAAAATCCGAGAAAAAGTCGGGACATCACAGTCCAAAATTCGTCCGGAAAATCATAAAAATTAACTATCTCCGGTGAACTCGTCTCGAAGAAAAAGTGAATGTAAATTCTGACGGAATTTGATTCCGAGTTTCCAGGCGAAAAACTTAACGGACGCGAAAACCCTAATACAGTAGTCGTTCGTCCGATTTCTGGAAATTATTTTCGGAAACGGATTTCACCGTAAATCTTAGAATTTAATTTCATGATCTTAGGCGTGCAAAGCCATAATTATTATTAATTTTCATTTTTAACGACTGTAGAAAAAGTCTGGGGTATTACAGGTTCGAACAAATCTTGAGACGATGCTGGAATCGAACAACTACAAACAACAGACCACAGATGATGACTGGAAACGTAGAAACAAAGGGAAATCGGCGGAGAATCGACGGAGAATTGGTGTTGAATCGGAGAGAAAATAGAGAAGAAGGAGAAAAGAAGAGAGGAGGCGGAGAACGAAGAAGAAACTAGAATAATTTTCTGAAAAAAAATAGAAAATATGTTATATATTTTATGAAGTGGGTCGAGTTCCGGGTCGGGTCAGCCAGGTAAGAACCGGTTGCATAGAATGCAACCATGTGCAGGGAAGTTTTTGTGTTGTTAGAATTATGAATTTTAGGGTAGACATATTTTGAGTTTAATATATAAATATCTTTATAATCGTATGATTTAATGATGTTTATCACCTTCCGTGAGCACTGTTCGTGGGCACCTTTCTCGATTCATCCATATTAACATTATTTTATTTAATTTTTAATATTGCATATTAATCTAATACCTTAAAAATGTTATTGAAATCATTAAATCAAAAAATTACATAAAGATTAATGCTCAATTTGTTTATTTATTCATTTCTTTGAAGTTAAAGGGGAAAACAACAAATCAAGCATTGATTTTTATGTAATTTTTCGATTTAATGATTTCAATACCATTTTTAAGGTATTAGATTAAAATGCAATATCAAACATTAAATAAAATAATGTTAATATAGGTAAATCGAGGGTGGTGCCCACGAATGGTGCTCACAGAAGGTGACTAGTATATCGACTCTCATGATGATTTAATTATAGTAGGATCCATTAGGCCTTAGAGATGTGTAGGGGTGGTTTGGTACAGTATTTTAAAAAAAATTCACCATACCGTATACTATACCAAAAATTGCGGTATGAGAAAATTCATACCGTTTTCATACTGTATCTTACGATATACCGTTTTTTGGTATACCTAAAATTCGGTATCGATTATATAGTATACAATTACCGTACAATTTGTCCAGTATTCCGTATCGTTGTTTGGTATACAGGACGTTCACGCTATACCAAAAATAAATATACTCTACCTAACAAAAATTTCATCTATTGTTCAAAAATAAAATATGTGCATGCATACTACATATACTAACTCGAAAATACTAAAAACATCATACAAAAATTACAACTTCAAACAATTAACTACATGAAACCTAAATACTAACATTTAATTCCAAGAAGGTTAAGAAATGAAAGATATATAGGGTGAGTGTGTCGGCTACATGAACGAGGTTGGGAAAAGAAGTGAATCACATATAGGATTGAAATTGATAAATGGTGGTCATGAGTGGGGAATGTTACACGGGTATCTAATTGATTGATAATATTAATCTTCTTTATAATAGGAATATAGATATCAAGTACTACAATCATCTCATATCCTACTAGGTGGCATTTTCTCTATTTTTCTTTTTTATTTATCTAAAATGCATTTCAATTTACATGGCATTCATCTCTAGTATGATGGCATTGAAAATGTACACTATGTGTAACTCCTACAATTAATGATTTCCAATCTAATATATAAATTTTTGGACGTTACAATAGCAGTAATGATACAATTAAAATTTGATTATAATACTTTTTGTTTCCTTCTTTCATACATAAATAATTAAAGGTTGTAAGGCATTAATTGCCAAAAAAAAAGTGCAAGGCAATTCTTTAAATTTAACGAATTAATTATAATCCTTCTCCACTAATTATGTAATTCCATTCTCCTCGGATCCCGATTGATATCCATTGATACTTACGTTTAATTTTCACTACTATTATATTTATTCCATTGAACCACCTTCGGAAGGGAAAGCTTGACGATGATATATTGGTCTTAGATGCAGCATGTCACATGTACCAGGGAGGTCGTTCCTATCAATATTTTGGGCTTATTTGTTTCTATATATCTTGTGATGTCAGCTCAAACCTTCAATCCAATTGCTATTTTTCTCTCTGATTCGCTTCACCTCTATATCGATTAATTTATGAATTTCTCATTCCTTGTTAGTTAATCTCATTGTTTTATTTCTCATTTCTGATTGAATTGATACCTCTACTCTATTGGGGCTGCGATAGATTCCCATTTGGATTGCGTGTTGGATTTTTGGTGTCATTAATTTAGATCCCACTGCATATGATCTTCGTTATTCATGATAAGCATCATTTAAATTACACTACATTACAGATGATCCAGTGTTCTATATATTGAGATTACTGCGATTATTCTTGTTGGGGCTCTCTCGTCCCAACATCGTTCTGTTACGACGATGGGGCGGCATAGGAAAGCTAGATTGATAAGTTTGCATATTTGTTCACTACAGCTAGCTAGATAGCCATGTTGGAGAAGCATGAGATCCGTTCCTTGAAAGATTGAGGAGGTACTTTGGTGCGACGAAGGTGACTTAGATTCCTTTATCTGATAAGCGTTTGGAGAATTGGATTTATGTGGATTGGGTATGGCAGGATTAGACATGCAAGTGCATGTGTATTCAGTGGCGGAGGGAGCAAGGAGGAGGGTATTGAATGGAAATTTTTTTTCCATTCAATACCATACTCAAATCATCAATATTTTGGGTGTATTTTTGTGTTAAAGCCCCGGTAGTCCCAAATCAAATCACATGAAAATTTTAGAATCCAGAATTAAATTTGTATAGGCTTTATAGCAAGAACAATCAACAAACAACCAAAAATAAGAAAAAGAAATCACTTTCATTTCTAAGTAGTTTTATTGGCTAATTTATAATAATTCTTTTCTTCGTTGCAATATATAGTTATATATAAAAAAGAAACAAATAAATTAAACTTCCCCCAAAAATTAACAATTAAAAATAATACTAATAGAATCATCACCACACATAAATATTGATCAACACTTAAAACTCAATTTACAATTTTACATAAGTAAAAAAACGATAAATTCATTTCACATGTATATATGATCGAATATAAAATATAAACATTAAATATTTATCATTATTATGTATACACATGAAGAAATGAAGTAAAAAATACTAACTAAGATATTAAAAAAAACATTACTCCTTCTATTCACAATAAAGTGTGGTTTGAAGGAAGTGTTATGAGTTTTAAGAAACAAAGAGTGGGTAAACACTGGGTGAGAGCGAGTGAGTCAGTGGTAGAAGTATTGAAAATGAGTTAGTACCTTTTTAGGCCTAAAAATATAATACAAATAAAGGAAATAAAAGGTAACATTTTAACTGGCGTCATTTTCATTTATGGAATAATCACACTTATCGTGAACAGCTCAAAAACGAAATCAAATCACACTTACACATGTGCAGCCTACGTGGTTCTCCATTGAGCCACATAGACATTTAATCGCCGGAAGAAGATGAGCGGGACACAATTGTGATAAGCAATGAAACGATGTGTACTAATTTGCTATAGCTCATATATTGGACATTATTGCAATTTTTTTTATAATATAAAACGTAAGCAAATTTATCAAACTTTCTCTAAAATGCATCCATTTTATCTATTTACGTGAACTTTTCATTTGTTGGAATTTTCGAAAACAACTACATTTCCGCAATTTTCTTATTGATTCTTTTTTAATCAACATTTTATATATTTTAGGAAATATATTTTATAATAACATTAATTTAATAAATATCTAAATTATGTCATCAATTGTGAGTACACAAATTTATGTTACGTACCTTAGTTACTAGATTAAGAGGGGTGTATTTAATCCAGACTTTCATTGGATTTTAAAGACTTCAGAAGTCTGGGTGTATTCAATCCAGACTTCTGTTGGATTTCTGAAATTTGGATTTATTCAATCCACACTTCTGTTGGACTTCTGAAATCCAGATGTATTCAATTACGACTTCTGTTGGATTTCAGAATTCTTGGTGTATTTAACTTTCCATCGACTTTTTACTCATGGAGTTTGGTTGGAGTTTGATGAAGAAAATAGGCATGATGAAATCCGATCGATATCGATAAGAATTGAAATCCAATGCATTCCCAGCACCGGGTGAGGACGAGCGGTCGCTTGAGGCTCCCAGCCGGCGCTGGGAGTCACCGATCAATGGGCATTGCGGTGAAGGTGAAACGTCGGCCGTAGTTTAATAGGTTTCATTTGAAAAACTTTACCATTTTCATTTTTGCTTTCTGTTGGAGCTTTCTTTCTGCTGGATTTGGTGGAGCTGGAGTTGGAGCATTTTCACACTATCATTCTCACTTATCAGTTTCTTCTCTACAAGGTATAATTAGAGATCTTTTATTTGTTGTTGTTGTAGGTTCTTTTTGTATGTTATTGGAACAAGTTGTTCTTATGAGTTTGCATGTGTGGATAATTTGAAATATTTATGAATTTGTCCAAATGTGTAATGCTATTTTAGAAATCTTGAACTTTGGGTATGAATTTCAGAAATATATTGTCACAGCCCCAAATCCCGATGGACGGCAGAAGCCGGGGTGCGACTGGGGTTGGATTAAAGAAGCGGGGAAGAAGGGGGTTAACTGACTAAACATACATGATAAACATCGATGAACAAGACTTGAATATAAAAGAAAGAGTAATCCCTAAGGATTACTCGACAAAAGTACAAAAGAAACTAAGTTCATATTACAGACTTTGACTACAAGTATTGTTCAAAAAGTGATCTCAAAAGAAACACAAAGCTTGGCAGCGGAAGGGTTCTAACTAAGCATCCTATCTTCTAACTCAATATCAACCGTCGCCGCTCACCGTCGCTTCAACCTGCACATTTAGAAAGCAATGCAGGGCTAAGTACAAACGTACTTAGTGGGCACGATGCCGAAAACATAATCATAAATATAGATAAATATGGCATTTTATAAACGTAGCACATCGGAGTTTTATTGAAAGAATCCGTGTCTACTAAACATTTTCTGACTTTTTCTCATAAATCACTCGCGCGAGCATTTTCTGACTAATGTTACGTTCAATCTTGACCAATTCTAATTCACCGTGGCTGGTACCCCTCAACAGGATATCACATACACCACAGGTTACAAAGTGCACTAACTCTGGAAAGCACTTAGCAGCTAACTCAGAGCCGATCGTTAGTTAATCTAAAAAGACTAACTCTAAATCTGGAAAACACGAATGTTGACTCAGATAGGTACAAGAGAACTCACATAAAACATAAAACAGTTCATGCCATAATATCACTTTGAAAACACAGATATCAAAGCGATAAAGAAAGATTTTCCGAGCATTGCTCGTTTTATTTGTATATAAAAGCCCACCTTGATTTACAGAACTAAAAGCAAAAGCTTCCAACTTGGGATCTTCCGTCCTTTCTCAACCGTTGGCTTCCTCCTTCATCGTAAAATAAACATACTTAAAAGCGGGTCGTAAAGATAATCGAAGAAAGAGAATCGAAGCAAGATTTAGTTGTTTCATTCTTTAGGCATTTGCACGCTTACTAGACTCGTTTTATTTAAACAGGAAACGAGACTCGTACTAATCTCGTTTAGAACTCGGAAGATGTCATACTTGACTCTCGGGTCAGTAGAGAAGGTAGTCGATATCTTAATACGACTTTAAAGATTAAAAGAAACTAAGTTGGAAAGAAACCAACTTAGGCGATTTACATTTTAGTTCATTAAACGCTTTATGAAATTTCTCGTCTATTACTTGTTTAATGAAAGGATAAGATATAAGATCTCGACTGGTTTTCATCACTCAAGGTCCTGTACTTGACTCTAGGGTCAGTAGGGAGATGTTCGTTAGATAAAAACGGTTTAAACGGTTGAAAGAAATTAAGTTGTGAACTAAACAACTTAGAAAACAAGAAACTGAAATTTCACTGCACAGTCCAGTAACTCTGGAGGCTGTCCAGAACAGAGGATTTGGAAACAGGGGATGAGCCCTGTACCATTAGAAAGCTTAGGAAGTCTAGTTCGCGCTCCAATTTACGGATCACAAATCCGATAAACGAGCTGGAAGTTATTACAGTTTCCGGCGAGGGTCGCAAAACTGCCGTGAAACCCTAATTGCTTGATAGGTTCGACGTATAACGTCTTAGGTTCGTTCTAAGCTCTCGTATTCAATTATTAGTTACAACTAAATATTCGTCTCTTATGCGATTTTTCAACGTTGTCGGATTTCGTTTAAACTTTTCGACGTTAAACTACGTCTAACGTGAAACATTTTCATGCATGCAAACACATCTTAACATCATTATAACTCAGTTTATATGGTGATCTTTGCCTCTTATGTTTCACTAAACATTTTTAGAAAATTCTCATTTAATTTCTATTATCAACTAACATGATTTGCAACATAAAACAACTAACAAATGATCACTTATATCAAACATGTATAAACCCCCAATTACTCTATAATTTTCTGGTTTTAAACATATATTAAGGGGATGATTTTCTTCTCATATTAACAACATATATTCACTAATCAACATCTTATATTATCCATTAATCAATTGCAATTCCATTATCAACTAACATACAAAAATTCCTAAATTCATATTTCAAAATCCTAATTGAAAACTTACAAACACATAGGGCTTTCAATCCCTTTTCATTCCATACACTAATTAAACATCTATTAAGCAAGAATCAACCATCAAAAGAAGAAAAACAAAAATCCTACCATTTTCCCAAAAAATTCTGCATTCACATAGGTTTTAGGATTCTTGGTTTTGATCATTTTTAATCCATAATCTAACATATCTAATTTCATCATTCTAAGATCAAAACATCTAAATCAAACCTCTAAAATTTCGATCAAGATGGAAAAGAAAAGAAAAGAAATCTAAATGGATGGAGTTGTGGAGGATATCATTACCTAGAGAATTAACAAAGGATGTATAGAGTTTTGTTGGATGAATTGTGACTTGTATGAACTCTTCTTGTTCTTGGAGGTGTTCTTCAATGGTGGATGGATGATGGAGAAGATGAAGTTTGAGGGAGAGAGAGAGAGAATTGCCGAGAGAGAGTGTGAGAGAGAGAGATGAAAAATGGTTTTGTCTTAGAGTTGAAATGATGAAAAATTTGAAATGGTGTAAAGTGTAGACAAGGTGTCATGTAATTAACAAAGTCAACATGCAAGATTACACCTAATCAAATGATGTGGCGGCTGCATGCATGGGATTAGGAGGGTTACGGGTGTTTCCGGTGTGATCCGACGTTACGGAAAAACTAACGACAAAAAACGTTGTTCGGTACAAAAAATCGTCGCGATTCGATTTGATTACAAATTCTAACGTATGAACTTAATTGGAAGATAAATTTACAAAATTTATTTTAACAAAAACTCGGGACGACATAGTCCGAGTTTCATCCGGAAAAACACAAAAACAAACTTTCTCGGCGTGTTCGTATTGCAATTTTGTAAACGTAAAAATTAAACGGTTTTCCGTTCTTAGTTTACAAACTAAGAACTTTTCGTACGTTCTAACCCTTAAATACACTAGTCGTCTAGCAGACTTCTGTAATTTATTTTTTTAATAACGGATTCGACCGTTAGCCTTAGAATTCAAAAATTATAAACTTAGGTGTGCAAAGCCATTTATTTGGTTAACTTTAAATATTAAGAACGTAAGGAATTTACGTCTATTACATCCTACCCCTCTTACGAAAAATTTCGTCCCGAAATTTGCTTACCTTCTGCAAAAAGATGAGGATATCGCTCCTTCATCTTCTCCTCAAGTTCCCACGTGGCTTCTTCTTGCCCGTGATGGTTCCATAGCACTTTAACTATTGGTATCGACTTGGTTCTTAATTCTTGAACTTTTCTATCCAAGATCGATATCGGCTTTTCTTCGTAGCTTAGGTCAGATTCAAGAACTACGTCTTGCTGACTAATAACGTGCTTAGGATCGTAAACATATTTTCTCAACTGAGAAACGTGAAAAACGTTATGAACGCTTCCTAGACTTGGCGGTAAGGCCAATCTATACGCGACTGATCCTATTTTCTCAAGGATTTCATAAGGTCCTATAAACCTGGGTCTTAACTTACCCTTAACTCCGAACCTAAGGATTCCTTTGGTTGGGGATATTTTAAGAAAAACTTTATCTCCTGTTTCAAACTCAAGGTTGGTTCGACGGTCGTCGGCATACGACTTGTGTCGGCTCTGGGCCTCTTTCATTCTATCTCGAATTTGTCGAACTATTTCGATCATCTCATTGATCGCATCTAGGCCTAGGTTCTTTCTTTCACCTACTTCGTCCCAAAAAAGGGGTGATCTACACTTTCTCCCATACAAAGCCTCAAACGGTGCCATTCCTATTGTGGCCTGATAGCTGTTGTTGTAGGCGAATTCAACTAGATGTAGAATTTCTTCCCAATTCGCGTCTCGGTCCAAAACCACTGTTCTTAACATATCGACCAAAATTTGAATCGTTCTCTCTGACTGTCCATCTGTCTGTGGGTGAAAAGCTGTACTGAAATTAAGCTCTGTTCCCAACTCTTTCTGCATCGTAATCCAAAATCTCGAAGTAAACTTAGCATCTCTGTCTGATATTATGACCTTCGGTATTCCATGCAGACGTACAATCTCTCTGACATACAATTGAGCTAGTCTCTCTGATCCATATGTAGTCTTAATTGGTAAGAAGTGAGCTGACTTCGTAAGTCTATCAATTATCACCCAAATCGCTGTGTTTCCTCTTCTCGACTTAGGCAAGCCTGTGACAAAGTCCATAGCTATGCCTTCCCATTTCCAATCTGGGACATCCAACGGTTGTAGCAATCCATACGGTCGTCGGTATAAAGCCTTAACTTGTTGACATGCTAGGCATCTTTCTATAAACGAGGCAACGTCTCGTTTCATTCCATTCCACCAAAAGTTTCTTCTCAAATCTTGGTACATTTTTGTACTCCCTGGATGTGCTGTGTAAGGCGTATCGTGAGCCTCACTCAAGATTTCGTTCTTCAATTCGCTGTCGTTGTCGGGAATACAAATCCTGCCTTCATAAAGTATTGCACTGTCTGGAGCCTCAGAATATCCTTCTGGCTTATCTGTCCTTATCCTTACTCGTAACTTTTCCATTGAGTCGTCTTTTCTCTGAGCACTAATGATCCTTTCTCTCAAATCTGGTGTAGCTTCTAATGCTGCTATTTGACTTGTTATCGTTGCTGGCGTGTCAAGCACTCTGATATCCATCTTTTCGAATTCTCGTATTAAAGTTTCTTCTTCTACGAAAAGACATCCTAACTTCGTTGGAGTCTTGCGACTCAATGCGTCTGCTACCACATTAGCCTTTCCTGGATGGTAGTTAATTCCACAATCATAATCTTTGACTAATTCGAGCCATCGTCTTTGTCTCATGTTCAGTTCTTTTTGCTCGAAAAAGTACTTCAGGCTTTTGTGATCGGTGAATATCTCAACCCTTACACCATAGAGATGGTGTCTCCAAATCTTTAGTGCATGCACTATGGCTGCAAGTTCCAAATCATGGGTTGGGTACTCAACTTCGTGGGGTCGAAGTTGTCGTGAAGCATACGCTATTACTCGTCCGTCTTGCATCAAGACACAACCTAATCCATTTTTCGATGCGTCAGTGTAAACCACATATTCCTTGTTTGTGTCTGGAAGTGCTAGTACTGGCGCTGTAGTTAGCTTCTCCTTAAGAGTTTGGAAACTCTTCTCGCACTCATCTGTCCACTTAAACTTGGTATCCTTCCTGAGTAGCTGCGTCATCGGGCGAGCGATTGTAGAAAATCCCTCGATAAATCTTCTGTAATAACCAGCTAATCCCAAGAAACTTCTGATCTCATTCTAACTTGTTGGTGCCTTCCAGTTGTTCACTGCTTCTACTTTGGCTGGATCCACCTTGATTCCTTCTGTCGATACTATGTGTCCAAGGAACATTACTTCCTTCAGCCAAAATTCGCATTTACTGAATTTGGCGTAGAGTTTCTCAACTCTTAGTGTTTCCAACACTATCCGTAGATGTTCTTCGTGCTCCGTCTCATTCTTAGAGTAAATGAGGATGTCGTCAATGAATACTAAAACAAATTTATTCAAGTAGGGGTGGAAAACTCTGTTCATAAGGTCCATGAATACGGCTGGAGCGTTGGTCAAACCAAATGGCATCACTAAAAATTCGTAATGGCCATATCGAGTTCTAAAAGCGGTCTTAGGTACATCTTCAGGTTTGATCTTGAGCTGATGGTACCCTGATCTCAAATCTATCTTGGAGAAGACTCCTGCACCCTTAAGCTGATCGAACAGATCCTCAATCCTTGGCAAAGGATATTTGTTCTTGAGAGTGATCTTGTTCAGTTCTCGGTAATCGATGCACATTCTCATCGATCCGTCCTTTTTCCTAACAAAAAGTACGGGTGCTCCCCAAGGTGAAACGCTTGGCCTGATAAAACCAAGGTCTAGTAATTCCTGTAACTGGATTTTGAGCTCTTCCAATTCCTTCGGTGCCATTCTGTAAGGGGCTTTAGACTTAGGAGCTGCTCCTGGTTCTAAATCGATCGTGAAGTCCACATGACGATCTGGTGGCAATCCTGGTAGTACTTCCGGAAAAACATCTTCATATTCGTTCACGACTTTTACGTCCTGAATGGTCTTCTCGGCTCCTGGTTCTCCAACTAGGTACGCAAGATAGGCTGTGGTACCTTTCTTCTTCATAAGTTTCGTGGCTTGAAGGGCTGATATGATTGGTACGCCTCTACCCATCGAAATTCCGTGGAATTCGGTTGGTACTTTACCCGGCGTTTGAAAAGAAATTTTTCTCTCGTTGCAGAGAATCGTGGCGTAATTTTCTGACAACCAATCCATACCTAGGATTATATCTACGTCCCACATTATCATAACATTTAGATTGTTTGCTATAATCTTATGAGTTCCGATTTCTAGTTCTAGGTTAGAGCAAACATGCGTGGAAGTAGTGATCTCTCCTGAAGGTGTGGCTACTCTCATAGATTGTGCAGCTCTTACAGGTCTGATATCTAAGTTATCGGCACATGAGCCAGCAATGAAAGAATGCGATGCGCCAGTATCAAACAGTATCTTAATGGGGGTATTGTGGAGTTTTCCCATACCTGCTAGATTGCCTTTTCCTTTGCGCTGGCCGCTTTGTTTGATAGCGCATGCCCTCGCATTTTGTTGCTGCTGTGCATGCTGCTGAAACTGCTGCTAGTTCATAGGCGGCTGCTGCGGCTGTGCTTGAATAGCTCGGAGAGGTACTGCTTGAAGCGGTTTAGGGCAGTCCTTTTTCATGTGCCCCTTCTGTCCACAGTTGAAACAGTTGGGGGTGCCTATTTGGCAGACTCCAGGATGGGCTCGGTTGCACTTCGGGCAGACAGGGATGGTAACCCTCCCTGGGTTATTCGCTCCCTAGTTAAAATTCCTCTGTTGCCCTTGCGGCTGGTTTAACTGATTATTGCCCTTCCATGGCAAGTTCTGCCTGTTCCCTTGAATGAACAACCCCGATTGGTTGTTTTCCAACCACGGCCTCTTGCCACTGTTGTTGTTGTTGGCAGGCTGCTGATAACCCCTTTTCTGTCCTCCCTGATTGTTGTAGCCCTGATTGTATCCTCCGCTACCTCCTCCGTTCCATTTTCTCTTCCCTTGGTAGTTGCTGCTGTTGTTGTTGTAGTAGCCTCGATTCTGATTCTGCGCTGGTGCTGATGCAGTCGGTACAATCTTTTTCTCGTCAGGCACGACGGCCTCCATTTCCAATGCTCTTCCCAATATGTCTGAATAACCTAGTCCTCCATGACTAGCCAAAGCGATTCCCAACTCATGACGTAAACCTCCTTGAAATTTCTTTGATAACTTCTCCTCAGTGTCGACCAATGTCGGCGCATACCTCATCAACTCACAGAACTTGACGTCATATTCCGTCACAGTTAGCTTTCCTTGCTTCAGATTATAAAATTCGGCCTCTTTCTGTGCCCTATACGTCTTGGGAATGTACTTGTCAAAGAAAATCTCCTTAAATTCTTCCCATGAAAAACGAGCCAGATGCTCAGTAGGTATCACCTTCTGTCTTGCCTCCCATCAGTAATCTGCCGATCCTGTCAGTTGGAAAGCAACACACAACATTCTCTCCTCATCAGTGCATCTGAGGAGTTTGAAAATTTTCTCAGTCGACCTCACCCATAGCTCAGCATCGCTAGGGCTTCCAGTTCCATTGAACATTGGAGGGTTCCTTTTGAGGAAAAGATCCTCAATATCTCTACGGGGTGGTGGTGAAGGCGGTGGTGGTGGTGACGGGGGTGGAGATGGGAATGGAGTGATATTCCGCTCATACTCTTGTTCTTGGTTATTTTCTGACTGACGTCCACCACGTCCTCTCGGCCTTCCAGGTCTTCGACCTCTCCTATTGTTAACATTTCTCGGCGGCATTTTCTTTAGTCTAAGGAAGAATTGAAAATTCTTATTAGCTTCCTTTATTAATTACACATAGCACTTACTAGCTTGTTCTTAACTTAATTAAATTCATGGAACAACATATCAAACATAACTTTGATATTATTTATCTTTTAACTTTCGAGCTAAACTCATTTCCTCATTACACGAGTTCATTAAACATTCTAATTTTTTAATTACTTTATTACTTGATTCATAAGAAATTTTACTTGATTAAAAACCCTCTTTACGGGTCACATATATATATATATATACATCCAAAAAGAATATTACTTTTGCCTCCAACGAGGACTTATACAAAAAGGGTTAGACTACTATTAGTCTAAACTAGACTGACTGCCTACTATTTATCGGGTGCACTAACAACTGCACTTCGTATCTACCAGAGTACTAGAACGGAAACGATTCATAAAATTTCGTATCCGCTAGAGTACTTCAAAAACTAACTAGTTACTGATCCGACTCTATACAGGACAAAAAGCTATCACTACTACTGATATTTACCCATATCTATGAAGCACTGCCTAACTAAACTGCAGAAGATAACCAAAAACTACTCCAAGGTCTGCAAAATCCTAACAACCTTCCCATGGGTCCTCCTCCGGGTCCTCCTCCGGGTCCTCCTCCTCGGACTCCGAACCAAAAACTAACTCGAGTGCCTGATCCACCCTCAGGGTAGAACCGTCGTCAAGTGTAAATTGGGCGGGTGAAGGTGCCTCAGAAACAGTCTCCTCCGAGTCGGAAACCAAGTAGTCCTCACTGATCCTCCTCGCTCGCTTCTTCAGGGGAAGAAGGTGCTCGGGAACTGAATCTGAACCCGACTCGTACTCCTCTCTAGAACGGACCCTGGACGGTCCTGCCTCTCTGTGCCTCCAGGCTACTCCCAACCTCGTGCAGATCTCCTCAAGTGGAGTAAGTGGAGAAGGCAACTCTAACATGGCGGCGTACTTCGCGTCGATCTGTCGGTAGTCTCGGTAGTCTGGCCCCTCTCTGTACAGTCTCGTCTCCAACGGTCCCCTGACCCTAACACAAACGTCTGGCACAAACGGTGAAGACAACCCCAACACTGCGGCTGTCTCAGCGTCAACCTCTACAAAACCAGGACCTGGGATCAACTCCTCAATCTGCTGTGCAGCTGGTGGTGACTCTGGTGGAACTACCGTCTCCTCGTCCTCCTCTGGCTGCTCTAACTCAGCCTCAGGCTCCTCCTCTAGTACACCGTCTGGTGGTAACTCTAACAACTCTAACATCTCTGGGTCTAAGTCTAGCTCCTCAATCTCCGTCCCGGCTGGAAAGTGACTGTAGGGAATGTGTGGCTCTAAAGGAAGGGAAAGCATATGCCTGCTCTCAAAGAAACGTCTATGCACACAGAGGGTGAATCCAGCGTAGTTGCTGGTTGGCTCCGTGTCGTCGCCGAAGGTCGCCGAAGATCGCCATGAAGTACCAAGCTGCACGGTGCGCCCATCCGCGCCACTCGTCTGGTAGGTGCACGATCAGGTCTAGTATCGCCTGACTCTCCTTGATCAGGTGTCTCACTGGGTAGTAGGCCGAAGAAAAATTACTCACAATCTGTCCCACATCCTCTTCTCCATAGTCTACCTCAAACTCGTAGTATTCATCCTGCAGCATATCCACTATGGTGCGCTCACACTCTACCAAGGGCTGGCTCTTCCGAGCCGTGACACGAGTCCTAGCCATCCTACAAAAGGTTTAAGGTAACACGGATCAGTAACAGGTAGAAAAAGAAAATAACTTATCTTAACGGAAACATAGATTACAAAATGAATATCCCTTATTCAATTGTAATATCAACACTTAAGCCAACTACTTATTTAAGACTTCTAGCAATTCAAGAAATTGCACTCAACAACATATATATTTATACATTTATATACATAAAAGATTTTATTTTTATTCTTTTTGTTTCACCATATTATTATTCATTTTAATTCTTCTATTTCTTTTATTTCTTAACTCACTAACTTTTAACGATCTTCACTTATTAAAACAAAGTATATTTACTTCGTTCATGCTACTTATTCAAAAGTAACATCCATTTTCAAAAGAATTTGTCGTTTACGACTCTTGATATTCGTACTAATTGTAGTCGTTGCTCAAAATGAAAATATGGAATTTAATTCCATAAAAAGAAAAAGAAATATAACTTAAGAAATAATTTCCTGGAAAACTAAGTTCCAGTTATCGTCTCGTTCCTATCTTTCTTAACTTGAAGCCGAAAGCTTCTCAAACGTCTAATCGCTCCCTTCTTTTACTAATACGATTTATTGCATCATTTTTATTTATTTTATTTCTTTTCCCTCGCAGGAAATTCTTAGACGACAAGTTCGACTTTGCCGAGTCTTTATTCATGTCACTAAGCGCACGTGACATTCATCAGAGGAAGTCCTTCTCGCGTTAGGGATCTCCTTTCGAAATTATTTCAAAACAGCGTTTCTTAAAAACGTCTAAGTCCTCGAAGAACCGAAAAGTTCTTAAGTTTCCACGCTATGTTCTCATTGAACCGGGAAAAATTCCCTAAAAATCTGACTATATTCTCGTATCTGCATACTTTTTTATAAAAAGGAAATCATTGCGCACATATTTTCACATAAGATAGTATTTGTACTATCGCATAATCATGTAAGCATAAAAATTATACTTCTATAAAATTCTCATTTTTCTAAAACACAACTCATTCTCGTTCTCAAATCTCACTGAATACTTGCTCATAAATTTTCTTATTTAAAAGAAATCTCATTATAAAATTCTTTCATTTTTCCTCGTTGAGTCGACGTAGCGGGCGGTTGAGTTGACTTCTACGTTCTCAATCTTAGCATCATAGTCTAACTCTTATCTCATGCTTGAAAAGATGACTCTGATCCAGAGTATACACAAATACCGTGTCTCATGACTTGAAAGAAGACTCGATATAGAGTACAAACGAATACTCTATATTATTTCTCGGAGAAAGACTTGTATACGAATACCACTTTATGATATTACTTCAAAGAATGACTCGTACTTGAAAGAATGACTCACACTAACCCATACTAGAAAATTGACTCAGAAGCAGAGCAGAAAACGAACACCGCTCTGATACCACTCTGTCACAGCCCCAAATCCCGAGGGACGGCAGAAGCCGGGGTGCGACTGGGGTTGGATTAAAGAAGCGGGGAAGAAGGGGGTTAACTGACTGAACATACATGATAAACATCGATGAACAAGACTTGAATATAAAAGAAAGAGTTAATCCCTAAGGATTACTCGACAAAAGTACAAAAGAAACTAAGTTCATATTACAGACTTTGACTACAAGTATTGTTCAAAAAGTGATCTCAAAAGAAACACAAAGCTTGGCAGCGGAAGGGTTCTAACTAAGCATCCTATCTTCTAACTCAATATCAACCGTCGCCGCTCACCGTCGCTTCAACCTGCACATTTAGAAAGCAATGCAGGGCTAAGTACAAACGTACTTAGTGGGCACGATGCCGAAAACATAATCATAAATATAGATAAATATGGCATTTTATAAACGTAGCACATCGGAGTTTTATTGAAAGAATCCGTGTCTACTAAACATTTTCTGACTTTTTCTCATAAATCACTCGCGCGAGCATTTTCTGACTAATGTTACGTTCAATCTTGACCAATTCTAATTCACCGTGGCTGGTACCCCTCAACAGGATATCACATACACCATAGGTTACAAAGTGCACTAACTCTGGAAAGCACTTAGCAGCTAATTCAGAGCCGATCGTTAGTTAATCTAAAAAGACTAACTCTAAATCTGGAAAACACGAATGTTGACTCAGATAGGTACAAGAGAACTCACATAAAACATAAAACAGTTCATACCATAATATTACTTTGAAAACACAGATATCAAAGTGATAAAGAAAGATTTTCCGAGCATTGCTCGTTTTATTTGTATATAAAAGCCCACCTTGATTTACAGAACTAAAAGCAAAAGCTTCCAACTTGGGATCTTCCGTCCTTTCTCTACCGTTGGCTTCCTCCTTCATCGTAAAATAAACATACTTAAAAGCGGGTCGTAAAGATAAAGAAAGAGAATCGAAGCAAGATTTAGTTGTTTCATTCTTTAGGCATTTGCACGCTTACTAGACTCGTTTTATTTAAACGGGAAACGAGACTCGTACTAATCTCGTTTAGAACTCGGAAGATGTCATACTCGACTCTCGGGTCAGTAGAGAAGGTAGTCGATATCTTAATACGACTTTAAAGATTAAAAGAAACTAAGTTGGAAAGAAACCAACTTAGGCGATTTACATTTTAGTTCATTAAACGCTTTATGGAATTTCTCGTCTATTACTTGTTTAATGAAAGGATAAGATATAAGATCTCGACTGGTTTTCATCACTCAAGGTCCTGTACTTGACTCTAGGGTCAGTAGGGAGATGTTCGTTAGATAAAAACGGTTTAAACGGTTGAAAGAAATTAAGTTGTGAACTAAACAACTTAGAAAACAAGAAACTGAAATTTCACTGCACAGTCCAGTAACTCTGGAGGCTGTCCAGAACAGAGGATTTGGAAACAGGGGGTGAGCCTTATACCATTAGAAAGCTTAGGAAGTCTAGTTCGCGCTCCAATTTACGGATCACAAATCCGATAAATGAGCTGGAAGTTATTACAGTTTCCGGCGAGGGTCGCAAAACTGCCGTGAAACCCTAATTGCTTGATAGGTTCGACGTATAACGTCTTAGGTTCGTTCTAGGCTCTCGTATTCAATTTTTTTAGAAACTGAACTTTCAAGGCAGTCATCACGTACTTCCGTACGTGACAAACTCCTTCTTAAAACTCGCTCAAAAGCACGACGTTCTAAACGTCGGTTTTCAACTAACAAGTACTAAACCAACAAAAATTTCAAAACGCGTTCTAGTTCTCGATTATAACTATAGCTCATATTATATCAACTCGAAAACTTATGACGTCAACTAGAAAGATGTTCTAAATTTCATCATAAACAATAATATCAAGTTAGAATTCCCATCCGACTTCTCGATTATTAGTTACAACTAAATATTCGTCTCTTAAGCGATTTTTCAACGTTGTCGGATTTCGTTTAAACTTTTCGACGTTAAACTACGTCTAACGTGAAACATTTTCATGCATGCAAACACATCTTAACATCATTATAACTCAGTTTATATGGTGATCTTTGCCTCTTATGTTTCACTAAACATTTTTAGAAAATTCTCATTTAATTTCTATTATCAACTAACATGATTTGCAACATAAAACAACTAACAAATGATCACTTATATCAAACATGTATAAACCCCCAATTACTCTATAATTTTCTGGTTTTAAACATATGTTAAGGGGATGATTTTCTTCTCATATTAACAACATATATTCACTAATCAACATCTTATATTATCCATTAATCAATTGCAATTCCATTATCAACTAACATACAAAAATTCCTAAATTCATACTTCAAAATCCTAATTGAAAACTTACAAACACATAGGGCTTTCAATCCCTTTTCATTCCATACACTAATTAAACATCTATTAAGCAAGAATCAACCATCAAAAGAAGAAAAACAAAAATCCTACCATTTTCCCAAAAAATTCTGCATTCACATAGGTTTTAGGATTCTTGGTTTTGATAATTTTTAATCCATAATCTAACATATCTAATTTCATCATTCTAAGATCAAAACATCTAAATCAAACCTCTAAAATTTCGATCAAGATGGAAAAGAAAAGAAAAGAAATCTAAATGGATTGAGTTGTGGAGGATATCATTACCTAGAGAATTAACAAAGGATGTATAGAGTTTTGTTGGATGAATTGTGACTTGTATGAACTCTTCTTGTTCTTGGAGGTGTTCTTCAATGGTGGATGGATGATAGAGAAGATGAAGTTTGAGGGAGAGAGAGAGAGAGAATTGCCGAGAGAGAGTGTGAGAGAGAGAGATGAAAAATGGTTTTGTCTTAGAGTTGAAATGATGAAAAATTTGAAATGGTGTAAAGTGTAGACAAGGTGTCATGTAATTAACAAAGTCAACATGCAAGATTACACCTAATCAAATGATGTGGCGGCTGCATGCATGGGACTAGGAGGGTTACAGGTGTTTCCGGCGCGATCCGACGTTACGGAAAAACGAACGACAAAAAACGTTGTTCGGTACAAAAAATCGTCGCGATTCGATTTGATTACAAATTCTAACGTATGAACTTAATTGGAAGATAAATTTACAAAATTTATTTTAACAAAAACTCGGGACGACATAGTCCGAGTTTCGTCCGGAAAAACACAAAAATAAACTTTCTCGGCGTGTTCGTATTGCAATTTTGTAAACGTAAAAATTAAACGATTTTCCGTTCTTAGTTTACAAACTAAGAACTTTTCGTACGTTCTAACCCTTAAATACAGTAGCCGTCTAGCAGACTTCTGTAATTTATTTTTTTAATAACGGATTCGACCGTTAGCCTTAGAATTCAAAAATTATAAACTTAGGCGTGCAAAGCCATTTATTTGGTTAACTTTAAATATCAAGAACGTAAGGAATTTACGGGGCATTACATATATTGTGGATATAGAGTATGATTTTTCATATACATTGTGCATAATGTTGGATGTATGGATGGATGGAGTGTTTCTGAACTCGTGCATATTCTTCATTCCTAGATTTTGGCCGGCGAACGCTGGAAGTCAGCGACCGTTGCAATGACAGTGATCGTTGACTTTGAGCGAACGCTGGAATTCTCCGTTGTGTGCTGTGCAGATTTTTCTTAAAAAATAATACTATATATTTTCATTAACATATATATATATATATATATATATATATATATATATATATATGTTTGTCTATTAATATAGTTATATAAGCATGGGGGATTCACAACCACATGATACACAATGCCGAGTAATGCCGCCACAGAACGGTGATGAAAATAAAGATGACAATGCCGAGTAATGCATTTTTAGGAATTAATTGAACTTATTTGATATTGTTTGGTACTTTGTTTGAACTAATGGATATTGGTTATATTCAACTGCATATTGGTCTGCATTTATATTATACACAGTACGTTTTCGAGCGATCAGTGGAATCCAGCGAGGGCTCGGAACTTCGAGCGCACGCTGGATACTAGCGAGCGCTGGGCTGATGGACTTTTGAACTCCAACAGAAGTCGATGCGAACTCCAACAAAATTCCAACATAAATCCGCGAAATTATACAAAAGTCCAATAGAAATCCATAGACTTCCCAACTCCAATGACATATAAAGTCCAATGAAAGTCAGGATTGAATACACCCCCCTAAAATACATATACTATATTGGGTAATAGATTATATTGCATCAATTAATTATGGATGACAATGAATCTGGTTTTAAGGGTACCCATTACCTATCAAATTCTGATAGGATGGGTTTGCTAACTATCAAATGAGTTTGGAATGGTTTTTTATTTTTGTTACCCGAGTTTAGGATGCATGGGGAGTAACATCGATACCCATGACGAATTTGGATCGGGTTCATAAAACTACAGACAGGCACCCACTACCCAAACTCTTTTATATATATAATGTGAATATTAATATATATCATTAATAATATAATTATTAATATTAATATATTTAGAGTTTTCTTACTTTTCATAAATTGAACTATTCAACTTCATGCTCCGATCCATATTTGCTGCTGAGACGAATTAATCTTATTTATAATTATATTACAATTTTATTTAAATATTTTATGAGATATCGATTGTAAACACTCATGTTAAATTTTTCGTTAGTCAGTTATTTATTTTGAGATTTATTCTTATACAATTTATCATTGACGTTGTAATTTAATATAACTTTTTGTTATATTTACTATTTAAATTTGATTTTATATTTGATTTTTAATGGATAAGTAATTGGTATTATTCAACCGGTATATTTGGCACGTTGGGTGTGAAGTCAATTTTTAATCGGGTTTTGGGACGGATATGGATAAAAATATCTGAACGGTTTCGAGTTTGGGAAATGCTTAATGGTTGGATATCCAATCCATTGCCATTCGTACAATTGATTAACCTATTACATAAAAAATAATTAATGTTTTTATAATTTTAAGTACAACATAAGTAATATAATATCTCACATCTCAAGAGTTTGTATTTTTTTCCAAACAAATTCTGCATATTCTTTTTTTTTTATAGATTAATAATTCGATTTAAAAGTTGCATTACTGTGAACTCGAACCTAAAACCTTTAATATCAGGCATAAATCACTCTACCGGTAAGTAAATACACGCACGCTCCGCGTATTCATTATAGTTTCTGTTACCTTTGTAGTTTTTATTTCCTTGTGAGTTTTATAATTATTTATATTGATGTTGATTCTGAATGATTAATGTATTTGGTTTTAAAAAAGAAAAAAAAATATCTATTATTTTTCTTTAATAAATAAAAGAAGGGGGGAAAATGAGAAATTACATGAAATTATCGTAGAAATTACTTTAAAAAAATCTTACTCTCTTAATCAAAATAAATCTCATCAGTTTTAAGTGAAACTTCATTCATTAAAGAACATAACTAAATTTTTGAAAAAAAAAGAATGAACAGAATATAAACCTCAATTAATATATATATATATATATATATATATATATATATATATATATATTCATTCATTATGTTATAGTCAAATAGGGAATATTTAAATTTTTATAGATATTAATTTGGTTAATTATTAAATCTAATAAATACATAGCCTTATGTTTATTAAGAATATAATTTGTCCAATCATTAAACTCTCATCAAGATAATTAAACAATAATTATTTTTTAAGAAGAAGCCTGAATTTCCTTATACTACATTTCAAAAATTAGTTCAATTGTTAAAAGAAAAATAATACACATTACAAATTCTTGGAAAAAACACTCTAGATGTGGACAATAAACGGACTTCGGATTATTAGCGTGCATTACGATATATCTTGTGGCGGGAACGAGTAGTAAAATAACTTCTTAATCGAATTTGAGGTGAGATTCGTAAGTTGTAATATAATTTTCATATCTAAACTTGAAACTTATTTTATTTTGTTAATATTTTCTTCGTAATATTCAGACTTTATCGCATATGACTATGTGAGTTTCGAACGATAACAAGATGTAAAATTATATTTTAATTTGATATGAGACGAGTAATGAGTATATGAAACATGTATTATGTATAAAAAAAAGGGGACACACACACACACACACACATATGAGAAACGGTAATATAAACAACGAGGTATTTTTACAATAAATTACTACATATTTACTTTGTGATATCTGTACGAGTTTAAGATGTGGACAAGTTAATTTTTTTTCAATCAGATATGAACAATGTATTTATATAAATATTAAATAAATGAGTTTGATTAATAATTACGAGATATTTATTACTATACAAACGAGGTTTAGAACAAATCGAATAAGTACACAATTTTTTTCTACAAATAATATAAACTATGATAATCCCGTCGAACATCGACGGGTAACACACTAGTTTAATATATTAAATATATGAACGTTCATTAGTATATACTGTAAGTTCGATACATACCAAGTCTTCGACATGGTATGTTAGGTATACCGCCGGTATAAGAGAACTTATATTGTTGTTGTATTGAAAATTGTTGACCGTACCAAAAATTTTGGTATATAAAATTTGTTGGTATATTTTAATACGATAAATATGGTATACGACAGTTTCGGTAATTTTTTCCGGCCCTAGAAATGTGGATATGCATAAGTGAACATGACATTTGAAGGATGCGAATTTGAACGTTTATTTGCTATAACATTTTCTCTTGTGGTGGAAAATAGGATAAACTTAAAATCGTTATCAATTCATATATACATTATTTATAATATAGTATATAATTCCTTAAAAAAAATATACTAGTGTATAATTAACATTTATTGCACAACGGAATTCTGTCGCCCTTTAAGTTTGGGGTACCACACAACTTTGGATGAAATGTGAGGAGTAGTTTTGGCCATGTTGATAATTAATGATGATTGGCACCAACTACACACATTAATGGCTGCATTTTTTTAAAGGAAAATTCATTAATCAAGAATAGTTATGTCAAATAATCTCATCCGATCAAGTTGGGAAATCAGTAGTCCATACGGTCGGATTTAAAAACTTGCGTGTGCGTTTTTAAATTTAATATCATGACTCATGCATGGATACATGTCCAAATCTCTCCTCGGCCAGACCATGTTCCGAACAAGCTCTACTCCCCTCATAATGTTGATGTTTATCACTAATTGCCATTAATCAACTTTTTCTTCCCTTTCGTACTTCCTCGGATTTTAACTTCTATTCATAATTTTAATGGCATTCAAGAAAAGATGAACCTCATTCCTCAGTTCAAAGGGTTGTATACTGAAAGCAAGCCTTTTATACTTGTATATATTTAATACTTTGTATCCATTAGTATTCTTCTATCTGAAATATTGTTATTGCATTATCATATTATAGTCCGATTATCTCAAACCTAGATTATATGGTGTGTGGTTTGTCACAGAAGATCTTATAGCCGATAAAGTTGAGATAGAAGTCGTGTTCACAGTTAAGACAACTTCGGACGAGTTGTCGGTTTAGACTGTAGCATAAATGGAAAATAGTTTGTCTTGACTATTTATTTATGCTAGTACATTTATGTATTGGATGGATCACAGTGAGATGTATTCTTATATTCTGACTAGCTAAGAATCAAGATCTCGGTGATTTAAATGATCTTAACCTAATTAATTGAATTAATCGATGTGAATGATTGATTGTCTATTGCTTTGATTTATCAAGGGTGAGAGCTCTGAAGCTCAATATACTCGATATCTTGGGTGATAGCGATTGTTATTTGGCATGCATTTGAATTGCAATAAGGATCCGTGTCCTGCTAATAACAGGCTGATAATATCTTCTCGAGGAACTTAATAAGTTTACCGTATTCAACTCTGCAGGTAGAATTAGTTCCGATACGATAATAAGTTTAAGTGGTAGCACTCGAGATGTCGTTTATAATTAAATGACTGATTGATTAATTAATTGACCGTTAGAGAAATTAATTAATTAATGGATATTGAATATCTTAAATGCAGAGATTAATTAAGTCAAATGCTAGCCCCGACACACCTAACGAATTTAGTGGTAATTCAATATTAATTTTCTAGTGGAATAAATTAATACTTGTGTCTCGATTTATATTCTTGAGCTGAATATGGAAATCGAGCACTGGGATGCCAATACTTTATTCGAACTTGTAGATCCATATTTGGCCCAATCAAGGCCTAGCTTCAATTGGGCTAGCCGTCTCCTACTCAAGTAACTAAGCCTTTGGGCTTAAGTTAATTTAATTAGTAATGGGCTTGTTATTAGGTATTTTATATACCAAGTATAAATAACAAAGATTGCTCATTATTTGCATATAAGTTTTTTACGTGAAAAAAATATAAGAGTAGAAAACTTGAGAGAGAAAAAGGGAGACTAACGGCTGTGCTAGAGTGAAGAGAGTTCGAAGCTCGTTGCCACCAAACGTCGAACTTTGCCGTGGGAAACAAATGGAAATGGAAGATCAACTCTGGAGTCGTTAACCTCTCAGTTCGCAGGTATCTCTCGTTTCCTACTTCTTTAGGAGCATGCTTAGGAAGGATTTTGTATGTACTTGTTAGACATCCGTAATGGATCGCAGGCACATGAATCGGCTTTCAAAAGTCAGTTCCTACACAGGTCTCCCTCGATCATTCCTCATTCCCATAATCGTGCAATATATATCTCATTGGAAGAATGTCCAAATGATTAATGCCTTTATATAAATCTAACTTCAAATTTTTGTGGCTAGTAACATTTACACATGATAGAGACATGTAGTAGTGATAAGGATGAATCATTAGAGTAAAGAAAGACTTAAGTAATGGGTATAATTAAGTTCAACATGAAATGTTTAAAATGGTACTTGCTATACTATTAGGTCCCTTGTATCATCTTCTATGTTAAACCCTTGCTTAACATTTAACCATATAAAATTTTCCTACTTTACTTTTCTATGAACTATCAAATTTTCATGGTCTAAACACACATACTTTATTACATTTATTATAAATATCTCATGATACAAATACGGCTAAATTCATACTAATATGACATAATTGGTAGAAGCATTGTCAACAACAATTGAACTCACCTTTCTATCTAAATTCCACTCACGAATCTTATCCTTCATGAAGTTAAACAACTTATCTCCATCATGTGGATACTCAAGCAACTTAAATGCAAGGATTTTTTTGTGCAACTCCCAAGAATCATCAATAAAATGAGCAGTCATGCAATAATAAGCTTTATTAGAATGCTCTGAAGTCCAAAGATCTGTAGTTAATGACACTTTGCAGCAGAGATTATCTAATAAAGAGTAGATTTTCTTTTTTTCTTCTTCAAAGATATCAATCACATCAGCTCTAATGGTATTTCTAGAGGGTAACTTAAAATCAGGATTCAAACCATTCAAAAATGCTTCAAAATAGTCATGCTCACCAATATTGAATGGGTAATTGTGTTTAACGCATGCCATTGCCAAATCCCTTCTACTTTTCAGTTGATCAAACTTGTATTCACTTCTAGGACTTCGATAAGAACTAGTAGAAGAATCATCAAGCCTAAAATTCGGGCAAGGGCCTCTAAGATGTTTCCCTAAGCTAGAAGTACCTGACGTATTACTCCAATTCAGTGTCTTATTACAATGATCACACGTTGCATCTTTGAACACTCCGGGGCTGATTTCAACTTTAGTGAAATGCTTCCAAACCAATGACTTTTTTCTTTTGGGGCCACTTTTATTTGATGTTGCTGTAGTGGGACTCTCTACGGGAGCTTCTTTGTCGGCAACAGTTTCAATAGGAGTTTTCATAGGTTCTCTAAGTTGAGAACCTTTACTTCTTTGAGACATTTACCTAGCAAATTTTTCGAAATAACAATGGATCAATAATCAATAATAGAATTATATTGTACTACATCAACACATCTTCCAACTATAATAAATCACATCTTTCATTGAATTTTCTTTTATTAAGCCCTAGCAATAATACAGATGACATACAACAATAATACAGATGACAACTACATTAATTTTCGAAGGTAAAGAATGGCATGAAACCAACCAATAAGATAGAAAATGGGAAAGGTTGGTACTCTCCTGTACATTAGTCTGTTCATTAATTTCATAACATACTGCTCTAGATAAGATTACAGTCAAATTATTCAATGATCCAATGATGGCGGAAATGTAGAAAAACAGAGAATACAGTATACAAGATGAAAACAATAAAATATGTAAATAAGTATTTTCATGTGATCTCTTACAACTAATGTTATTAACCACTGCAGAATCTAGAATTATAGCACCCTAATCCCATCTACTCTTACAACCCTTTGCTTCTAATTTGAATATTCAATTAAAAGCGATAAGCTTCAATTATGGCAGAAATACCTCCACAATCCCAAGAAAAATAACGGCACATATATCATCATTACAGCAATGAATGAATCAATATAAATTCTCATCCACTCACACACAAAACATATAGTTCAAAGGGAAGATAAATTCATCAATATTCAATAATCACACACCATAATTAATTCATTAAATGCCCATACTAATTTGCTCATGAATGATCATGAGTAGGGTAATCAAGATTGTGATTACTCTGTAAACGCAAATCAAGAACAAAAAAAAACCACTCAAATGAAATTTTTTATCTTATCCATAACAAGAAGAAATGAAAAATTCTGCAATGATGAAAAGAAAGCAAAAAGGGATGATTGTATTTTTAGGAGTTTGGAGATACAATTCATAATGGGTTTTCAATGAAAAATACCTTAGCTCTAAACAATTGCAGCAATGGAGGAAGATCACCGGATAGAGAGGAGAGAGAAACCAGTGGGAGATGTTGACGATTTATGAGGAATTAGGGACGGCCATAATTGAAATTTGAAACTCTTGTGTTCAGCGGCGGCGAGTGGTGACGGCGTTCAGGGGCGGCGCTCGACGGAGGCGGTGTTCAGCGGCTACGCTCGACAGTGGCGGCGAGCGGTGGTTGAAAGCTTGAAACTCTGTTGTTAGAAATAAGGGTTTTTGCAATACGCTGTGAAAATTGGATTTTCTTCGGTTCCTTTATCACCCATGGGTAAACAACCCGATCCATCCCATACCATTTTTAATTTCTAGTCCAGTTCCGGTCCGGTTCCAAATACTAATGGACCGGTTCCGATTCTATAACCGGTGTTAATTTAATGGGCCTGGGCCGGGTAGAACCGGCCCATTGACAAGCCTGGACATGAGTAAGAATAATACATGTGTACAACCACATTGAAACATACAACATTGTTTAGAGCACGTTCCTCCATACTATATAAAAACGATGTCATTCTAAAAAAATTCTCAAATTTATAATTGAAATCAGACAATCAAATAACTTTTCTCATCCAGTGATCCAGTTCTTCAAAATTTTCTAATGTGTGCGAATCTTGCTAGCAAAGTCAATTGTTAAATCACTATGTCATTCTTTTAATTTGTAGATCGTGTGGATCGGAATTGCAACTCGTAAGTTTGTGTATTGAAAGAAAAAAATTGGAAGTTTGTGAAAACACAGAAAAAGAGGCAAAATTTTGTCTACTTTTAAGAAATTTTATATTATAAGACCATAAAATCTAAATTCTTATTCTCCAAAAAAAATTCTAAATTCTTGATTAAACCATGAACTTCGAACAAATGTAATAACTCAAAATATTATAAAGTCTTCAAGATATATTTTATAGATGAAATTGTTTTAGAAGATCCAAATAAAGGACACACGTGTTTAACTATATTTTGGTTAAAATCTACAATTGTTGGAACTAAAAAAATAAAAAAACACAACTCTGCCAAGAAGGCTAGAACCTGAGCCTTAGTGAGCTGATGCCTCTAGCAAGAAGGACGTTACCACTAGGCTACAACGGATTTCACGTCTAGTTGGGTAGAGAATATTATTTATGTACATAATGTTTTATTATTTTATGCAATATTTGTATTTAGAGAATATCATGTGATATAACCATAATGAACATTAAAATATAAATTTTGGCCCACCTTCTTCATAAATATAAATTATGGCCATTTTTTTGAACTTAGGACCTAAATACCCCTTTCCCTCTTCTATTTTTGATCCATCAATCCTTGATCCATTTTATTGACACTTGTTTTCCTTTCCAATTTTTTTTTTTCTTTTTTTTTTCCTGTTTTTTTTTTATTTTCCAGCTTTTTTCTGTTTTTTTTCTTATTTTCCAGATTTTTTTTCTTTTTTCTTTTTCTGTTTTTTCAGATTTCTTTTGTTTTTTTTTATTTTCCAATTTTTTCCTTGTTATTTCTTTTTTTTTTCCAGATTTTTTCTTTTTTCCTGTTTTTTTTCTATTTCTTTTTAATTGCCAAATTTTTGTTTGCCTCATAACTTGGAACATGTGGAACTAATTCGACAATTCGTCCCAATTGTACCATATCATAACTTGGAACATCTGGAACTAATTCGACAATTCGTCCCAATTGTACTAAATCTGGAACTATTGGCACTAATAAGGCTAAATTCGTACCAGAAGTACTAGAACTATTGGTACTAATATAACTAAATTTGTACCAGAAGTATCAAAAGCCTTATAACCGCCCGACCCGATCCGCGCCCGCCTGCGTCCGATCCGACCCGTTCCGCATTTTGTTAAGGGTATTTTCGTCCCAAATTGAAAAAAATGGCCAAAATTTATATTTTTGAAGAAGGTGGGCCAAAATTTATATTTTAATGATCATTATGGCTATTTCAAAATATGTCTCTTGTATTTATATTATTTTTTTCGTTTTTTCATTTCTTTTTTTTATTTTAATTTTCATTATATTGTGTCCTAGCTATTATTCAGTTTTTTTTTCAGTTTTTTTTTAAATTATTTATTCTTCATATTTTCTTTTTTCTTTAAGGATTTTTTATAATAGAAAATTAATAAAAAAATATTACTTTGTTTAATGACAATATTTACTTTTATTAACGACAACGTGTAATTTTAGTAATTTGATTAAGTAATTTTTTCAGTTTTTTTTAATTATTTATTCATTTTCTTTTTTCAATTTATCATTTTTATTATATTGTGTGCCCTACCTATTATTTAATTTATTTAATTTTCAGTTTTTTTAATTATATTCATTTTCTTTTTTCTATAAGGATTTTTTATTAAAAAATTTAATAAAAAATATTATTTTGCTTAATAACAATATTTACTTTTATTAACGACAACGTGTACTTTTAGTTGTTTGATTAAGTAATTATTGTCGTGACTAAAAATAATTATTGATATGAAGAAAAGTAATGTTTCAAAATTATTACTTTTTCTCACAACGACGGTTACTTTTATTCACAACAACGTGTACTTTAAGTTATTTTGTTAAATAATTATTGTCGTTATGAAAAAGTAATCATCGTATGAAGAGAGGTAATGTTTTACAAATATTACTTTTCTTAATGACAATATTTACTTTTGTTCACGATATTGTGTACTTTTAATGATTTGATCTAGTAATTATTATCGTGATGAAACGTAATTATTGATATTAAGAAAGGTAATGTTCCACAAATATTACTTTTTTCACAACGATCGTTACTTTTATTCACGACAACGTGTACTTTAAGCTATTTTGTTAAGTAATTATTGTCGTTATGAAAAAGTAATCATCGTATGAAGAGAGGTAATGTTTCACAAATGTTACTTTTCTTAACGACAATATTTATTTTTGTTCACGATAACATGTATTTTTAATGATTTGGTCAAATAATTATTATCGTGATGAACGTAATTATTGATATTAAGAAAAATAATATTCCACAAATATTACTTTCTTTATTCACGACAACATTTACCTTTAGTCACTACAACTTTTATTTTTAGTTAAGTATATTAAAAAATATATTTAATAATAAAAATAAAATAGTAATTATATGTTAACAAATATTATTTGAACAAATAATTAAAAAAAATAAAATAGTAATTATATGTTAACATATATTATTTGAACAAATAATTTAAAAAAAAAATTGTGATTGTATATACCAAGTTTCGAACCTGGGAACTTAAGGAGCCAAGCTCTAAAGTCCACCCCCCACCCACTAGGATATTTAATAGTTACAGATAATTGTATAATGTATATAATTGCAAGACATCAGTTTTTTTTTTTAGTTAAGTATATTAAAAAATATATTTAAAAATAAAAATAAAATAGTAATTATTTGTTAACAAATATTATTTGAACAAATAATTAAAAAAAATAAAATAGTAATTATATGTTAACATATATTATTTGAACAAATAATTAAAAAAAAAATTGTGATTGTATATACCAAGTTACGAACATGGGAACTTAAGGAGCCAAGCTCTAAAGTCCACCCCCCACTTTGGGTCACCACCGAGCTAAGCTTTAAAGCTCCATCCCCAACCACTCGGCCAACTAACAAAGATATTTATGATTTACCGATAATAGATATATTATTAAAAGCGGCAGTTGTTTTTTTTTCCTTTAAAGGCGCGGGTTTAGGTTGGGTCGGGTTGGGAGCGGGTCAAAACCGATTGCATCCTACACAATCGGTTGTAGGGAAGTTTTTGTGATAAATTTAATACTGGAACACACGTATGACACAAAAATATTGAGATAGAAAATTGAACCCAATGGTTGTGCGGGTAGGTAAATCGATAATTTACTCAATGTGCATTATATATGATTTCTACGAAATTTAAATAGGATTTGTAGTAAGCCCGAACCCGAATGGAAACAAGGGATCATAACGGCGATCACCCACATTGAGAGGAAGCTGATCAACGGTCTTGAACCAAGTACGAGGAAGCTTACCACTAAACCCATGCACACCGTATAAAACATCTGCCACGCCTTGCCCCTCCGTTCCTGGTAGCCATGCCGCTACCAGGGCATTAATATTTGCAAGATACGGCTGCATGACCACCGGCCGCCCCGTGATCAGCACCACCACGCATTTCACGCCTCCACACACGTTCGTGATGGCGCTGTAACTCGAGTCGGGTAGTGTCAAGTTCAAGGTGTCTCCGCTCCCCTCCGCATAAGGCACTTCCCCCACTACCACAACTGCGTACGAGAACTTCTCGGACTTCACGTACTCGGCATTCGGACTTTCAACATAAACAACTTCCGTTTTGGGATCAACAGTGTTCTTTATTGCAGTCAGGATCGTGGTGCCTAATCAAAGTGTTCCAATAGTGACATATATAAATCTCACAATTCTTCAAAAATTATGTTACTGAAGTAAAATGTGACATTTGCAATGAATAGCTATTATGCGTGTCACAAAAATAAAAGCTTGTCACAAAATTTGATATATTTTTATATGTAAAATTATTATGAAAGAGCGGATTCTTAAAAAATTGAATTTACGTATATCCCTAGTATTGTGTTTATTTTAAAGATAGTGATGTAAATCTATATATTAAATTTGTAGTCCTACCCATACTATAACTCAAATTAATTAGTAATTAATATAATCCTTTGTTACACATGAAGATGTAACAAATTTTACGACACTTCTCTTGGTGTTACTAAATTTGTTACTGCAAGACATTTTTGTTGTAGTCAGAAATGAACTAACCAGGTGTAATGTCGCCACTCCTCCCCTGCCACTCAATAGTCCACCCACCACATTGGTAGCCAATGTTGTGGGCGTGGGAGCCGGCGACGAGTACTTTTGATGCCTTCTTAAGAAGAGGTATCAAGGGCTCGTCTGCGGCTTCCCCGTTCTTTAACAGAACAAGGGATTTCCTCACTGCTTCTCTTGCGAGTTCTCTGTGTGCCTGCCTTCCTAAGAAACTAGTCATGGTGTAATCAGCTAGAGGCTTTTCGAACAAGCCCATTATGAACTTCACTCTCAGTATTCTCTTCACGGCATCATCAATCCGACTCATTGAAATTGAGTTACTTTTCACCAACGAAGTTAGTCCGTTCATGAATTCGGTATAGTTATCAGGTATCATGACCTGGAAGTTATAGCAACAAAACACAAAGGACTTAGGTTGAATATTGTTCAAATCAAGTATGATAATATACATATATAGCAACGAACCATGTCAATACCGGCCCCGATTCCTGCTAGTATCGAGTATGTATAGTTGATATGAGGCGGATCGGTTATTAGATCTATGCCCTTATAATCCGAGATGACAAATCCCTGACATATGTCAAGAAATTTCATTATGCTTATATATTTGAAAACTAAAGAAAAAACTATGAGCTTGCTTACTCTGAAGCGAAGTGTTTTCTTGAGAAAACTAGTGATGAGATGAGTGTTAGCATGCATCTTAGCTCCATTGAAGCTTGAGTAGGAGACCATAATCGTGGCGACGCCCTTGATTATTGAATCGTAATAGGGAGGCATGTGGATGCTAAGCAATTTGTGCATGCTCGTCACGGTGTCATTCATGTTGATGCCTCTGGTTGTTCCACCATCGCCAACGTAGTGTTTGGCGCATGCTGCAACCTTGTCTCTGCACATAAAAAGTAATAATGATTAATTTATTTACAAGTGAAAAATTCTTCTGAGACTATTCCAAAAACTTACTGTCCGTTGACATAAGGAACACCCTTGAGAGAATTAGGAGGTATTTCACCCTGAAGCCCCGGAATGATCTCTGTCATTTCTTTCACAACTTTTGGATCTTCGCTATAGCTCTCGTAGCACCTGCCCCATCTCGGATCTCTGCAAACCTATACGCGCAGATACATGTTAATCAAAGTGTAAATTGTGGTGATAGCTGATAAAATTCTTCTTGTTACCGCGATGCAAGGTGCAAAAGTGTAGGGAATCCCAGTTGCTCTTAGTTCCAAAGCTGTAGCAGCTCCAATTTTCTTGACTAATTCAGGATCTCTGTTTCATCAGAAATAGTCACACTCACAACTTTACTAAACTAGTTGATACGTAAATATAGGCATCATAGTCATAGACAATGCAGAGAAACAACAAGAAAATCAATAAACAAAAAAGGACTAAAACTTGCCTAGTAGCACCAAGGCCAATATTGTGGGGGAAAATTGTAGCATTGTAAACAGAATTGTGGCCATGAACTGCATCAATCCCATATATCATAGGAATGCCAAGACGGGTCGACAGCGAGCCCTTCTGGATATCATTCACCATATCCACCCATTTCTCGGGAGGCGCCTTCTCCCCCGGTCCACTACCTCCACCACTCAACACACTCCCTGCTTCACAGAAACACACAAGTCTACAAAAATAAGCATAGAAGATGATAATCTTGATATGAAAGGATGCCTAATCAAATTAAAACGGACCTATATAGTAGTCTTTCATGACTTGGGGTGAAGCCACGGCTCGTTCAATTTGCATCATTTGGCCTATTTTTTCCTCTAAAGTCATCCTCCCTAACAGATCCTTGATTCTTCGATTCAATGGCTTTTTAGGATCTTTGTAGAGTTTGTACTCTGCATCTGCTATGGCTCCTAACCAACACAAGACTAGAAGCCACACTGCAACGAGGCTCGTCTCCTTCGCCATTTCTGGTTTCTGGATTGCCTGCATTTGCAAACACACTTTTTCATAAGTAAACCATATTCATATTGCCTTTGTCCCAATTGCAAATCAAGTCTACTTGGAATTTTTCGCGTGGATTGACAAGTATTTAAGAAGTGAATTATAGAAGAAAACTCCCTACAGTCACATAGAATCTTCAACAAAATGGCCCACAAAATCACATGAATCAGTTCACGGGACTCTTCATCTCACAAATTTGTACAGAATATAGTTGCAGAATATCTCAAGAGCAAAAATTGCAACAGTCTCAATAAAATTAGCAAAGATGCATTGGCCAAACGAAGAAAGTAGAGAAACAAGAAAATGAAAAAAAAAAAAAAGTGAAGAGGTTGAGCAAGAGTTAATGAGCTATATAACGATAGGGTGTACTGGTAATTATTTGTCCTTGTTTTGTTTGGAAAGAAGAGATCCTAATTAACAGAAAAATGAAGCCATTTATTTAAACTTCATTAAACACCTCTAAACGGCTAAACAAATCGAGCAACCCAGTGTGGAGTATCTAAATTTTTAAGATTATTTCATAAGTAATAAGAAAATGGCAAACAAAGAAAAGAAATGGTGTCGAAAAGGCAATGAAACTCACAGAGATACACTAGCAATATCTGCTCCTTAGTGTGTGCGCGCGTATGTGAGAGAGAGAGAGAGAGTGAGAGAGATTATCTCTGAGTTAGCTAGCATGAAAATAAATGATGTGTGTGGGAAAGAAATAAGTAAAGATATTAGCGGCATAGAGGGACACGATCTTTTAATTCACATTTCGTCTTTATTTGTGTGTTGCTTTGCATATGGATTATTGGGAATTTCATTTGTCGCAATTTGATAATTTGATTGTGCTACCTTACCTAGGCCTAGGCAGCTACTGCCACCACTGCTCCTAAACTCCAACTGTCATTACGATATTTTTCTTTCTTTCTAATTCCTCTGTTCACAAAATGATGCTCCATTTAGTGTCCGGCACGGAGATTAAAAAAGCTGATAAAATTATTTTGAATAGGTAAAAGTTAGAAAGTAGGGATAGTGGGATAATGACAAAAAAATAGTGGTAATGACAAAAAAAGTGATATTGACTAAAAAATAAGAATAAAGTTGTTGGGGTGACAAAAAAGTAGAAATAAAATTGATGTGAGGTGGCGTCATCAATGACAAGGTGCAGTGATTTTAATAAAGTAACGAGGTTATATTGATAAAAATAATGAAACATGGCATCATTTGGTCAACACAAATAAGTGATGAAATATAACATCATTTCTTGAACGGAAGGAATAATATTTTATAACGACTATCAATATCCCTCCATTTAAAAAAAAAAAAACTATGAATAATGTAATATATTGAGGATCAAAATTAACACACTCTATGGTGTAGTCTAACTCACTCTCCAAATTTCAACAAAATCGTCCCCGCCTCATCTGCAGAGACTAGAGAGATAAGGCTTTTATAACCCTAACTGTTTTAGAATTTGTTAAAAATATTAACTAGAATAATCTAAAATATTTATCTAAGTTACAAGGTTTAATTAAGAGATTATATAGTAAAATATTCACTATGGGGATCACATCTAATATATAGCTTACCTTTTTAATTTACACAAATTATACCCACTTTTTAAAAATTGGGACCTAAATGCCCTTATCTTTCATGACCCGTTTTCGTTTCCCACACTCTTTCTCTGCCCCCCCCCCTCCCTCCCCGCTTTCTCTCTCTAATTCACCCATCACTGATCCCGCCACCACAACCGCCTATGCTGGTGCTAGAGCGACGACTCTGTGCTTCGGAAACTGGCCTGGCCGTTGATCCGCCACCAGCACCGCGTCACCTTTCTTGTGACTTCACTCTCGACGACAACTCGGGATTTGTTCGGTGGAGGGAATAAGTTTTGGTGGCCGGGGAAGAGACAAACAAGTGAGAATAAAAGAGAGAAATTTAGTATCAAATTAAGGGAGCGACAATTGCTGCAAAGCTAGACTATAGACATGATACCACAAACATCACAACAAAAGCAAGCAGTAATTGTGATTCATTCATACGTCAAAACAATTTGAAGCACCACAAAAACACACAAGGCCTTGACTGACTAATAATGAGCATCCTCAAATTTTTGGAGGTTGCCAATATTTACAAAATCTAAGGAAAACACGTGAACCAGTTCACCCTCACGATAATTTTTCAAGAAAAAATACCAGCAAAATACCAAATGGAGACAGCATCTTGGAACACTGGTGCCCTAACACTAGCAAAGCACGTGAAAATGTGCTATCTTAATATGCAAAATCTTGTCAAGTATGTTTGGTACTTTGGCACTAATTGGTGCATTTTAGTGCCAAAGTACCAACAAAATTCAAAATCTTGCCAAGTATGTTTGGTACTTTCGCACTAAGATGCGCCAATTAGTGCCAAAGTACCACCCATGAGTAGCCTATCATACATGAACAACATACATGAGTGTCACCTATGAGTAGACAATCATACATGAACAACCTACATAAGTGCCACCCATGAATAGCCTATCATACATGAACAACATACATGAGTGCCACCCATGAATAGACAATCATACATGAACAGCCTACATGAGTGCCACTAATGAGTAGTCATTCATACATGAACAACCTTCATGAGTGCCACCCATGAGTAGTCATTCATACATGAACAGCCTACATGAGTGCCACCCATGAGTAGACAATCATACAGAGAGCACAAATGACCATATTAGTATCAAAGTACCAACAGAAAGCACAAAAAAAACTACGTAACTTGGTACTTTGACACTAATGACCATATTAGTGCCAAAGTACCAACAGAAAGCACAAAATAAAAAACTACGTCACTTGGTACTTTGGTACTAATGACCATATTAGTGCCAAAGTACCAACAGAAAGCACAAAAAAAAAATACTAAGTAATTTGTTACTTTGGTACTTTGACACTAATGACCATATTAGTGCCAAAATGTCAAAGTGTCACTTTGGCACTTTGGCACTTTAGCACTAATTAGTGTCAAAAGTGCCCGACTTCTTGTACCCAAATCCGATCCGACCCGGGTCCTAACCCGATCCGCGCGCCCTTCATTAAGAGTATTTTTATCCCAAATTAAAAAAAATAACTAAAATTTATATTTTTTTAAAAAGTGACTATATATTAAATCTTTATCCTGATTATGAGTATTTCATAAGTTGTCTCTTTAATTAATTTCAACATTTTTTATCCATTGCGCTGCTTCTTACATATCACATGTGACTGCTATCTTTCACCTCCTCAGTTCCTCGGATATATCTTGGGCGTGATAGCTCTTTCAATCTCTAAACGAGTTATTGGGGATCAGGAAATTGTAAGTTAGAAAGTTAGATGTCTACATAAGTAAATAATGAATACATAGATAACGTAAATTGAATTATAAAAATTCATTAGTCTTATTTAATGGTCAGCGGACTATTAAAATGAGGCAATTACTTCAAATAATAAAAAATAATTAATCAACCCATAAAAGTTGGAGTAGAATTTAGACGAGAAGATTTTTCGAAGCTAGTTTGTTTTAATATTGTCATATTCGTGAAGGGTAGTGATATTTGGCCACACTGTGGTCGACCACACAAGCTAAAACTAGTAATATAAGTTTTGAAAATGGAAATACACCCCAATTAGGAAACATAAACCCTAGGGGGAAAATGTGATTATTTCCATTTTTAGAGTCAACTTTCCTTTTCTGACGCGTGTGGCTGGTCACCGTGTGGCCGACCATCATTACCCATTCGTGAATTAAGATAGAATGTTAGCAATTTACTTTGTATTTTCTTAATACAGGCGAAGTAATCTGTTCAAATTTACTTTTCTCAAATCAGATTTAATTTTTTTCTGTAGTCTAGTAATTGTTTGGTTAGAAAGATATATGTAAGGATACATCACTTTGAGCTTCGGCTGATGGTATAGAAAACTACTTTTACAAGAAAATCTTCCTCCATCTAGAGAAGATACCTATTTATTCAGTATTGGTCCATTCATTATAATCATATCAAATTTACATTTCTTGGAAAATTTCATTTTCGTTATAATCATATTTCACAAAATCATAAGTTCCTGTAATTTTAATTTCCTTCCAACCATACCATATTTAATAATATTCAAATTCTTTTTTAAATACACATAACTTATATACTCCCTCAGTCTAGGGAAGTCAATGGGTCGGGTATCTACCCATTAAGCATTTCTCAAATCCAAATCCGTGAAATTTTTTTACACCCAAACCCGTTCCAAACCCGATTAAAAATTAGTTTTAAAACCCGTATCTGACCCAAACTCATTGGATAATACCCGTTTATTTGTAATACTCCGGAAATTCTTTACGTTCTTAAAATAAAATTAAAGTTATTAAAATAAATGGCTTTGCACGCCTAAGTTTACGATTTTAAATTCTAAGACTAACGGTCGAATCCGTCTCCAAAAATAAATTACGGAAGTCAGCTAGACGACTACTGTATTTAGGGTTAGCGCGTACGAAAAGTTTTTAGTTCGTAAACTCAGAACGGAAAACCGTCTGATTTTTACATTCACGAAATCGCAATACGAACTCGCCCGAGAAAGTTCGTTTTTATGATTTTCCGGACGAAACTCGGACTGTGTCGTCCCGAGTTTTTGTCGGAATTAATTTTTATAAATTTTATTTTCCGATTAAGTTTAATACGTTAGAATTTTTGGACGAATCGGATCGTGACGATTTTGCGTCGAGCTACATTTTTTTTCCGTCGTCCGATTTCCGTAACGTCGTATCGCGTCGGAAAAGCGCGTATTTTCCCTCCCTTCCCTCTCATAACCGATTTCTCTCTCTTTTTAGCAAGATAGTTCTTTTCTTTTATATAGTATTACTTTTTTACCTACTACTATTCAAACACTATTCACTTTACACCTTTAACCTAAGTATATATAACCTTGTTATATCATAAAATCTCTCATCTCCTCCCTCCCTCATGTCTCACGGAAGCACCCTCCTCTCTCTCTCCCATCTTCATCTTTTTCTCCATTGTTGAAGAAAGCTCCAAGTTCTTGAAGGAGAAATCACACAAGTCATCATCCAACCATCAAAACCTATTACTTCCTTTGTTAAATCTCAAGGTATTCATCTCCTCCATGTTTCTATCCAATTGGATTCCCCTTCTTTTTATTTTCTTCTTGGATCGAAAATTTAGGGATGATGAACTAGATGTTTTGATCTTGGATTAGTTAAATTAGATGTGTTAGATGTGTTAATTAGGGATTAAAATTTGATGAACCCAAGAACCCTAATTGCTATGAGAATACCGAAATTTTAGGGCTTTTTGTAGGATTTTTGGAATTATTCAATTGATGTTAAATTCATGCTTAGGAAGTGTTTAATTAGTGATTAGAACCCAGAGAAATCGAAAGCCATTTGTTTGATTGAAATAGATTTAGGGTTTAGGGTTTGAAATTGGGGATTTTGCATGTTAATGTGTAATTGGACTTGAATTGATTAATTGATGTTATAATAGGATGATTAAGAGTTAAATGGTGTTGATTAATGAAGAAAATCACTCTCTTAATCCATGAGTTAAAACCGAAAATAAGTAGAAATTAGGGGTTTTCATGTGTTTGATTTAGATGATGTTTGGTTGATGGAATAAGGTTGTAATTGATATTAATTGTTGATAGGAATTTATTTGAGAATTTTCTAAAATTATTTTGTGGGGTGTAAGAGACGAAGAACTCGTCGTAAGTTGAAATACAGTGTTGATGTGAAGTGATTATAGGCATGAAAGGGATTCTAGTTAGATGTTGTTTAATGACGTAAAATTTGAACGAAATCCGGCAACTTTGAAATTTGTGTAAGAGACAAACCACTAGTCGTAACTAATAACCGAGAAGTCGAATGGGAATTCTAACTTTATAATATTGTTTATGATAGACTAAGGTATAATTTTGTAGTTGACGTCATGAGCTTTCGAGCTATTATAGTATGAGTTAAAGTGATAGTCGAGAACTAGAACGAGAAATTGATAACTTGTTTTGGTTTAGTACTTGATAGTTGGAAGCCGACGTTTAGAACGTCGTGTTATTGGGCAAGTTTTGAGAAGGAGTTCATCACGTACTCCCTACGTGATGACTGCCTTAAGAGTAAAGCTTCATGAGAAATCGAATACGAGAACTTAGAACGAACCTAAGAAGTTTAACGTTGAAATCTATCGAGCAACTAGGGTTATTCGCGGCAGTTTTGCGACCCTTGCCGGAAACTGAAATATCTCCTAGCTCGTTTATCGGATTTGCGATCCGTAAATTGGAACGTAAACTAGACATCCCAAGATTTCCAACGGTATAGGGCTCATCCCCTGTTTCCAGATCCCCTGTTCTGGGCAGTCCCCAGAGTTACTGCTTTGCGCAGTGAATTTTCAGATTTCATTCTTCTAAGTTGTTTTGTTCGCGACTTAGTTTCTTTCGATCGTTTAAGCCGTAATAACTTGACGAATATCTTCCTACTGACCCTAGTGTCAAGAAAGGAGCCTTGAGTGCTAAACGAGACGAGACCTCATCTCGTATCAGTTAAAGTAAGGAATGTTAGTTAAGCGAGAATTTGTCCAAGTCGTATAATGAACTAAAACGTAATTTTTCCTAAGTTGATTCTTTCCAACTTAGTTTCTTATGATCTTTTAAGTCATATTAAGCTATCGACTACCCTCTCTACTGACCTAAGAGTCGAGTATGAGACCTTTCGAGTTCTAAACGGGATTTGTTCGAGTCTCGTTCCCGTTTAAGTAAAATGAATCTAGTAAGCGTGCAATTTCCTAAAGAAATGAAAAGACTAAAAACCTATTCGAATTTCTTGATCGATTATCTTTTACGAATCGATTTTAAGTGTTATTATTTTACGATGAAGGAGGACGCCAGCAGTAAGGGGAAGATCAGGAGATCGGAAGCTAGTGCTTTTTAGTTCTTTATTACAAGGTGGGCTTTTATATATATGAAATAAAACGAGCAATGCTCTAAAACCTTTCTTTATCGCTTTGATATCTATGTTTTCAAGTGATAATCATGGCATAAACTGTTTAAATATTTTATGTGAGTTCTCTTGTACCTATCTGAGTTAACCTTCGGGTTTTCCAGATTTATTAGTTAACGATCGGCTCTGAGTTAGGTGCTAAGTGCTTTCCAGAGTTAGTGCACTTTGTAACCTGTGGTGTATGTGATATCCTGTTGAGGGGTACCAGCCACGGTGAATGAGTTTTGGTCAAGATTGAACGTAACATACCAGAAAAATGCTTGTACAAGCTACTTTATACAAATGAGTCAGAAAATGTTTAGTAGACACGGGTCTTTTTCAACAAAACCCCGATGTGCTACGATTATGAGATGCATGATTATTTATACTTATGAATATATTTTCGGCTACGTGCTCACTAAGTACTTTTGTACTTAGCCCTGCATATGTTTTCTAAATGTGCAGGTTGAAGCGATGGAAGCGGCGAAGGTTGAATAAAGTTGTCATAGGAAGACTTTAGTTAGTATGGACCATTTTTCCGCTGCAGAACTCTAGTATTTTGATGAACATATATGTAATCACTGTAGACTAAGATCTGTCTTATAACTTAGTTTATCCATCGTGTACTTTCAGTCGAGTAATCCTTCGAGAATTACTCTTCTTTTTGTAATTAGAGTCTTGTTCACATAATATATGTTGTCTTTTATGTATGTATGTTCAGTTAGTCCCCTTCTTCCCCGCTTCTTTAATCCAACCCCAGTCGCACCCCGGCTTCTGCCGTCCCTCGGGATCTGGGGCTGTGACAGAGTGGTATCAGAGCAATTATTTCTGCTCTGGATACGAGTCTTCCTTCGAGTAGTAGTATAGAGTATTCGTTCGTACTCTATGTCGAGTCTTATTTCGAGTCGTAAGATAGAATATTTCCTTATACTTTAGATCAGAGTTTTCTCTTAAGTAAAGATAAGAGTTAAGTTATGGCATTAGGAATCAGAATGTAGACGTCAACTCAACCTCCTGCTACGTCGACTCAACGAGGAAAGAAAGGAAATATTTTTAATAATGTGATTTCTTTTAACAAGAAATTTTATAAACGAGTATTCAATGAGAATGAGAATAAGTTGTGTGCCAAAATAAGAATCTTATGAAAGTATAATTTAATTTATACTTTGTTTGTTATGTGGCTATGTGATAGTACGAGTACTATCTTACGTGAAATTATTTGCGCGATAATTTCTATTATTTTACCATGGCATGAGAACCTAGAAGGAATCTAGGGATTTTCCCGGGTTATTGAGAATGTAGACGAAAAACTTAAGATCTTCCCGATTCTCCGAGAACTTAGACGTTTTTAAGAAACGTTATTTCAAATGATTTCGAAAGGAGATCCACAACACGAGAAGGACTTCTATTGATAAATGTCACATGCGTATAGTGACATGAATAAAGACTCGGCAAAGTCGATCTTTGTTTTAAAACCCGATAAGAATTCCCTCTGAGGGAAATGAAATAAATATTGATAAAATAAAGTAAATATGTACGAAAGGAATGGAAGAAGCAAATAGACGTGTGAGAAAAACGTGACTCCAAATTATTCGAGAAAAGGTTGAAACAAGAAGGATAAATTGAAATAAACGGAAGAGCTGAATGTTACCTTTGTTATAAGGGCATGAACAAAGTCTCTTGGAGATGACTTTGTTTTACTTATTAGGAGCCGTTCAAGTATTCGATTAGCTTAAAATTTGTATCTCCCTCGAGAAGATTGAGTATTCTGAGCTAAATTGGAAAGTTTCCAAAAATTCCTTTTTAAGAAGTAATTGTGTGTGCAATTCGAGAAATTGCTACTCGATTTAGGAAAGTAAATTCTGTATGAAGTGATCGATAGAGTGAGACAGAAGTTCCATGTGATTGAGAGACTGTTATGTGGACTTCATCAACCCACATAATAAGAAACTCAGTAATATGGGTCTTATGCCCCGCTAGCAAAACCTTTTTAGTATGGTATAAGTGGTTTAAAGAGACGAATGTTACTTACGTATAAGTAACATGTAATGACGTCGTTCCTTTTCTTTTCGTTTCATTTTTGCAGTGTTCGCCTTGTTCGAACTTTGCGAAGAGAATTGTTTTACTATTAGGAGTCAAGCGCGAAGCATGATTAAATTTCTAACGACCGCTCGATTTTAGCGATGACGACTAGAACTTGTTCTAAAAAGTTATTCTTAGGATATATTCCATTTCTCTTTTGGGAATTTATATTTTTATATACTTCGTCCTTGAACGAAGGATACGACTCGTATGAGTATTATGAGTAGTAAACGACAAAGTCTTTTGTAAACGAATGTTACTTTTGCATAGGTGACGTGAACAAAAGTCGGCGTGCTTTGTTTTAATAAATGAGAATCGATAAGAAATTTTTCCTTGAGAAAGAGACAAGGATTAATGAAAGAAAATAATAATGAATTAAAGTAAAAAATTAAAGAATAGGATAAGAAATGGGAATAAAATCTTGAAATTTTATTTCTATATATTGTGAGTACGAGAGATTCCTTGTGAAATTGCTAAATGTTTAAGATAAGTTTGTAAGATTAAGTGTGGTGATATTACAATTGAATAAGGAATATTCATTTTGTAATTTAAGATTTTTCATAAGATAAGATATCATCTTACTGTTACTGATCCGTATTTCTTAAAAACTTCGTAGGATGACTTCCAGTAATGACACGGCTTCGGAGAGTCAGTCCCCGCCACAGCGTACTTGGGCAGATCAGTTATTGGATAGGTATAGAGATTTTGAGCCAAACCCGAGACACGATGTAGGACAGAGGATTAGTTACTTTTCGTCAGTTTATTATCCAGTCCGGCATACTATTCCAGAGAGTCAGGCTATACTTGACTTGGTTAGACGTCTACCAGAGGAATGGCGTGGTTGGGCACACGACACGGCGTGGTACTACCTTGGGATGTTTGACGACGATATAGAGCCAACAGGTGATTACAATGGATTCGCTTTGGAGGTACACATGCGTTTCTTCGAGAGCAGACACATAGCAGCATATTCTGTTCAGGCGCATCCTCCCTACACTCACTTTCCGGCAGATTCAGAGTCAGAGCATGTTGAGATAGGTCCAGAGATGATTGCACAGTTGGAGATCCCTTCAGTGATGGTACCCAGTGAGGGCACAAGGGAATTAGCAGCAGAGACAGTTGATGGATTAGGGTTACCTGCTCCTATCCTACCCAAGCCTCCTACGAGAGTTCAGGAACCATTCGAGATAGGATCAGAGTACTTAGACACGGACGCAGAGCTTACCGCCCTGTTACAATTACCATCCTCCTATAGACCCCTTGATGAGATTTGCGCGGAGTTGGCCAGAGTTCGGGCTGAGTTTGAGGCAGGACCGTCCAGGGTCCATTCCAGAGAGAAGTACGAGTCCGGTTCACTTCCCGACCACCTGCTGCCTCCAAAGAAGCGGGCATCAGCGACCTGCTGGGACTACTTGGTTTCAGATTCAGAGATGACAGTTTCAGACGTGCCTGCCCCACCATCACTTACACTTGCAGATGGCACTACTTTGAGGGTTGACGAGGCACTCCAGTTTGCTTTCGGTTCAGAGTCAGACGATGAGGACCCGGATGAGGATCCGGAAGAGGACACTGATAAGGATTCGGATGAGGATCTGGACGAGGACCCCGAGGAGGATTAGGCCATAGTGGGCAGTGGTGACTTGACCGCAGTTTGTTGAGCAAGACGTCAGAGACGCATAGTAGTATAGTAGCCTTTTGTTATGTACATAGTCGGATCAGTAACTAGATAGTTTTGTAGTACTCCATCGGATACGAAATTTTGTGAATCGTTTCCGTTCTAGTACCTCCAGTAGTACGGTAATGCAAGATGTTAGTGCATCCTGTAAACGTAGGCAGTTAGCCTAGCTTAGACTCGTTGTACTCTAGTTTTGTATAAGTCCTTGTTAAAGGAAAATCTAATATATTCTTTTTGATGTATATGTAATATACATGACCCATGAGAGGGTTTTGGTCACAAGAAGTTTCTTATGAATCGTATAACTAAACCAGAATGCCAAGTGAACTTCTGTAACGAGTGTTTAATTTAACCTTGGAGGTTAAAAGTTGAAAGAAATAGAGTCGAAGTTAATTTGTTATTCTCATTTACGTGAAAGTATTAAGTGGGAAAAGAAAAGGGTTAGTGAGAAAATGGAGGCTTAAAAGCAAGTGCTAATGAGAAAAAAATTTGTATCTTATAGTTCCAAAAATGTCGCTGAGAGCTGTTAACGATCGAAGAGGACCTGATAGTCCTAAAGAGTCTGATAGAGGTCAAGAGCAATGTATGAGAGAGGAAAGACAAAAACACCCAGCAACCTTTTCACTTCCCCTATCTTCGCAACGTCATAGCATTGAGGATTTATCCTTCGGAAGTAAACCACCATATTTCGATGGATCTAGTAATCCGAGTGAGGCCGAGCAATGGATATGTACTATAGAGAGAATCTTTGAGCCGATTAGACTTAGTGATGAAGAGCGCCTAGCATGTGCTGGGTATCAGCTATCAGGACCAGCTAAATATTGGTGGAAGACTAGACAGAGAATTATGTCGGTAGAGCAAGCGGCTCTAACCACTTGGAATGATTTTAAGGTGGCATATTATGATAAGTATGTATACAACCAAGTGGAAACTGAGGAAGAAATAGCAAGGAAACTTCAGGGAGAACTTAAGTATGAACTGGGAAAAGCAGTAGCCAGACAGGAAAGATTGAGTTATGCTGAACTACTAGAACGAGTCCGAGAAATAGAGGCAGTAGTGCCTAATAAGGAAAAGATGGTAATGTCCACACCAGCACCAAATCAGACCCCAACCCAAAAGCTTCGCAACAATAAGGTTAATCATAAGGGTAAAAGGAAATGGGAAGGAAGTAGTAGTGATTGTTACCAGTCCCACAACAAGCAAGGGAAACAGAATAGGGCTCGGCAGGGTTTCCACCAGCCAGGAAAAGGAAGTAACTATGGAAGGAAAGTAGGGCAAAAGAATAATCCACAGAGAAATGAACAATCCAGTCAAGGCAAGAGAAACCATCTACTAGGACAGCTGCAAGGGTGGCCAAAGAACGGTAACCAAGGAAAAATCACTAATCCAGATTACCCTAAGTGTAATAAGGAACACCCCGGTGTTTGTTTAACAAACACTAGTGTTTGCTTCAACTGTGGACGTAAGGGGCATGTTAAGAGAGATTGTCCTGAGCCGTGGCAAGCAGTAGAACATAAACGAGAATTTTCTATTTGTTTTAGATGTGGTAAGAAGCATGAGGGTGTGTGTCTAGCAAACACGGATAAATGTTTTAATTGTGGGCAGACGGGGAATATAAGGAGGAGTTGTCCGACGCTGCTTCGGACGGCAAAACCAAATCAGTACGGCCAGCTTCAACCATCAAATACCATTCAAGTCTAGTCACAGCCACAGCTGATGCAATCACAACAAAATGCAGGAGCGTACATGATTAGGCAGGAGAGGCATAATGAAGGACAGGGAGATTTGACAGGTATTGGACGAACCTTATAAAATTACCCTGTCAAAAGTGTTGACCCGTACTAGAACTTTATGCCAGTTTTCTAGTACCCTTTTGACCATATAGGGCTAAGACTAGAACGCACTAAATGTGAAATTAGAACAACTACGCTTTAGGGAGTGTTGATGACCTCAGAGAATTATTTCCTTAGTTACGTTGAGCATAGAATCTAGATAGAGCTCGCAGTCTGTCAATCCTTAGTCTCTTTGGGCATAGAATTTTATTTAGGATCTTTCTGTTAGAACATAGAAATCGATTGGGAAGTAATAAAATGTACGATATATATATATATATATATATATATATATATATATATATATAATTTCAGAAATGGACTAGTTGTTTGAGAATTACCACGATTCTCGACAACGAGAGGAAAATCTCTTTCAAAACCTCGAGTAGATAACCTAAAGAAGTATGTGAAATTTCAACGGGCAGGAGGATACCGATAATGTCCGCCCTATAAGCCAAGATGTCGATAAAAAAGAAAGATATGACAACCTATCTTATATACCTAGTCAAAGATCCAGGAGCCAAGAAGATCATTCACACGTGAGCGTCGTGAATGAATATGAAAATGGCTTTTCAGAATTTATCTGATTTATCACCAGATTGTCGCATAGGTTTCAAGATCGACTTAGAGCTGTGAGCAGCTCCCAAATCAAAGGCCTTATGTAGAATGATATCGAAGGAATTAGAGGAGCTTAAGATCCAACTGCAAGAGTTGTTAGATGACGATTTCTTTAGACAAACGTTTTTACCATGGAAAACATTTTAGATGTTCATCATCGAAGAAGGATGATTCTGCAAGAATGTATATCGGCTGTCAAAAGTTAAATAAAGATAACCCTTAAGAATAAGTATTCTTTTATGAGAATAGAGGACCCCTGATAAGCTTAAAAGGAACAAGTACAATTGTAAGGATAGACTTAAGGTCTAAGCATCACTAGTTAGAGGATAAACTGGTGATATACCCAAAATTTTCTTTCGAACCAGATAAAACCATTACGAATGTTTAGTTATGCCGTTTAGTTGGCTAGTGCTCCGTAGTATTCATGAACCACATGAATAGAATTTTCCACCTAGACTTAGAAAAGAATTCATTTTAGTATTCATCAACGACAATTTCAGTTACCCTAAGAATGAGGATGAACACGAAGAACACTTGCGAATAGTACTAGAAACGCCTAGAGTCGAGAAACTAGATGCCAAGTTCAGAAGAGCAAGTTCGAATGAAGAAGAAATGTGTCTTGGATATATAGTGTCGACAGAAGATGTTAAGATAGATTCATGCCAAGGTAGAGGCAGTAATGAAATGATAAATCGCCTACCAGTCTGAATGAAATAAGAAGTTTCCCAGGTTGGACAGTTATAATAGAAGTTTCCATTAAGGAATTTTCTATAATTACTAAGACTTATGACACAACTACATGGAAGAAAAGAATAAATGTACAGACAATTGTGGAATAGGAACGCAGACGTTCTAGGAAAAGTTGATCATTACCCCAGGTTCAGCCCTCCCAGAGACGACAAGGAATACGAGATGGATGCTAACGCTACAAAGAACGAGATAGGATGGTATAAATGCAAAATGAGAAAGTGATAGCTTACGCTTCACGACACATTAACCTTAGGAAATTGAGTATTCAACCTACGACTTAGAGCTTGCAGCCGTAGAGCTTGCATTGAAAATTTGGATACACCATCTATAAGGTGCAAGGGATGAGATCTTCACAGATCATAAAGATTTGGAGCGTGTATTCGTGCAAAGGAATTAACATAAGACAAATAAGATGGCTCGAACTAGTAAGATATTATGATTGTGAAAATAATTACCATCTAGGTAAAGCTAAGGGTAAAAATAGATACGCTGAGTCGTAAGACTCCAATTAAGTTTAGATATCTCTATGTTGGAGAATAAACGATTATACGAGGATTCGAGAAGATGGATATAGAGATGCATGATGCATCAGCATCGATCGCAGAGCAAATAACGACATTAGTAATTATACCAAATTGCGAGAAAAATTATAAGTATCTAGAGAAAGGACGAGTCAATGGATAAGCCTCGACTAAGGATGAGAATGAATAAACCAGACAGCGACTCTGAAGCAATGAGTTTTGTGATAGAAATTTAAGAGTGGACTTAGTAATTCCGATGACAACGAATTTAAGAATTAAGAAAAGGATTTTCAGTGGAATAGAGTGAAACGAGACGTTGTTTCGTTGATAGAAAGATGTTTAGTTTATAAGTAGGAGAAAGTTTTTCCCTAACAACTATACGAGTTGTTACAACCATTAGGTATTTCAGAATGGAAATGGAAGGTTATAGTTACGGTTTTATGACAACGGGATTCTTGAAAGACACAAGGCAGAAAGGTTAGATACCAAACTTAACTTTAGTACCGTTTCTCACCTCCAGTTGAATGGACAGTCCGAGAAAACGATTCAGATACTCGTTGATGTGCTAAGAACGATAATATTAGCCGCAGAGTGAAATGGAAGAACACTTAGCCAACAACAGAATTATTATAACAATAATTATTAAGCTATGATAGGTGTTACGCCTTATGAGACTTTGAAGAAAAAGAAGTTTTAGATAGCTGCCTTATTGTTATAAGGTAGGGGAAAGAAAGAACTTAGGACCAGATACGGTCAGTGAAATGATCGAGATCATACGATAGATTCGAGTCAGAATAAACGAGTTTAAAGAAGACAAAAGTCTTAAGTATATACGACAATTCGAACTTAATAATCGAGAAGGAAAATAAAAGCTCCTTAAGATTTCTCCGTTAATGAGAAACCTTAGTTTCATGTCAAGTTCAGACTTCGATAAAGATTTAAATAATTAGCAAATAACTTGGAAAGGATAGTTTCCAATACGAGTAGTTATGACTTTATCGCCAAGTTTATGGAATGCTTATTTTTAAGTGTATCTCATTTTGAGAAAGTATGTACGTTCGATTTTTATAACATGAAGTTCTATCAGCAAGACGTCGTTCTTGAAATCGACTTAAGTTATTTGGAAAAGACGAAAACGATCTTGGATCGAAAAACACAAAAGTTAAGGAGCAAGTCGAGACGATTAGTAATAGCGTTATAAGATCATCACAGGCAAGAGGAAGCCATGTGAGAATTCGGAAAAGAGTTGAGTAAGAAGTACTTCAAGCAGTTAAAGAGGATAAGCAAATTTCGGGACGAAATTTTTCGCAAGGGGGGTAGGATGTAATACCCCGGAAATTCTTTACGTTCTTAAAAAAAATTAAAGTTATTAAAATAAATGGCTTTGCACGCCTAAGTTTACGATTTTAAATTCTAAGACTAACGGTCGAATCCGTCTCCAAAAATATATTACGGAAGTCAGCTAGACGACTACTGTATTTAGGGTTAGTGCGTACGAAAAGTTTTTAGTTCGTAAACTCAGAACGGAAAACCGTCTGATTTTTACATTCACGAAATCGCAATACGAACTCGCCCGAGAAAGTTTGTTTCTATGATTTTCCGGACGAAACTCGGACTGTGTCGTCCCGAGTTTTTGTCGGAATTAATTTTTATAAATTTTATTTTCCGATTAAGTTTAATACGTTAGAATTTTTGAACGAATCGGATCGTGACGATTTTGCGTCGAGCTACGTTTTTTTTTCGTCGTCCGATTTCCGTAACGTCGTATCGCGTCGGAAAAGCGCGTATTTTCCCTCCCTTCCCTCTCATAACCGATTTCTCTCTCTTTTTAGCAAGATAGTTCTTTTCTTTTATATAGTATTACTTTTTTACCTACTACTATTCAAACACTATTCACTTTACACCTTTAACCTAAGTATATATAACCTTGTTATATCATAAAATCTCTCATCTCCTCCCTCCCTCATGTCTCACGGAAGCACCCTCCTCTCTCTCTCCCATCTTCATCTTTTTCTCCATTGTTGAAGAAAGCTCCAAGTTCTTGAAGGAGAAATCACACAAGTCATCATCCAACCATCAAAACCTATTACTTCCTTTGTTAAATCTCAAGGTATTCATCTCCTCCATGTTTCTATCCAATTGGATTCCCCTTCTTTTTATTTTCTTCTTGGATCGAAAATTTAGGGATGATGAACTAGATGTTTTGATCTTGGATTAGTTAAATTAGATGTGTTAGATGTGTTAATTAGGGATTAAAATTTGATGAAACCAAGAACCCTAATTGCTATGAGAATACCGAAATTTTAGGGCTTTTTGTAGGATTTTTGGAATTCTTCAATTGATGTTAAATTCATGCTTAGGAAGTGTTTAATTAGTGATTAGAACCAAGAGAAATCGAAAGCCCTTTGTTTGATTGAAATCGATTTAGGGTTTAGGGTTTGAAATTGGGGATTTTGCATGTTAATGTGTAATTGGACTTGAATTGATTAATTGATGTTATAATAGGATGATTAAGAGTTAAATGGTGTTGATTAATGAAGAAAATCACTCTCTTAATCCATGAGTTAAAACCGAAAATAAGTAGAAATTAGGGGTTTTCATGTGTTTGATTTAGATGATGTTTGGTTGATGGAATAAGGTTGTAATTGATATTAATTGTTGATAGGAATTTATTTGAGAATTTTCTAAAATTATTTTGTGGGGTGTAAGAGACGAAGAACTCGTCATAAGTTGAAATATAGTGTTGATGTGAAGTGATTATAGGCATGAAAGGGATTCTAGTTAGATGTTGTTTAATGACGTAAAATTTGAACGAAATCCGGCAACTTTGAAATTTGTGTAAGAGACAAACCACTAGTCGTAACTAATAACCGAGAAGTCGAATGAGAATTCTAACTTTATAATATTGTTTATGATGGACTAAGGTATAATTTTGTAGTTGACGTCATGAGCTTTCGAGCTATTATAGTATGAGTTAAAGTGATAGTCGAGAACTAGAACGAGAAATTGATAACTTGTTTTGGTTTAGTACTTGATAGTTGGAAGCCGACGTTTAGAACGTCGTGTTATTGGGCAAGTTTTGAGAAGGAGTTCATCACGTACTCCCTACGTGATGACTGCCTTAAGAGTAAAGCTTCATGAGAAATCGAATACGAGAACTTAGAACGAACCTAAGAAGTTTAACGTTGAAATCTATCGAGCAACTAGGGTTATTCGCGGCAGTTTTGCGACCCTTGCCGGAAACTGAAATATCTCCTAGCTCGTTTATCGGATTTGCGATCCGTAAATTGGAACGTAAACTAGACATCCCAAGCTTTCCAACGGTATAGGGCTCATCCCCTGTTTCCAGATCCCCTGTTCTGGGCAGTCCCCAGAGTTACTGCTTTGCGCAGTGAATTTTCAGATTTCATTCTTCTAAGTTGTTTTGTTCGCGACTTAGTTTCTTTCGATCGTTTAAGCCGTAATAACTTGACGAATATCTTCCTACTGACCCTAGTTTCAAGAAAGGAGCCTTGAGTGCTAAACGAGACGAGACCTCATCTCGTATCAGTTAAAGTAAGGAATGTTAGTTAAGCGAGAATTTGTCCAAGTCGTATAATGAACTAAAACGTAATTTTTCCTAAGTTGATTCTTTCCAACTTAGTTTCTTATGATCTTTTAAGTCATATTAAGCTATCGACTACCCTCTCTACTGACCTAAGAGTTGAGTATGAGACCTAAGAGTTCTAAACGGGATTTGTTCGAGTCTCGTTCCCGTTTAAGTAAAATGAATCTAGTAAGCGTGCAATTGCCTAAAGAAATGAAAAGACTAAAAACCTATTCGAATTTCTTGATCGATTTTCTTTACGAATCGATTTTAAGTGTTATTATTTTACGATGAAGGAGGACGCCAGGAGTAAGGAAAGGACGGAAGATCAGGAGATCGGAAGTGTCACAGCCCCAAATCCGGAGGGACGGCAGAAGCCGGGGTGCGACTGGGGTTGGGTTAAAGAAGCGGGGAAGAAGCGGGCTAACTGACTAAACATACATGAAAAGACATCATTAAACCATGAATAAGACTTGAATATAAATAAGAAAGAGTTAATCATGAGTGATTACTCGACAAAAATACACAGAAGAGACTAAGTTCAAAATTACAGACTTAACTACAGTGTATTGTTCAAAAGGTGTGTTTGAAAAGATTTAGAGTTCTGCAGCGGAAGAGTTCTAACTAAAGCATCCTATCTTTCAACTCAACATCAACCGTCGCCGCTCACCGTCGCTTCAACCTGCACATTTAGAATACAATGCAGGGCTAAGTACAAACGTACTTAGTGGGCACGATGCCGAAATCATAATCATAAGTATAAATAATCTGGCATTTTATAACCGTAGCGCATCGGGGTTTTGTTGAAAAGGCCCGTGCCTACTAAACATTTTTCTGACTGATTTGTATAAAGTAGCTTGCGCAAGCATTTTTAGAGTATGTTATGTTCAATCTTGACCAAAGCTAATTCACCGTGGCTGGCTACCCCTCAACAGGATACCACAAACACCACAGGTTACAAAGTGCACTAACTCTGGAAAGCACTTAGCAGCTAACTCAGAGCCGGTCGTTAGTTAACCTAGTTAGATTAACTCTAAAAGTCTGGAAAACCCGAAGGTTAACTCAGAAATCTGGAAAACACGAATGTTAACTCAGATAGGTACAAGTGAACTCACATAAATAGTTGAAACAGTTTATGCCAAGATTATCACTTTGAAAACACAATTATCAAAGCGATAAATAATACTTTCGAGTTGTGGAAAAACCCACATTTTATGTGATATAGATAAAAGCCCACCTTAATTTACAGAACTTAAAGCAAAACTTCCAACTTCGGATCTTCCGTCCTTTCTCTACAGTTGGCTTCCTCCTTCATCGTAAAATAAACATACTTAAAAACGGGTCGTAGAAGATAATCGATTAAAAGAATCGAAAAAGGTTTTAGTTGTTTCATTCTATAGGTTTTACTAGTTTCATTTTACTTAAACGGGAACGAGACTCGTACCAATCTCGTTTAGAACTCGGAAGATCTCATACTCGACTCTCGGGTCAGTAGAGAGGGTAGTCGATAACTTAATACAATTTAAAAGATTATAAGGAACTAAGTTGGAAAGAATCACTTAGGTGATTTACGTTTTAGATCTTTAAATGATTTATGAAATTTCTCGCTTACTACTTCTTTATTTGAAAGGATAAGATACGATCTCGACTGGTTTTTATCATTAAAGGTCTTGTACTTGACTCTAGGGTCAGTAAGGAGATGTTCGTTAGATAAAACGGCTTAAACAAACGAAAGAAACTAAGTTGTGAACTAAACAACTTAGAAAACAAGAAACTGAAATTTCACTGCGCAGTCCAGTAACTCTGGAGGCTGTCCAGAACAGAGGACTTGGAAACAAAGGGTGAGCCCTGTACCATTAGAAAGCTTAGGAAGTCTAGTTCGAGCTCCAATTTACGGATCACAAATCCGATAAAACAGGCTGGAAGTTATTACAGTTTCCGGCGAGGGTCGCAAAACTGCCGTGAAAACCCTAATTGTTTGATAGGTTCGCCGTATAATGTTTTAGGTTCGTTTTAAATTCTCGTGTTCAACTTTTTTAGAAACTGGACTCTCAAGGCAGTCATCACGTATCTCCGTACGTGACAAACCCCTTCTCAACTCGCTCAAAAGCACGACGTTCTAACGTCGGATTTCAACTAACAAGTACTAAACCAACAAAGAAAATTCAAACGCGTTCTAGTTCTCGACTATAACTTTAACTCATATTATATCAATTCGAAAGCTTATGACGTCAACTAGAAAGTTGTTCTAAATTTCATTATAAACAATAATATCAACTTAAAATTTTCATCCGACTTCTCGAATTTTAGTTACAACTAAATGTTTGTCTCTTATGCGATTTTTCAACGTTGTCGGATTTTATTCAAATTTTACGACGTTAAACTACGTCTAACGTGAAAATTTTCGAATTGGTGATCTTTGCCTCTTATGTTTCATTAAACATTTTCTAAAAATGTTGAGAAGGAGTCCTTCACGTAAGGGAGTAAGTGTTGACTGCCTTGAGAATCATGTTTCGCGAGAAATCGAGTACGAGAACTTAGAACGAACTTAGGAAGTTATACGTCGATTCTATCGAGCAACTAGGGTTAGCCGCGGCAGTTTTGCGACCCTTCCCAGAAACAGTAATATCTCTTAGCTCGTTTATCGGATTTGAGATCCGTAAATTAGAGCGTAAACTACACTTTCCAAGCTTTCTAACGGTATAGGGCTCATCCCCTGTTTCCAACTGCTCTGTTCTGGGCAGCCCCCAGAACTACTGCTCTTATGTGTTATTATATGGTGAAGAACTCAGTTTATATCATGATTAGGTGATCATGATATAAACTGAGAACTCAGTTTATATGGTGATCTTTGCCTCTTATGTTTCATTAAACATTTTTAGAAAATTTTCAAATAATTTCTATTATCAACTAACATGATTTACATCATGATTCCATTAACAATTCATTACTTATACTAAACATGTATAAACCCCTAATTACTCTATAAATTTCTGGTTTTATATAGATGTTAAGGGAGTGATTTTCTTCCCCAATTAACTACATTTATCCACTAATCAACCTATTATAACAACCCTTAATCAATTGCAATTCCATAATCAACTAACATACAAAAATCCCCAAATTCAATTCAAAAATCCTAATTAAAATTTCACAAAAAACATAGGGCTTTCAACTCTTTTCATTCTAAACACCAATTAAACATCTACTAAGCATGAATCCATGATCAAAAGAAGAAAAACAAAAATCCTACCATTTTCCCAAAAAATTCTGCATTTACATAGGTTTTAGGATTCTTATTTTTGTTCCATTTTAATCTCCAATTATCATATCTAAAACATCTAATTTCATTATTCTAAGATCAAAACATCCATTCCAATACCTTAAAAAATTTCAATCAAGATGGAAAAAGAAAAGAAAAGAAATCTAAATGGATAGAATTGTGGAGGATGGAAATACCTTAAGATTTAATGAAGAACTTAAGAGGTTGAATGGATGGATTGATGACTTGTGTGAGTTCTTCAAGCTTTGAAGGTGTCTTCAATGGTGAATGGAGAAGTGGAGAAGATGAAGATTGATGGGAGAGAGAGAGTTGCAGCCGAGAGTTGTGAGAGAGAGAGAGAGAAAAATTGGTTTTGTCTAAGTATGTGAAATGATGAATGGTTGAACACATGGAAAGGTAGATTTAGGTGTCATTAGCTTAACAAGTCAACATGCATGTCTTACACCTAAATGGTGATGTGTTGGCTGCATGGAAGAGGTTTAGAGGATTACGGGTTTTTCCGGCGCGATCCGACGTTACGGAAAAATGAATGACGAAAAACGTTGTTCGGTACAAAATCGTCGCGATTCTATTTGACTTAAAAATTCTAACGTATGAACTTAATTACAGAATAAATTTACAAAATTTATTTTGAACAAAAGCTCGGGACGACATAGTCCGAGTTTCGTCCGGAAAAACATAAAAACGAACTTTCTCGGCGTGTTCGTATCGCAATTTTGTAATGGTAAAAATTAGACGGTTTTCCGTTCTTAGTTTACGAACTAAGACTTTTCGTATGCGCTATCCCTAACTACAGTAGTCGTCTAGCTGACTTCTGTAAAATTACTTTTAATAACGGATTCGACCGTTAGCCTTAGAATTCAATAATTGTAAACTTAGGCGTGCAAAGCCATTATTTAATTAACTTTAAAATTTTTAGAACGTAAGGATTTTCCGGGGTATTACATCCTACCCCCCTTGCGAAAAATTTCGTCCCGAAATTTGGCTTATCCTCTATAACTGCTTGAAGTACTTCTTACTCGACGTGGCTTTCTCTTGCCTGTGATGATCTTATAATGCTATTATTATTCGTCTCGACTTGCTCTTTAACTTTTGTGCTTCGATCCAAGATCGCTTTCGATCTTTCCTAATAACTTTAGTTGATTTCAAGAACGACGTCTTGCTGATAGAACTTCGTTGTATAAAAACGAATATACTTACTTTTTCGAAATGAGATATACTTAGAATAAGTATTTCATAAACTTGGCGATAAAGCCATAATTATTCGTATTGGAACTATCTTTCCCAGTTACTTACTAATTCGATAGATCTTTGTCGAAGTCTGAACTTGACATGAAACTACTGTTTCTCATTAACGAGAAAAACTTAAGGAGCTTTTATTTTCCTTCTCGATTATTAAGTTCGAATTATTGTATATACTTAAGACTTTTGTCTTCTTTAAAATTCGTTTTCTTTTGACTCGAATCTATCGAATGATCTCGATCATTTCATTGACTGCATTTGGTCCTAAATTTTTTGCTTTCACCTACCTTATAGCAATAAGGCAGCTATGTAAAACTTTTCCTTCTACAAGGTCTCGTAAGTCGTAATACCTATTGTAACTTAATAGTTATTGTTATAGTAATTCGGTTGTTGGCTATGTGTTTCTTCAATTCGCTCTTCGGCTAATATTATCGTTCTTATCCTTAGTCGAGGCTTATCCATTGACTCGTCCTTTCTCTTGATACCTATAATCTTTCTCGTATAAGCGTTTATTCTCCAACGTTGAGATACCTAACTTTGTTGGAGTCCTTACGATTCAGCGTGTCTATTTTACTCTTAACTTTACCTAGCTGGTAATTATTTTCACAAACGTAATATCTTACTAGTTCGAGCTATCTCCTTTGTCCTTATGTTAATTCCTTTGCTCGAATACACGCTCCAAATTCTTATGATCTGTGAAGATCTCATTCCTTGCACCATATAGATGATGTGTCCAAATTTTCAATGGAAGCTCTACGGCTGCAAGTTCTAAGTCGTAGGTTGGGTACTCAATTTCTTGGGGTTAACGTGTCGTGGAGCGTAAGCTATCACTTTTCTCATTTTGCATTTATACCATCTTAACCTATTCTTTTTAGCATGGGTATCTACCTCGTATTCCTTGTCGTTACTGGGAGGGCTGAACCTGGGGTAGTGATCAACTTTCCCTAGGACGTCCGCGTTCCTATTTCACAATTGTCTGTATATTTATTCTTTTCCTTCTATGTAGTTGCGCCATAAGTCTTAGTAATCATAGGGAATTCCTTAATGGAAATCTCTAGTTTAATTATCCAGCCTGGGAATTTCTTATTTCATTCAGATTGGTAAGCGATTTTCCATTTGAGTACTATCTCTACTTAGCAGGAATTTATCTTAATATCTTCTGCCTACAATGTATAGTCCAAGAAACATTACTTCTCCATTCGAGCTTACTCTTGCTAATTTGGCATCTAACTCCCGACTCTATGCGTTCTAATACTATTCACAAGTGTTCTTCGTGTTCATCTTCATTCTTGGGTAACTGAATTTGTCATCGATAAATACTAAAAATGAATTCTTTTCTAAGTCTAGGTGGAAAATTCTATTCATATGGTTCATGAATACTACGGAGCACTAGCCAATTAATGTCATAACTAAGCATTTGTAATGGTTTTATTTGGTTTGAAAGAGAATTTTGGGTATATCACCAGATTATCCTCACAATTGCATTTGTTTTCTTTTAAGCTTATCAGTGTCTTATATTCTCATAAAAGAATATATAATTTTTTTAAGGGTTATCTTATTTAACCTTTGACAACTTATATAAAAATCTCACAGAATCATCCTTCTTTGATAATAAACATCACAAATGTTTTCCATAGTGAAAACGTTTGTCTAAAGAAAATTGTCATCTAGACAACTCTTGCAGTTGGATCTTAAGCTCCTCTAACTCCTTTGATACCATTTTACATAAGGCCTTTAATTTGGGAGCTGCTCATAGTTCTAAGTCGATCGGGAAACGTATACGACAATCTGGTAGTAACCCAGATATTTCATATAATTCTGTAGGCTCTCTACTCGAGTTTTTTTTTTTTTTTTAAAGAGATTTTTCTCTCGTCGTCGAGAATCGTGGTAATTCTCAAACAACTAGTCCATTTCTAAATATATATTATATAGTACAGTTTATTACTTCTCAATCGATTGCTCAATGAAACTAAGGGAATAACTCTCTGAGGTCATCAACACTCCCTAAAGCGTAGTTGTTCTTATTTCAAGATTAGAGTGTTCTAGTCTTAGTCCTATAGTGTTAGAGGGTACTAAGTCAAATGAATATAATGCTCTAGTATGGTCAATAGGTACTAGAAAACTGGTATAAGGTTCTAGTCCGGGTCAACAATTTTGACAGGGTAATTTATAAGGTTCGTCCAATATCTGCCAAATCTTCCTGTCCTTCAACTATGCCCCATCCTGCCTAATCTGTAAGCTCCCGCATTCTGTTGTGGTTGTAGCAGTTGTGGCTGGGGACTGAATTTGAGCTATAATCAGTGGTTGAGGCTGGCCGTGCTGAAAGGGTACAGCATTGGGCAGTCATTACTCATATGCCCCAACATTCTACAGTTAAAGCATCTATCCATGTTCGCTAGACATACACCCTCAGGCTCCTTATCACGTCCAGCACACGCAGAAATTCCCTGTTTCTGTTTAGCCACTTGCCTTAGTTCTGGGCAATTTTTCTTAACGTTCCCTTTACGCAAACAATTGTAACAAACACTAGATTTAGCTAGACATATCCCCCGGGGTGGTTTCTTACCACACTTAGGACAAACTGGAGAAGGGGATCTTTTTCTCTAGTATTTCTCTGAGTTTGGAGCTGATCGTACTGGTTAATTCCATTTGCCGTCAATAGTTCCGAGCAGTTTTCTCCTAATATGTCCCTTATGTCCATAGTTGTAACAGTTGTCAGTGCCTACCTGACACACGCCTGAGTGCGATTTATCGCATCGGAGGCAAAACATGAGTGTTAACCCTTACTGCGTGATTTTCCTAGATTTTCATTCCCTTGCTGCCCTTGCAGCTGTCCTAGTGGATTGTTATTCTTTCCCGACCGATTGTTCATTCGTCTGTGGATTATTCTTTTGCCCTACTTTCTTCCCATAGTTACTTCCTTTTCCTGGCTGGTGGAAGCCTTGCCTAATCCTATTAGGTTTCCCTTGACTCTTGTGGCGCTGGTAGCACTCACTGCTACTTCCTTTCCATTTCCTTTTTCCTTATGGTTAACCTTATTGTTGGGAAGATTTTGGGTTGAGGTCTGGTTTGGTGCCGGTGTGGACATTACTATCTTTTCCTTACTAGGCACTACTGCTTCTATTTCTTGAACTCGTTTCCAGTAATTCGGCATAACTCAATCCCCATGTCTGGCTACTGCTATTCCCAGTTTATACTTAAGTTTCTCCCTGAAGCTTCCTGGCTATTTCCTCCTCAGTCTCGACTTGATCGGTTACATACTTTTCATAATATGCCTTCTTAAACCATTCCAGGTGGGTTAGAGCCACTTGTTCTACGGCATAAGTCCTTTGTCTAGTCTTCACCAATATTTAGCTGGTCCGGGTTAGCTGATACCCAGCGCATGCTAGACGTTCCTCATCACTAAGTCTAAATCGGCTCAAAGATCCTCTCCATAGAACGTATCCATTGGTTCGGCCTCACTTGGATTGCCAGATCCATCAAAAAATGGTGGTTTACTTCCGAAGAATAAATCCTCATGCTATGACGTTGTGGAGATAGGGGTAGTGAAAAGGTTGCTGGGGTGTTTTTTTGCCTTTCCTCGCTTACACGTTGTTCTTGACCTCTATCAGGTCCTCTAAGATTTTCAGGTCCTCTTTGATCGTTAACAGCTCTCAGCGACATTTTAACACTGTAAGATACAAAATTTTTTCTTATTAGCACTTGTTTTAAATCTTCATTTTCTCACTAACCCTTTTTCCTTTCCCTCTTAATACTTTCACATAAGCGAGAATAACAAATTTTTAACTTTGACTCTATTTCTTTCAACTTTTAACCTCCAAGGTTAAATTAAACTCTCGTTACCAGTTTTAGTTGATATTCTGGTTTAGTTATACGATTCATAAAGAAACTTCTTGTGACTAAAACCCTCTCATGGTTTATGTATATTATATATATATACTTCAAAAAAGGGTTATGTTAGTTTTGCCTTCAACAAGGACTTATACTAATTAGACTAAAACGAGTCTAAGCTAGGCTAATTGCCTACGCGTACAGAATGCACTAACATATTGCATTATCGTACTACTGGAAGTACTAGAATGGAAACGATTCATAAAATATTTGTATCCGTTGGAGTACTACAAAACTATCTAGTTACTGATTCGACTATGTACAACTAAAGGCTACTATGCTACTATGCGTCTCTGACGCCTAGCTTAACAAACTACAGTCGAGTCACTAATGCCCACCATGGCCTAATCTTCCTCGGGGTCCTTGTCCGGATTCTCATCCGAATCCTCATCAGTGTCCTCTTCCGGATCCTCATCCGGGTCCTCATCGTCTGACTCTGAACCGAAAGCAAACTGGAGTGCCTCGTCAACCCTCAAAGTAGTGCCATCTGCAACTGTAAGTGATGGTGGTGCAGGCACATCTGAAACTGTCATCTCTGAATCTGAAACCGGGTAGTCCCAGCAGGTCACTGATGCCCGCTTCTTCAGAGGCAGCAGGTGGTCGGGAAGTGAACCGGACTCGTACTCCTTTCTAGAATGGACCCTGGACGGTCCTGCCTCAAACTCAGCCCGAACTCTGGCCAACTCCGCGCAAATCTCATCAAGGGGTCTGTAAGATGATGGAAACTGTAACAGGGCGGCTGTGTCTAAATACTCTGGTCCTGACTGAAATGGTCCCTGAACTCTCATAGAAGGCTCATGCTGAAAAAGGGGCGGGTAACCCTAGGCCATCCGCTGTCTCTGTAACCAATTCCCTTGTGCCCTCACTGGGTACCATCACTGAAGGGATCTCCAACTGTGCAATCATCTCTGGACCTATCTCATCGTGCTCTGACTCTGAATCTACCGGAAAGTGAGTGTAGGGAGGATGCGCTTGAACAGGATATGCTGTTATGTGTCTGCCTCTCGAAGAAACGCTTGTGTATCTCCAAGGCGAATCCATTGTAATTACCTGTCAGCTCTATATCGTCGTCAAACATCCCAAGGTAGAACCACCGCGTGTCATGTGCCCAACCACGCCATTCCTCTGGTAGACAGCTAACCAAGTCAAGTATAAGCCTGCACTCTATGGAATAGTATGCCCGGACTGGATAATAAACTGACGAGAAGTAACTAATCCTCTGTCCTACGTCGTGTCTCGGGTCTGCCTCAAAATCTCTATACCTATCTAATAACTGATCTGCCCAAGTACGCTGTGGCGGGGACTGATTCTCTGAAGCCGTGTCACTACTGGAAGTCATCCTACAAAGTGTTTTAAGAAACACGGATCAGTAACGGTAAGATGATACCTTATCTTACGGAAAAATCTTAAATTACAAAATGAATACTCCTTATTCAATTGTAATAGTACCACACTTAATCTAACAACTTATTTTAGACATTTAGCAATTTCACAGAAAATTGCTCTCGTACTCACAATATATAGAAATAGAATTTCAAGGTTTTATTCCCATTCTTATCTCATTCTTTTAATTTCTTACTTTAATTCCTTATTTTCTTTCATTAATCCTTATCTCTTTCTCAAGGAAAAATTTCTTATCGATTCTCATTTATTAAAAACAAAGCACGTAATACTTTGTTCATGTTACTTATGCAAAAGTAACATTCATTTACAAAAGACTTTGTTGTTTACTAATCATAATACTCATACGTTGTCGTATTCTTTGTTTAAGGACGAAGTATAAAAATATAAATTCCCAACGGAGAAATGGAATATATCCTAAGAATAACTTTTAGAACAAGTTCTATTTGTCAATGCTAAAATCGAGTGGTCGTTAAAAATTTAATCAAGCTTCGCGCTTGAACTCCTAATAGTAAAACAATTCTCTTCGCAAAAATTCGAACAAGGCGAACACTACAAAATGAAACGAAAAGAAAAAGGGAATGACGTCGTTATAAGTTACTTATACATTAGTAACATTCGTCTCTTTAAACCACTTATACCATATTAAAAAGGCTTTACTAGCGGGGCATAAGACCCATATTACTAAGTTTCTTATTATGTGGGTTGATCAAGTCCACATAACCAGTCCCTCAATCATATGGAACTTCTGTCTCGCTCTATTGATTACTTCATACAGATTTTACTTTTCTAAATCGAGCAGCAATTTCTCGAATTGGCACACACAACTACTTCTTAAAAAGAAATCTTGGAAACCTCTCCAATTTAGCTCGAATACTGCAATCTTCTAGAGGAAGATTCAATTTTAAGCTACTCGAATACTTGAACGACTCCTAATAAGTTAAACAAAGTCATCTCCAAAAGACTTTGTTCATAGCCCTTTACAACTAAGGTAACATTCGGCTCTTTCGTTTATTTCGAATTATCCTTCTATGTTTCAACCTTTTCTCGAATAATTTGGAGGTCACGTTTTTTCTCACACGTCCTATTTGTTTCTTCCATTCCCTTCATACATATTTACCTTCGAGGAAAATGAAATAAATTTTGATAAATAATTATTCGAGAAACAAATAATTACACGAAAGCAATGGAAGAAACAAATAGACGTGTGAGAAAAATGTGACTCCAACTTATTCGAGAAAAGGTTGAAACAAGAAGGATAATTTGAAATAAACGAAAGAGCCGAATGTTACTTTAGTTGTAAGGGCAGGAACAAAAGTCTCTTGGAGATGACTTTGTATTTACTTATTAGGAGCCGTTCAAGTATTCGATTAGCTTAAAATTTGTATCTCCTTGAGAAGATTGAGTATTCCGAGCTAAATTGGAAAGTTTCCAAAATTCCTTTTTAAGAAGTAGTTGTGTGTGCAATTCGAGAAATTGCTACTCGATTTAGGAAAGTAAATTCTGTATGAAGTGATCGATAGAGTGAGACAGAAGTTCCATGTGATTGAGAGACTGTTATGTGGACTTGATCAACCCACATAATAAGAAACTCAGTAATATGGGTCTTATGCCCCGCTAGCAAAACCTTTTTAGTATGGTATAAGTGGTTTAAAGAGACGAATGTTACTTACGTATAAGTAACATGTAACGACGTCGTTCCTTTTCTTTTCGTTTCATTTTTGCAGTGTTCGCCTTGTTCGAACTTTGCGAAGAGAATTGTTTTACTATTAGGAGTCAAGCGCGAAGCTTGATTAAATTTCTAACGACCGCTCGATTTTAGCGATGACGACTAGAACTTGTTCTAAAAGTTATTCTTAGGATATATTCCATTTCTTTTTGGGAATTTATATTTTTATATACTTCGTCCTTGAACGAAGGATACGACTCGTATGAGTATTATGAGTAGTAAACGACAAAGTCTTTTGTAAACGAATGTTACTTTTGCATAGGTGACGTGAACAAAAAGTCGGCGTGCTTGTTTTAATAAATGAGAATCGATAAGAAATTTTTCCTTGAGAAAGAGATAAGGATTAATGAAAGAAAATAATAATGAATTAAAGTAAAAATTAAAGAATAGGATAAGAAATGGGAATAAAATCTTGAAATTTTATTTCTATATATTGTGAGTACGAGAGATTCCTTGTGAAATTGCTAAATGTTTAAGATAAGTTTGTAAGATTAAGTGTGGTGATATTACAATTGAATAAGGAATATTCATTTTGTAATTTAAGATTTTCATAAGATAAGATATCATCTTACTGTTACTGATCCGTATTTCTTAAAAACTTCGTAGGATGACTTCCAGTAGTGACACGGCTTCGGAGAGTCAGTCCCCGCCACAGCGTACTTGGGCAGATCAGTTATTGGATAGGTATAGAGATTTGAGCCAAACCCGAGACACGATGTAGGACAGAGGATTAGTTACTTTTCGTCAGTTTATTATCCAGTCCGGCATACTATTCCAGAGAGTCAGGCTATACTTGACTTGGTTAGACGTCTACCAGAGGAATGGCGTGGTTGGGCACACGACACGGCGTGGTACTACCTTGGGATGTTTGACGACGATATAGAGCCAACAGGTGATTACAATGGATTCGCTTTGGAGGTACACATGCGTTTCTTCGAGAGCAGACACATAGCAGCATATTCTGTTCAGGCGCATCCTCCCTACACTCACTTTCCGGCAGATTCAGAGTCAGAGCATGTTGAGATAGGTCCAGAGATGATTGCACAGTTGGAGATCCCTTCAGTGATGGTACCCAGTGAGGGCACAAGGGAATTAGCAGCAGAGACAGTTGATGGATTAGGGTTACCTGCTCCTATCCTACCCGAGCCTCCTGCGAGAGTTCAGGAACCATTCGAGATAGGATCAGAGTACTTAGACACGGACGCAGAGCTTACCGCCCTGTTACAATTACCATCCTCATACAGACCCCTTGATGAGATTTGCGCGGAGTTGGCCAGAGTTCGGGCTGAGTTTGAGGCAGGACCGTCCAGGGTCCATTCCAGAGAGGAGTACGAGTCCGGTTCACTTCCCGACCACCTGCTGCCTCCAAAGAAGCGGGCATCAGCGACCTGCTGGGACTACTTGGTTTCAGATTCAGAGATGACAGTTTCAGACGTGCCTGCCCCACCATCACTTACACTTGCAGATGGCACTACTTTGAGGGTTGACGAGGCACTCCAGTTTGCTTTCAGTTCAGAGTCAGACGATGAGGACCCGGATGAGGATCCGGACGAGGACCCCGAGGAGGATTAGGCCATAGTGGGCAGTGGTGACTTGACCGCAGTTTGTTGAGCAAGACGTCAGAGACGCATAGTAGTATAGTAGCCTTTTGTTATGTACATAGTCGGATCAGTAACTAGATAGTTTTGTAGTACTCCATCGGATACGAAATTTTGTGAATCGTTTCCGTTCTAGTACCTCCAGTAGTACGGTAATGCAAGATGTTAGTGCATCCTGTACACGTAGGCAGTTAGCCTAGCTTAGACTCGTTGTAGTCTAGTTTTGTATAAGTCCTTGTTAAAGGAAAATCTAATATATTCTTTTGATGTATATGTAATATACATGACCCATGAGAGGGTTTTGGTCACAAGAAGTTTCTTATGAATCGTATAACTAAACCAGAATGCCAAGTGAACTCGTGTAACGAGTGTTTAATTTAACCTTGGAGGTTAAAAGTTGAAAGAAATAGAGTCGAAGTTAATTTGTTATTCTCATTTACGTGAAAGTATTAAGTGGGAAAAGAAAAGGGTTAGTGAGAAAATGGAGGCTTAAAAGCAAGTGCTAATGAGAAAAAATTTGTATCTTATAGTTCCAAAAATGTCGCTGAGAGCTGTTAACGATCGAAGAGGACCTGATAGTCCTAAAGAGTCTGATAGAGGTCAAGAGCAATGTATGAGAGAGGAAAGGCAAAAACACCCAGCAACCTTTTCACTTCCCCTATCTCCGCAACGTCATAGCATTGAGGATTTATCCTTCGGAAGTAAACCACCATATTTCGATGGATCTAGTAATCCGAGTGAGGCCGAGCAATGGATACGTACTATAGAGAGAATCTTTGAGCCGATTAGACTTAGTGATGAAGAGCCTAGCATGTGCTGGGTATCAGCTATCAGGACCAGCTAAATATTGGTGGAAGACTAGACAGAGAATTATGCCGGTAGAGCAAGCGGCTCTAACCACTTGGAATGATTTTAAGGTGGCATATTATGATAAGTATGTATACAACCAAGTGGAAACTGAGGAAGAAATAGCAAGGAAACTTCAGGGAGAACTTAAGTATGAACTGGGAAAGCAGTAGCCAGACAGGAAGATTGAGTTATGCTGAACTACTAGAACGAGTCCGAGAAATAGAGGCAGTAGTGCCTAATAAGGAAAGATGGTAATGTCCACACCAGCACCAAATCAGACCCCAACCCAAAAGCTTCCCAACAATAAGGTTAATCATAAGGGTAAAAGGAAATGGGAAGGAAGTAGTAGTGATTGTTACCAGTCCCACAACAAGCAAGGGAAACAGAATAGGGCTCGGCAGGGTTTCCACCAGCCAGGAAAAGGAAGTAACTATGGAAGAAAGTAGGGCAAAAGAATAATCCACAGAGAAATGAACAATCCGGTCAAGGCAAGAGAAACCATCTACTAGGACAGCTGCAAGGGCGGCCAAGAACGGTAACCAAGGAAAAATCACTAATCCAGATTACCCTAAGTGTAATAAGGAACACCCCGGTGTTTGTTTAGCAAACACTAGTGTTTGCTTCAACTGTGGACGTAAGGGGCATGTTAAGAGGGATTGTCCTGAGCCGTGGCAAGCAGTATAACCTAACGAGAATTTTCTATTTGTTTTAGATGTGGTAAGAAGCATGAGGGTGTGTTGTCTAGCAAACACGGATAAATGTTTTAATTGTGGGCAGACGGGACATATAAGGAGGAGTTGTCCGACGCTGCTTCGGACGGCAAAACCAAATCAGGTACGGCCAGCTTCAACCCATCAAATACCAGTTCAAGGTCCAGTCACAGCCACAGCTGATGCAATCACAACAAAATGCAGGGAGCGTACATGATTAGACAGGAGAGGCATAATGAAGGATAGGGAGAATTTGACAGGTGTTGGACGAAACCTTATAAAATTACCCTGTCAAAAGTGTTGACCAATACTAGAACTTTATGCCAGTGTTCTAGTACCCTTTTGACCATATAGGGCTAAGACTAGAACGCACTAAATGTGAAATTAGAACAACTACGCTTTAGGGAGTGTTGATGACCTCAGAGAATTATTCCCTTAGTTACGTTGAGCATAGAATCTAGATAGAGCTCGCAGTCTGTCAATCCTTAGTCTCTTGGGCATAGAATTTATTTAGGGTCTTTCTGTTAGAACATAGAAATCGATTGGGAAGTAATAAAATGTACGATATATATATATATAATTTCAGAAATGGACTAGTCGTTTGAGAATTACCACGATTCTCGACAACGAGAGGAAAATCTCTTTCAAAACCTCGAGTAGATAACCTAAAGAAGTATGTGAAATTTCAACGGGCATACCGATAATGTCCGCCCTATAAGCCAAGATGTCGATAAAAAGAAAGATATGACAACCTATCTCATATACCTATTAAAGATCCAGGAGCCAAGAAGATCATTCACACGTGAGCGTCGTGAATGAATATGAAAATGGCTTTTCAGAAATATTATCTGATTTATCACCAGATTGTCGCGTAGGTTTCAAGATCGACTTAGAGCTGCGAGCAGCTCCCAAATCAAAGGCCTTATGTAGAATGATATCGAAGGAGTTAGAGGAGCTTAAGATCCAACTGCAAGAGTTGTTAGATGACGATTTCTTTAGACAAACGTTTTTACCATGGAAAACATTTTAGATGTTCATCATCGAAGAAGGATGATTCTGCAAGATGTATATCGGCTGTCAAAAGTTAAATAAAGATAACCCTTAAGAATAAGTATTCTTTATGAGAATAGAAGACCCCTGATAAGCTTAAAAGGAACAAGTACAATTGTAAGGATAGACTTAAGGTCTAAGCATCACTAGTTAGAGGATAAACTGGTGATATACCCAAAATTTTCTTTCGAACCAGATAAAACCATTACGAATGTTTAGTTATGCCGTTTAGTTGGCTAGTGCTCCGTAGTATTCATGAACCACATGAATAGAATTTTCCACCTAGACTTAGAAAAGAATTCATTTTAGTATTTATCGACGACAATTTCAGTTACCCTAAGAATGAGGATGAACACGAAGAACACTTGCGAATAGTACTAGAAACGCCTAGAGTCGAGAAACTAGATGCCAAGTTCAGAAGAGCAAGTTCGAATGAAGAAGAAATGTTCTTGGATATATAGTGTCGACAGAAGATGTTAAGATAGATTCATGCCAAGGTAGAGGCAGTACTCAAATGAAAATCGCCTACCAGTCTGAATGAAATAAGAAGTTTCCCAGGTTGGACAGTTATAATAGAGGTTTCCATTAAGGAATTTTCTATAATTACTAAGACTTATGACACAACTACATAGAAGAAAAGAATAAATGTACAGACAATTGTGGAATAGGAACGCAGACGTTCTAGGAAAAGTTGATCATTACCCCAGGTTCAGCCCTCCCAGAGACGACAAGGAATACGAGATGGATGCTAACGCTACAAAGAACGAGATAGGATGGTATAAATGCAAAATGAGAAAGTGATAGCTTACGCTTCACGACACATTAACCTTAGGAAATTGAGTATTCAACCTACGACTTAGAGCTTGCAGCCGTAGAGCTTGCATTGAAAATTTGGATACACCATCTATAAGGTGCAAGGGATGAGATCTTCACAGATCATAAAGATTTGGAGCGTGTATTCGTGCAAAGGAATTAACATAAGACAAATAAGATGGCTCGAACTAGTAAGATATTATGATTGTGAAAATAATTACCATCTAGGTAAAGCTAAGGGTAAAATAGATACGCTGAGTCGTAAGACTCCAATTAAGTTTAGATATCTCTACGTTGGAGAAGAAACGATTATACGAGGATTCGAGAAGATGGATATAGAGATGCATGATGCATCAGCATCGATCGCAGAGCAAATAGCGACATTAGTAATTATACCAAATTGCGAGAAAAATTATAAGTATCTAGAGAAGGACGAGTCAATGGATAAGCCTCGACTAAGGATGAGAATGAATAAACCAGACAGCGACTCTGAAGCAATGAGTTTTGTGATAGAAATTTAAGAGTGGACTTAGTAATTCCGATGAGAATGAATTTAAGAATTAAAAAAGGATTTCAGTGGAATAGAGTGAAACGAGACGTTGTTTCGTTGATAGAAAGATGTTTAGTTTATTAGTAGGAGAAAGTTTTTCCGAACAACTATACGAGTTGTTACAACCATTAGGTATTTCAGAATGGAAATGGAAGGTTATAGTTACGGTTTTATGACAACGGGATTCTGAAAGACACAAGGCAGAAAGGTTAGATACCAAACTTAACTTTAGTACCGTTCTCACCTCCAGTTGAATGGACAGTCCGAGAAAACGATTCAGATACTCGTTGATGTGCTAAGAACGATAATATTAGCCGCAGAGTGAAATGGAAGAACACTTAGCCAACAACCGAATTATTATAACAATAATTATTAAGCTATGATAGGTGTTACGCCTTATAAGACTTTGAAGAAAAAGAAGTTTTAGATAGCTGCCTTATTGTTATAAGGTAGGGAAAGAAAGAACTTAGGACCAGATACGGTCAGTGAAATGATCGAGATCATACGATAGATTCGAGTCAGAATAAACGAGCTTAAAGAAGAAAAAATTCTTAATATATACGACAATTCGAACTTAATAATCGAGAAGGAAAATAAAAGCTCCTTAAGATTTCTCCGTTAATGAGAAACCTTAGTTTCATGTCAAGTTCAGACTTCGATAAAGATTTAAATAATTAGCAAATAACTTGGAAAGGATAGTTTCCAATACGAGTAGTTATGGCTTTATCGCCAAGTTTATGGAATGCTTATTTTTAAGTGTATCTCATTTTGAGAAAGTATGTACGTTCGATTTTATAACACGAAGTTCTATCAGCAAGACGTCGTTCTTGAAATCGACTTAAGTTATTTGGAAAAGACGAAAACGATCTTGGATCAAAAAGCACAAAAGTTAAGGAGCAAGTCGAGACGATTAGTAATAGCGTTATAAGATCATCACATGCAAGAGGAAGCCATGTGAGAATTCGGAAAAGAGTTGAGTAAGAAGTACTTCAAGCAGTTAAAGAGGATAAGCAAATTTCGGGACGAAATTTTTCGCAAGGGGGGTAGGATGTAATACCTCGGAAATTCTTTACGTTCTTAAAAAAATTAAAGTTATTAAAATAAATGGTTTTGCACGCCTAAGTTTACGATTTTAAATTCTAAGACTATCGTCCGAGTTTTTGTCGGAATTAATTTTTATAAATTTTATTTTCCGATTAAGTTTAATACGTTAGAATTTTTGGACGAATCGGATCGTGACGATTTTGCGTCGAGCTACATTTTTTTTCCGTCGTCCGATTTCCGTAACGTCGTATCGCGTCGGAAAAGCGCGTATTTTCCCTCCCTTCCCTCTCATAACCGATTTCTCTCTCTTTTTAGCAAGATAGTTCTTTCTTTTATATAGTATTACTTTTTTACCTACTACTATTCAAACACTATTCACTTTACACCTTTAACCTAAGTATATATAACCTTGTTATATCATAAAATCTCTCATCTCCTCCCTCCCTCATGTCTCACGGAAGCACCCTCCTCTCTCTCTCCCATCTTCATCTTTTCTCCATTGTTGAAGAAAGCTCCAAGTTCTTGAAGGAGAAATCACACAAGTCATCATCCAACCATCAAAACCTATTACTTCCTTTGTTAAATCTCAAGGTATTCATCTCCTCCATGTTTCTATCCAATTGGATTCCCCTTCTTTTTATTTTCTTCTTGGATCGAAAATTTAGGGATGATGAACTAGATGTTTTGATCTTGGATTAGTTAAATTAGATGTGTTAGATGTTGTTAATTAGGGATTAAAATTGGATGAACCCAAGAACCCTAATTGCTATGAGAATACCGAAATTTTAGGGCTTTTTGTAGGATTTTTGGAATTATTCAATTGATGTTAAATTCATGCTTAGGAAGTGTTTAATTAGTGATTAGAACCCAGAGAAATCGAAAAGCCATTTGTTTGATTGAAATAGATTTAGGGTTTAGGGTTTGAAATTGGGGATTTTGCATGTTAATGTGTAATTGGACTTGAATTGATTAATTGATGTTATAATAGGATGATTAAGAGTTAAATGGTGTTGATTAATGAAGAAAATCACTCTCTTAATCCATGAGTTAAAACCGAAAATAAGTAGAAATTAGGGGTTTTCATGTGTTTTGATTTAGATGATGTTTGGTTGATGGAATAGGTTGTAATTGATATTAATTGTTGATAGGAATTTATTTGAGAATTTCTAAAATTATTTTGTGGGGTGTAAGAGACGAAGAACTCGTCGTAAGTTGAAATACAGTGTTGATGTGAAGTGATTATAGGCATGAAGGGATTCTAGTTAGATGTTGTTTAATGACGTAAAAATTTGAACGAATCTGGCAACTTTGAAATTTGTGTAAGAGACAAACCACTAGTCGTAACTAATAACCGAGAAGTCGAATGGGAATTCTAACTTTATAATATTGTTTATGATAGACTAAGGTATAATTTTGTAGTTGACGTCATGAGCTTTCGAGCTATTATAGTATGAGTTAAAGTGATAGTCGAGAACTAGAACGAGAAATTGATAACTTGTTTTGGTTTAGTACTTGATAGTTGGAAGCCGACGTTTAGAACGTCGTGTTATTGGGCAAGTTTTGAGAAGGAGTTCATCACGTACTCCCTACGTGATGACTGCCTTAAGAGTAAAGCTTCATGAGAAATCGAATACGAGAACTTAGAACGAACCTAAGAAGTTTAACGTTTGAAATCTATCGAGCAACTAGGGTTATTCGCGGCAGTTTTGCGACCCTTGCCGGAAACTGAAATATCTCCTAGCTCGTTTATCGGATTTGCGATCCGTAAATTGGAACGTAAACTAGACATCCAAGATTTCCAACGGTATAGGGCTCATCCCCTGTTTCCAGATCCCCTGTTCTGGGCAGTCCCCAGAGTTACTGCTTTGCGCAGTGAATTTTCAGATTTCATTCTTCTAAGTTGTTTTGTTCGCGACTTAGTTTCTTTCGATCGTTTAAGCCGTAATAACTTGACGAATATCTTCCTACTGACCCTAGTGTCAAGAAGGAGCCTTGAGTGCTAAACGAGACGAGACCTCATCTCGTATCAGTTAAAGTAAGGAATGTTAGTTAAGCGAGAATTTGTCCAAGTCGTATAATGAACTAAAACGTAATTTTTCCTAAGTTGATTCTTTCCAACTTAGTTTCTTATGATCTTTTAAGTCATATTAAGCTATCGACTACCCTCTCTACTGACCTAAGAGTCGAGTATGAGACCTTTCGAGTTCTAAACGGGATTTGTTCGAGTCTCGTTCCCGTTTAAGTAAAATGAATCTAGTAAGCGTGCAATTTCCTAAAGAAATGAAAAGACTAAAAACCTATTCGAATTTCTTGATCGATTATCTTTTACGAATCGATTTTAAGTGTTATTATTTTACGATGAAGGAGGACGCCAGCAGTAAGGGGAAGATCAGGAGATCGGAAGCTAGTGCTTTTTAGTTCTTTATTACAAGGTGGGCTTTTATATATATGAAATAAAACGAGCAATGCTCTAAAACCTTTCTTTATCGCTTTGATATCTATGTTTTCAAGTGATAATCATGGCATAAACTGTTTAAATATTTTATGTGAGTTCTCTTGTACCTATCTGAGTTAACCTTCGGGTTTTCCAGATTTATTAGTTAACGATCGGCTCTGAGTTAGGTGCTAAGTGCTTTCCAGAGTTAGTGCACTTTGTAACCTGTGGTGTATGTGATATCCTGTTGAGGGGTACCAGCCACGGTGAATGAGTTTTGGTCAAGATTGAACGTAACATACCAGAAAAATGCTTGTACAAGCTACTTTATACAAATGAGTCAGAAAATGTTTAGTAGACACGGGTCTTTTTCAACAAAACCCCGATGTGCTACGATTATGAGATGCATGATTATTTATACTTATGAATATATTTTCGGCTACGTGCTCACTAAGTACTTTTGTACTTAGCCCTGCATATGTTTTCTAAATGTGCAGGTTGAAGCGATGGAAGCGGCGAAGGTTGAATAAAGTTGTCATAGGAAGACTTTAGTTAGTATGGACCATTTTTCCGCTGCAGAACTCTAGTATTTTGATGAACATATATGTAATCACTGTAGACTAAGATCTGTCTTATAACTTAGTTTATCCATCGTGTACTTTCAGTCGAGTAATCCTTCGAGAATTACTCTTCTTTTTGTAATTAGAGTCTTGTTCACATAATATATGTTGTCTTTTATGTATGTATGTTCAGTTAGTCCCCTTCTTCCCCGCTTCTTTAATCCAACCCCAGTCGCACCCCGGCTTCTGCCGTCCCTCGGGATCTGGGGCTGTGACAGAGTGGTATCAGAGCAATTATTTCTGCTCTGGATACGAGTCTTCCTTCGAGTAGTAGTATAGAGTATTCGTTCGTACTCTATGTCGAGTCTTATTTCGAGTCGTAAGATAGAATATTTCCTTATACTTTAGATCAGAGTTTTCTCTTAAGTAAAGATAAGAGTTAAGTTATGGCATTAGGAATCAGAATGTAGACGTCAACTCAACCTCCTGCTACGTCGACTCAACGAGGAAAGAAAGGAAATATTTTTAATAATGTGATTTCTTTTAACAAGAAATTTTATAAACGAGTATTCAATGAGAATGAGAATAAGTTGTGTGCCAAAATAAGAATCTTATGAAAGTATAATTTAATTTATACTTTGTTTGTTATGTGGCTATGTGATAGTACGAGTACTATCTTACGTGAAATTATTTGCGCGATAATTTCTATTATTTTACCATGGCATGAGAACCTAGAAGGAATCTAGGGATTTTCCCGGGTTATTGAGAATGTAGACGAAAAACTTAAGATCTTCCCGATTCTCCGAGAACTTAGACGTTTTTAAGAAACGTTATTTCAAATGATTTCGAAAGGAGATCCACAACACGAGAAGGACTTCTATTGATAAATGTCACATGCGTATAGTGACATGAATAAAGACTCGGCAAAGTCGATCTTTGTTTTAAAACCCGATAAGAATTCCCTCTGAGGGAAATGAAATAAATATTGATAAAATAAAGTAAATATGTACGAAAGGAATGGAAGAAGCAAATAGACGTGTGAGAAAAACGTGACTCCAAATTATTCGAGAAAAGGTTGAAACAAGAAGGATAAATTGAAATAAACGGAAGAGCTGAATGTTACCTTTGTTATAAGGGCATGAACAAAGTCTCTTGGAGATGACTTTGTTTTACTTATTAGGAGCCGTTCAAGTATTCGATTAGCTTAAAATTTGTATCTCCCTCGAGAAGATTGAGTATTCTGAGCTAAATTGGAAGTTTCCAAAAATTCCTTTTTAAGAAGTAATTGTGTGTGCAATTCGAGAAATTGCTACTCGATTTAGGAAAGTAAATTCTGTATGAAGTGATCGATAGAGTGAGACAGAAGTTCCATGTGATTGAGAGACTGTTATGTGGACTTCATCAACCCACATAATAAGAAACTCAGTAATATGGGTCTTATGCCCCGCTAGCAAAACCTTTTTAGTATGGTATAAGTGGTTTAAAGAGACGAATGTTACTTACGTATAAGTAACATGTAATGACGTCGTTCCTTTTCTTTTCGTTTCATTTTTGCAGTGTTCGCCTTGTTCGAACTTTGCGAAGAGAATTGTTTTACTATTAGGAGTCAAGCGCGAAGCATGATTAAATTTCTAACGACCGCTCGATTTTAGCGATGACGACTAGAACTTGTTCTAAAAAGTTATTCTTAGGATATATTCCATTTCTCTTTTGGGAATTTATATTTTTATATACTTCGTCCTTGAACGAAGGATACGACTCGTATGAGTATTATGAGTAGTAAACGACAAAGTCTTTTGTAAACGAATGTTACTTTTGCATAGGTGACGTGAACAAAAGTCGGCGTGCTTTGTTTTAATAAATGAGAATCGATAAGAAATTTTTCCTTGAGAAAGAGACAAGGATTAATGAAAGAAAATAATAATGAATTAAAGTAAAAAATTAAAGAATAGGATAAGAAATGGGAATAAAATCTTGAAATTTTATTTCTATATATTGTGAGTACGAGAGATTCCTTGTGAAATTGCTAAATGTTTAAGATAAGTTTGTAAGATTAAGTGTGGTGATATTACAATTGAATAAGGAATATTCATTTTGTAATTTAAGATTTTTCATAAGATAAGATATCATCTTACTGTTACTGATCCGTATTTCTTAAAAACTTCGTAGGATGACTTCCAGTAATGACACGGCTTCGGAGAGTCAGTCCCCGCCACAGCGTACTTGGGCAGATCAGTTATTGGATAGGTATAGAGATTTTGAGCCAAACCCGAGACACGATGTAGGACAGAGGATTAGTTACTTTTCGTCAGTTTATTATCCAGTCCGGCATACTATTCCAGAGAGTCAGGCTATACTTGACTTGGTTAGACGTCTACCAGAGGAATGGCGTGGTTGGGCACACGACACGGCGTGGTACTACCTTGGGATGTTTGACGACGATATAGAGCCAACAGGTGATTACAATGGATTCGCTTTGGAGGTACACATGCGTTTCTTCGAGAGCAGACACATAGCAGCATATTCTGTTCAGGCGCATCCTCCCTACACTCACTTTCCGGCAGATTCAGAGTCAGAGCATGTTGAGATAGGTCCAGAGATGATTGCACAGTTGGAGATCCCTTCAGTGATGGTACCCAGTGAGGGCACAAGGGAATTAGCAGCAGAGACAGTTGATGGATTAGGGTTACCTGCTCCTATCCTACCCAAGCCTCCTACGAGAGTTCAGGAACCATTCGAGATAGGATCAGAGTACTTAGACACGGACGCAGAGCTTACCGCCCTGTTACAATTACCATCCTCCTATAGACCCCTTGATGAGATTTGCGCGGAGTTGGCCAGAGTTCGGGCTGAGTTTGAGGCAGGACCGTCCAGGGTCCATTCCAGAGAGAAGTACGAGTCCGGTTCACTTCCCGACCACCTGCTGCCTCCAAAGAAGCGGGCATCAGCGACCTGCTGGGACTACTTGGTTTCAGATTCAGAGATGACAGTTTCAGACGTGCCTGCCCCACCATCACTTACACTTGCAGATGGCACTACTTTGAGGGTTGACGAGGCACTCCAGTTTGCTTTCGGTTCAGAGTCAGACGATGAGGACCCGGATGAGGATCCGGAAGAGGACACTGATAAGGATTCGGATGAGGATCTGGACGAGGACCCCGAGGAGGATTAGGCCATAGTGGGCAGTGGTGACTTGACCGCAGTTTGTTGAGCAAGACGTCAGAGACGCATAGTAGTATAGTAGCCTTTTGTTATGTACATAGTCGGATCAGTAACTAGATAGTTTTGTAGTACTCCATCGGATACGAAATTTTGTGAATCGTTTCCGTTCTAGTACCTCCAGTAGTACGGTAATGCAAGATGTTAGTGCATCCTGTAAACGTAGGCAGTTAGCCTAGCTTAGACTCGTTGTACTCTAGTTTTGTATAAGTCCTTGTTAAAGGAAAATCTAATATATTCTTTTTGATGTATATGTAATATACATGACCCATGAGAGGGTTTTGGTCACAAGAAGTTTCTTATGAATCGTATAACTAAACCAGAATGCCAAGTGAACTTCTGTAACGAGTGTTTAATTTAACCTTGGAGGTTAAAAGTTGAAAGAAATAGAGTCGAAGTTAATTTGTTATTCTCATTTACGTGAAAGTATTAAGTGGGAAAAGAAAAGGGTTAGTGAGAAAATGGAGGCTTAAAAGCAAGTGCTAATGAGAAAAAAATTTGTATCTTATAGTTCCAAAAATGTCGCTGAGAGCTGTTAACGATCGAAGAGGACCTGATAGTCCTAAAGAGTCTGATAGAGGTCAAGAGCAATGTATGAGAGAGGAAAGACAAAAACACCCAGCAACCTTTTCACTTCCCCTATCTTCGCAACGTCATAGCATTGAGGATTTATCCTTCGGAAGTAAACCACCATATTTCGATGGATCTAGTAATCCGAGTGAGGCCGAGCAATGGATATGTACTATAGAGAGAATCTTTGAGCCGATTAGACTTAGTGATGAAGAGCGCCTAGCATGTGCTGGGTATCAGCTATCAGGACCAGCTAAATATTGGTGGAAGACTAGACAGAGAATTATGTCGGTAGAGCAAGCGGCTCTAACCACTTGGAATGATTTTAAGGTGGCATATTATGATAAGTATGTATACAACCAAGTGGAAACTGAGGAAGAAATAGCAAGGAAACTTCAGGGAGAACTTAAGTATGAACTGGGAAAAGCAGTAGCCAGACAGGAAAGATTGAGTTATGCTGAACTACTAGAACGAGTCCGAGAAATAGAGGCAGTAGTGCCTAATAAGGAAAAGATGGTAATGTCCACACCAGCACCAAATCAGACCCCAACCCAAAAGCTTCGCAACAATAAGGTTAATCATAAGGGTAAAAGGAAATGGGAAGGAAGTAGTAGTGATTGTTACCAGTCCCACAACAAGCAAGGGAAACAGAATAGGGCTCGGCAGGGTTTCCACCAGCCAGGAAAAGGAAGTAACTATGGAAGGAAAGTAGGGCAAAAGAATAATCCACAGAGAAATGAACAATCCAGTCAAGGCAAGAGAAACCATCTACTAGGACAGCTGCAAGGGTGGCCAAAGAACGGTAACCAAGGAAAAATCACTAATCCAGATTACCCTAAGTGTAATAAGGAACACCCCGGTGTTTGTTTAACAAACACTAGTGTTTGCTTCAACTGTGGACGTAAGGGGCATGTTAAGAGAGATTGTCCTGAGCCGTGGCAAGCAGTAGAACATAAACGAGAATTTTCTATTTGTTTTAGATGTGGTAAGAAGCATGAGGGTGTGTGTCTAGCAAACACGGATAAATGTTTTAATTGTGGGCAGACGGGGAATATAAGGAGGAGTTGTCCGACGCTGCTTCGGACGGCAAAACCAAATCAGTACGGCCAGCTTCAACCATCAAATACCATTCAAGTCTAGTCACAGCCACAGCTGATGCAATCACAACAAAATGCAGGAGCGTACATGATTAGGCAGGAGAGGCATAATGAAGGACAGGGAGATTTGACAGGTATTGGACGAACCTTATAAAATTACCCTGTCAAAAGTGTTGACCCGTACTAGAACTTTATGCCAGTTTTCTAGTACCCTTTTGACCATATAGGGCTAAGACTAGAACGCACTAAATGTGAAATTAGAACAACTACGCTTTAGGGAGTGTTGATGACCTCAGAGAATTATTTCCTTAGTTACGTTGAGCATAGAATCTAGATAGAGCTCGCAGTCTGTCAATCCTTAGTCTCTTTGGGCATAGAATTTTATTTAGGATCTTTCTGTTAGAACATAGAAATCGATTGGGAAGTAATAAAATGTACGATATATATATATATATATATATATATATATATATATATATATAATTTCAGAAATGGACTAGTTGTTTGAGAATTACCACGATTCTCGACAACGAGAGGAAAATCTCTTTCAAACCTCGAGTAGATAACCTAAAGAAGTATGTGAAATTTCAACGGGCAGGAGGATACCGATAATGTCCGCCCTATAAGCCAAGATGTCGATAAAAAAGAAAGATATGACAACCTATCTTATATACCTAGTCAAAGATCCAGGAGCCAAGAAGATCATTCACACGTGAGCGTCGTGAATGAATATGAAAATGGCTTTTCAGAATTTATCTGATTTATCACCAGATTGTCGCATAGGTTTCAAGATCGACTTAGAGCTGTGAGCAGCTCCCAAATCAAAGGCCTTATGTAGAATGATATCGAAGGAATTAGAGGAGCTTAAGATCCAACTGCAAGAGTTGTTAGATGACGATTTCTTTAGACAAACGTTTTTACCATGGAAAACATTTTAGATGTTCATCATCGAAGAAGGATGATTCTGCAAGAATGTATATCGGCTGTCAAAAGTTAAATAAAGATAACCCTTAAGAATAAGTATTCTTTTATGAGAATAGAGGACCCCTGATAAGCTTAAAAGGAACAAGTACAATTGTAAGGATAGACTTAAGGTCTAAGCATCACTAGTTAGAGGATAAACTGGTGATATACCCAAAATTTTCTTTCGAACCAGATAAAACCATTACGAATGTTTAGTTATGCCGTTTAGTTGGCTAGTGCTCCGTAGTATTCATGAACCACATGAATAGAATTTTCCACCTAGACTTAGAAAAGAATTCATTTTAGTATTCATCAACGACAATTTCAGTTACCCTAAGAATGAGGATGAACACGAAGAACACTTGCGAATAGTACTAGAAACGCCTAGAGTCGAGAAACTAGATGCCAAGTTCAGAAGAGCAAGTTCGAATGAAGAAGAAATGTGTCTTGGATATATAGTGTCGACAGAAGATGTTAAGATAGATTCATGCCAAGGTAGAGGCAGTAATGAAATGATAAATCGCCTACCAGTCTGAATGAAATAAGAAGTTTCCCAGGTTGGACAGTTATAATAGAAGTTTCCATTAAGGAATTTTCTATAATTACTAAGACTTATGACACAACTACATGGAAGAAAAGAATAAATGTACAGACAATTGTGGAATAGGAACGCAGACGTTCTAGGAAAAGTTGATCATTACCCCAGGTTCAGCCCTCCCAGAGACGACAAGGAATACGAGATGGATGCTAACGCTACAAAGAACGAGATAGGATGGTATAAATGCAAAATGAGAAAGTGATAGCTTACGCTTCACGACACATTAACCTTAGGAAATTGAGTATTCAACCTACGACTTAGAGCTTGCAGCCGTAGAGCTTGCATTGAAAATTTGGATACACCATCTATAAGGTGCAAGGGATGAGATCTTCACAGATCATAAAGATTTGGAGCGTGTATTCGTGCAAAGGAATTAACATAAGACAAATAAGATGGCTCGAACTAGTAAGATATTATGATTGTGAAAATAATTACCATCTAGGTAAAGCTAAGGGTAAAAATAGATACGCTGAGTCGTAAGACTCCAATTAAGTTTAGATATCTCTATGTTGGAGAATAAACGATTATACGAGGATTCGAGAAGATGGATATAGAGATGCATGATGCATCAGCATCGATCGCAGAGCAAATAACGACATTAGTAATTATACCAAATTGCGAGAAAAATTATAAGTATCTAGAGAAAGGACGAGTCAATGGATAAGCCTCGACTAAGGATGAGAATGAATAAACCAGACAGCGACTCTGAAGCAATGAGTTTTGTGATAGAAATTTAAGAGTGGACTTAGTAATTCCGATGACAACGAATTTAAGAATTAAGAAAAGGATTTTCAGTGGAATAGAGTGAAACGAGACGTTGTTTCGTTGATAGAAAGATGTTTAGTTTATAAGTAGGAGAAAGTTTTTCCCTAACAACTATACGAGTTGTTACAACCATTAGGTATTTCAGAATGGAAATGGAAGGTTATAGTTACGGTTTTATGACAACGGGATTCTTGAAAGACACAAGGCAGAAAGGTTAGATACCAAACTTAACTTTAGTACCGTTTCTCACCTCCAGTTGAATGGACAGTCCGAGAAAACGATTCAGATACTCGTTGATGTGCTAAGAACGATAATATTAGCCGCAGAGTGAAATGGAAGAACACTTAGCCAACAACAGAATTATTATAACAATAATTATTAAGCTATGATAGGTGTTACGCCTTATGAGACTTTGAAGAAAAAGAAGTTTTAGATAGCTGCCTTATTGTTATAAGGTAGGGGAAAGAAAGAACTTAGGACCAGATACGGTCAGTGAAATGATCGAGATCATACGATAGATTCGAGTCAGAATAAACGAGTTTAAAGAAGACAAAAGTCTTAAGTATATACGACAATTCGAACTTAATAATCGAGAAGGAAAATAAAAGCTCCTTAAGATTTCTCCGTTAATGAGAAACCTTAGTTTCATGTCAAGTTCAGACTTCGATAAAGATTTAAATAATTAGCAAATAACTTGGAAAGGATAGTTTCCAATACGAGTAGTTATGACTTTATCGCCAAGTTTATGGAATGCTTATTTTTAAGTGTATCTCATTTTGAGAAAGTATGTACGTTCGATTTTTATAACATGAAGTTCTATCAGCAAGACGTCGTTCTTGAAATCGACTTAAGTTATTTGGAAAAGACGAAAACGATCTTGGATCGAAAAACACAAAAGTTAAGGAGCAAGTCGAGACGATTAGTAATAGCGTTATAAGATCATCACAGGCAAGAGGAAGCCATGTGAGAATTCGGAAAAGAGTTGAGTAAGAAGTACTTCAAGCAGTTAAAGAGGATAAGCAAATTTCGGGACGAAATTTTTCGCAAGGGGGGTAGGATGTAATACCCCGGAAATTCTTTACGTTCTTAAAAAAAAATTAAAGTTATTAAAATAAATGGCTTTGCACGCCTAAGTTTACGATTTTAAATTCTAAGACTAACGGTCGAATCCGTCTCCAAAAATATATTACGGAAGTCAGCTAGACGACTACTGTATTTAGGGTTAGTGCGTACGAAAAGTTTTTAGTTCGTAAACTCAGAACGGAAAACCGTCTGATTTTTACATTCACGAAATCGCAATACGAACTCGCCCGAGAAAGTTTGTTTCTATGATTTTCCGGACGAAACTCGGACTGTGTCGTCCCGAGTTTTTGTCGGAATTAATTTTTATAAATTTTATTTTCCGATTAAGTTTAATACGTTAGAATTTTTGAACGAATCGGATCGTGACGATTTTGCGTCGAGCTACGTTTTTTTTTCGTCGTCCGATTTCCGTAACGTCGTATCGCGTCGGAAAAGCGCGTATTTTCCCTCCCTTCCCTCTCATAACCGATTTCTCTCTCTTTTTAGCAAGATAGTTCTTTTCTTTTATATAGTATTACTTTTTTACCTACTACTATTCAAACACTATTCACTTTACACCTTTAACCTAAGTATATATAACCTTGTTATATCATAAAATCTCTCATCTCCTCCCTCCCTCATGTCTCACGGAAGCACCCTCCTCTCTCTCTCCCATCTTCATCTTTTTCTCCATTGTTGAAGAAAGCTCCAAGTTCTTGAAGGAGAAATCACACAAGTCATCATCCAACCATCAAAACCTATTACTTCCTTTGTTAAATCTCAAGGTATTCATCTCCTCCATGTTTCTATCCAATTGGATTCCCCTTCTTTTTATTTTCTTCTTGGATCGAAAATTTAGGGATGATGAACTAGATGTTTTGATCTTGGATTAGTTAAATTAGATGTGTTAGATGTGTTAATTAGGGATTAAAATTTGATGAAACCAAGAACCCTAATTGCTATGAGAATACCGAAATTTTAGGGCTTTTTGTAGGATTTTTGGAATTCTTCAATTGATGTTAAATTCATGCTTAGGAAGTGTTTAATTAGTGATTAGAACCAAGAGAAATCGAAAGCCCTTTGTTTGATTGAAATCGATTTAGGGTTTAGGGTTTGAAATTGGGGATTTTGCATGTTAATGTGTAATTGGACTTGAATTGATTAATTGATGTTATAATAGGATGATTAAGAGTTAAATGGTGTTGATTAATGAAGAAAATCACTCTCTTAATCCATGAGTTAAAACCGAAAATAAGTAGAAATTAGGGGTTTTCATGTGTTTGATTTAGATGATGTTTGGTTGATGGAATAAGGTTGTAATTGATATTAATTGTTGATAGGAATTTATTTGAGAATTTTCTAAAATTATTTTGTGGGGTGTAAGAGACGAAGAACTCGTCATAAGTTGAAATATAGTGTTGATGTGAAGTGATTATAGGCATGAAAGGGATTCTAGTTAGATGTTGTTTAATGACGTAAAATTTGAACGAAATCCGGCAACTTTGAAATTTGTGTAAGAGACAAACCACTAGTCGTAACTAATAACCGAGAAGTCGAATGAGAATTCTAACTTTATAATATTGTTTATGATGGACTAAGGTATAATTTTGTAGTTGACGTCATGAGCTTTCGAGCTATTATAGTATGAGTTAAAGTGATAGTCGAGAACTAGAACGAGAAATTGATAACTTGTTTTGGTTTAGTACTTGATAGTTGGAAGCCGACGTTTAGAACGTCGTGTTATTGGGCAAGTTTTGAGAAGGAGTTCATCACGTACTCCCTACGTGATGACTGCCTTAAGAGTAAAGCTTCATGAGAAATCGAATACGAGAACTTAGAACGAACCTAAGAAGTTTAACGTTGAAATCTATCGAGCAACTAGGGTTATTCGCGGCAGTTTTGCGACCCTTGCCGGAAACTGAAATATCTCCTAGCTCGTTTATCGGATTTGCGATCCGTAAATTGGAACGTAAACTAGACATCCCAAGCTTTCCAACGGTATAGGGCTCATCCCCTGTTTCCAGATCCCCTGTTCTGGGCAGTCCCCAGAGTTACTGCTTTGCGCAGTGAATTTTCAGATTTCATTCTTCTAAGTTGTTTTGTTCGCGACTTAGTTTCTTTCGATCGTTTAAGCCGTAATAACTTGACGAATATCTTCCTACTGACCCTAGTTTCAAGAAAGGAGCCTTGAGTGCTAAACGAGACGAGACCTCATCTCGTATCAGTTAAAGTAAGGAATGTTAGTTAAGCGAGAATTTGTCCAAGTCGTATAATGAACTAAAACGTAATTTTTCCTAAGTTGATTCTTTCCAACTTAGTTTCTTATGATCTTTTAAGTCATATTAAGCTATCGACTACCCTCTCTACTGACCTAAGAGTTGAGTATGAGACCTAAGAGTTCTAAACGGGATTTGTTCGAGTCTCGTTCCCGTTTAAGTAAAATGAATCTAGTAAGCGTGCAATTGCCTAAAGAAATGAAAAGACTAAAAACCTATTCGAATTTCTTGATCGATTTTCTTTTACGAATCGATTTTAAGTGTTATTATTTTACGATGAAGGAGGACGCCAGGAGTAAGGAAAGGACGGAAGATCAGGAGATCGGAAGTGTCACAGCCCCAAATCCGGAGGGACGGCAGAAGCCGGGGTGCGACTGGGGTTGGGTTAAAGAAGCGGGGAAGAAGCGGGCTAACTGACTAAACATACATGAAAAGACATCATTAAACCATGAATAAGACTTGAATATAAATAAGAAAGAGTTAATCATGAGTGATTACTCGACAAAAATACACAGAAGAGACTAAGTTCAAAATTACAGACTTAACTACAGTGTATTGTTCAAAAGGTGTGTTTGAAAAGATTTAGAGTTCTGCAGCGGAAGAGTTCTAACTAAAGCATCCTATCTTTCAACTCAACATCAACCGTCGCCGCTCACCGTCGCTTCAACCTGCACATTTAGAATACAATGCAGGGCTAAGTACAAACGTACTTAGTGGGCACGATGCCGAAATCATAATCATAAGTATAAATAATCTGGCATTTTATAACCGTAGCGCATCGGGGTTTTGTTGAAAAGGCCCGTGCCTACTAAACATTTTTCTGACTGATTTGTATAAAGTAGCTTGCGCAAGCATTTTTAGAGTATGTTATGTTCAATCTTGACCAAAGCTAATTCACCGTGGCTGGCTACCCCTCAACAGGATACCACAAACACCACAGGTTACAAAGTGCACTAACTCTGGAAAGCACTTAGCAGCTAACTCAGAGCCGGTCGTTAGTTAACCTAGTTAGATTAACTCTAAAAGTCTGGAAAACCCGAAGGTTAACTCAGAAATCTGGAAAACACGAATGTTAACTCAGATAGGTACAAGTGAACTCACATAAAATAGTTGAAACAGTTTATGCCAAGATTATCACTTTGAAAACACAATTATCAAAGCGATAAATAATACTTTCGAGTTGTGGAAAAACCCACATTTTATGTGATATAGATAAAAGCCCACCTTAATTTACAGAACTTAAAGCAAAACTTCCAACTTCGGATCTTCCGTCCTTTCTCTACAGTTGGCTTCCTCCTTCATCGTAAAATAAACATACTTAAAAACGGGTCGTAGAAGATAATCGATTAAAAGAATCGAAAAAGGTTTTAGTTGTTTCATTCTATAGGTTTTACTAGTTTCATTTTACTTAAACGGGAACGAGACTCGTACCAATCTCGTTTAGAACTCGGAAGATCTCATACTCGACTCTCGGGTCAGTAGAGAGGGTAGTCGATAACTTAATACAATTTAAAAGATTATAAGGAACTAAGTTGGAAAGAATCACTTAGGTGATTTACGTTTTAGATCTTTAAATGATTTATGAAATTTCTCGCTTACTACTTCTTTATTTGAAAGGATAAGATACGATCTCGACTGGTTTTTATCATTAAAGGTCTTGTACTTGACTCTAGGGTCAGTAAGGAGATGTTCGTTAGATAAAACGGCTTAAACAAACGAAAGAAACTAAGTTGTGAACTAAACAACTTAGAAAACAAGAAACTGAAATTTCACTGCGCAGTCCAGTAACTCTGGAGGCTGTCCAGAACAGAGGACTTGGAAACAAAGGGTGAGCCCTGTACCATTAGAAAGCTTAGGAAGTCTAGTTCGAGCTCCAATTTACGGATCACAAATCCGATAAACAGGCTGGAAGTTATTACAGTTTCCGGCGAGGGTCGCAAAACTGCCGTGAAAACCCTAATTGTTTGATAGGTTCGCCGTATAATGTTTTAGGTTCGTTTTAAATTCTCGTGTTCAACTTTTTTAGAAACTGGACTCTCAAGGCAGTCATCACGTATCTCCGTACGTGACAAACCCCTTCTCAACTCGCTCAAAAGCACGACGTTCTAACGTCGGATTTCAACTAACAAGTACTAAACCAACAAAGAAAATTCAAACGCGTTCTAGTTCTCGACTATAACTTTAACTCATATTATATCAATTCGAAAGCTTATGACGTCAACTAGAAAGTTGTTCTAAATTTCATTATAAACAATAATATCAACTTAAAATTTTCATCCGACTTCTCGAATTTTAGTTACAACTAAATGTTTGTCTCTTATGCGATTTTTCAACGTTGTCGGATTTTATTCAAATTTTACGACGTTAAACTACGTCTAACGTGAAAATTTTCGAATTGGTGATCTTTGCCTCTTATGTTTCATTAAACATTTTCTAAAAATGTTGAGAAGGAGTCCTTCACGTAAGGGAGTAAGTGTTGACTGCCTTGAGAATCATGTTTCGCGAGAAATCGAGTACGAGAACTTAGAACGAACTTAGGAAGTTATACGTCGATTCTATCGAGCAACTAGGGTTAGCCGCGGCAGTTTTGCGACCCTTCCCAGAAACAGTAATATCTCTTAGCTCGTTTATCGGATTTGAGATCCGTAAATTAGAGCGTAAACTACACTTTCCAAGCTTTCTAACGGTATAGGGCTCATCCCCTGTTTCCAACTGCTCTGTTCTGGGCAGCCCCCAGAACTACTGCTCTTATGTGTTATTATATGGTGAAGAACTCAGTTTATATCATGATTAGGTGATCATGATATAAACTGAGAACTCAGTTTATATGGTGATCTTTGCCTCTTATGTTTCATTAAACATTTTTAGAAAATTTTCAAATAATTTCTATTATCAACTAACATGATTTACATCATGATTCCATTAACAATTCATTACTTATACTAAACATGTATAAACCCCTAATTACTCTATAAATTTCTGGTTTTATATAGATGTTAAGGGAGTGATTTTCTTCCCCAATTAACTACATTTATCCACTAATCAACCTATTATAACAACCCTTAATCAATTGCAATTCCATAATCAACTAACATACAAAAATCCCCAAATTCAATTCAAAATCCTAATTAAAATTTCACAAAAACATAGGGCTTTCAACTCTTTTTCATTCTAAACACCAATTAAACATCTACTAAGCATGAATCCATGATCAAAAGAAGAAAAACAAAAATCCTACCATTTTCCCAAAAAATTCTGCATTTACATAGGTTTTAGGATTCTTATTTTTGTTCCATTTTAATCTCCAATTATCATATCTAAAACATCTAATTTCATTATTCTAAGATCAAAACATCCATTCCAATACCTTAAAAATTTCAATCAAGATGGAAAAAGAAAAGAAAAGAAATCTAAATGGATAGAATTGTGGAGGATGGAAATACCTTAAGATTTAATGAAGAACTTAAGAGGTTGAATGGATGGATTGATGACTTGTGTGAGTTCTTCAAGCTTTGAAGGTGTCTTCAATGGTGAATGGAGAAGTGGAGAAGATGAAGATTGAGGGGAGAGAGAGAGTTGCAGCCGAGAGTTGTGAGAGAGAGAGAGAGAAAAATTGGTTTTGTCTAAGTATGTGAAATGATGAATGGTTGAACACATGGAAAGGTAGATTTAGGTGTCATTAGCTTAACAAGTCAACATGCATGTCTTACACCTAAATGGTGATGTGTTGGCTGCATGGAAGAGGTTTAGAGGATTACGGGTTTTTCCGGCGCGATCCGACGTTACGGAAAAATGAATGACGAAAAACGTTGTTCGGTACAAAATCGTCGCGATTCTATTTGACTTAAAAATTCTAACGTATGAACTTAATTACAGAATAAATTTACAAAATTTATTTTGAACAAAACTCGGGACGACATAGTCCGAGTTTCGTCCGGAAAAACATAAAAACGAACTTTCTCGGCGTGTTCGTATCGCAATTTTGTAATGGTAAAAATTAGACGGTTTTCCGTTCTTAGTTTACGAACTAAGAACTTTTCGTATGCGCTATCCCTAACTACAGTAGTCGTCTAGCTGACTTCTGTAAATTACTTTTAATAACGGATTCGACCGTTAGCCTTAGAATTCAATAATTGTAAACTTAGGCGTGCAAAGCCATTATTTAATTAACTTTAAAATTTTTAGAACGTAAGGATTTTCCGGGGTATTACATCCTACCCCCCTTGCGAAAAATTTCGTCCCGAAATTTGCTTATCCTCTATAACTGCTTGAAGTACTTCTTACTCGACGTGGCTTTCTCTTGCCTGTGATGATCTTATAATGCTATTATTATTCGTCTCGACTTGCTCTTTAACTTTTGTGCTTTTCGATCCAAGATCGCTTTCGATCTTTCCTAATAACTTTAGTTGATTTCAAGAACGACGTCTTGCTGATAGAACTTCGTGTATAAAAACGAATATACGTTACTTTTTCGAAATGAGATATACTTAAAATAAGTATTTCATAAACTTGGCGATAAAGCCATAATTATTCGTATTGGAACTATCTTTCCCAAGTTACTTACTAATTCTATAGATCTTTGTCGAAGTCTGAACTTGACATGAAACTACTGTTTCTCATTAACGGAGAAAACTTAAGGAGCTTTTATTTTCCTTCTCGATTATTAAGTTCGAATTATTGTATATACTTAAGACTTTTGTCTTCTTTAAAATTCGTTTTCTTTTGACTCGAATCTATCGAATGATCTCGATCATTTCATTGACTGCATTTGGTCCTAAATTTTTGCTTTCACCTACCTTATAGCAATAAGGCAGCTATGTAAAACTTTTCCTTCTACAAGGTCTCGTAAGTCGTAATACCTATTGTAACTTAATAGTTATTGTTATAATAATTCGGTTGTTGGCTATGTGTTCTTCAATTCGCTCTTCGGCTAATATTATCGTTCTTATCCTTAGTCGAGGCTTATCCATTGACTCGTCCTTTCTCTTGATACCTATAATCTTTCTCGTATAAGCGTTTATTCTCCAACGTTGAGATACCTAACTTTGTTGGAGTCTTACGATTCAGCGTGTCTATTTTTACTCTTAACTTTACCTAGCTGGTAATTATTTTCACAAACGTAATATCTTACTAGTTCGAGCTATCTCCTTTGTCTTATGTTAATTCCTTTGCTCGAATACACGCTCCAAATTCTTATGATCTGTGAAGATCTCATTCCTTGCACCATATAGATGATGTGTCCAAATTTTCAATGGAAGCTCTACGGCTGCAAGTTCTAAGTCGTAGGTTGGGTACTCAATTTCTTGGGGTTAACGTGTCGTGGAGCGTAAGCTATCACTTTCTCATTTTGCATTTATACCATCTTAACCTATTCTTTTTAGCATTGGTATCTACCTCGTATTCCTTGTCGTTACTGGGAGGGCTGAACCTGGGGTAGTGATCAACTTTCCCTAGGACGTCCGCGTTCCTATTTCACAATTGTCTGTATATTTATTCTTTTCCTTCTATGTAGTTGCGCCATAAGTCTTAGTAATCATAGGGAATTCCTTAATGGAAATCTCTATTTTAATTATCCAGCCTGGGAATTTCTTATTTCATTCAGATTGGTAAGCGATTTTCCATTTGAGTACTATCTCTACCTTAGCAGGAATTTATCTTAATATCTTCTGCCTACAATGTATATCCAAGAAACATTACTTCTCCATTCGAGCTTACTCTTGCTAATTTGGCATCTAACTCCCGACTCTATGCGTTCTAATACTATTCACAAGTGTTCTTCGTGTTCATCTTCATTCTTGGGTAACTGAATTTGTCATCGATAAATACTAAAATGAATTCTTTTCTAAGTCTAGGTGGAAAATTCTATTCATATGGTTCATGAATACTACGGAGCACTAGCCAATTAATGTCATAACTAAGCATTTGTAATGGTTTTATTTGGTTTGAAAGAGAATTTTGGGTATATCACCAGATTATCCTCACAATTGCATTTGTTTTCTTTTTAAGCTTATCAGTGTCTTATATTCTCATAAAAGAATATATAATTTTTTTAAGGGTTATCTTATTTAACCTTTGACAACTTATATAAAATCTCACAGAATCATCCTTCTTTGATAATAAACATCACAAATGTTTTCCATAGTGAAAACGTTTGTCTAAAGAAAATTGTCATCTAACAACTCTTGCAGTTGGATCTTAAGCTCCTCTAACTCCTTTGATACCATTTTACATAAGGCCTTTAATTTGGGAGCTGCTCATAGTTCTAAGTCGATCGTGAAACTTATACGACAATCTGGTAGTAACCCAGATATTTCATATAATTCTGTAGGCTCTCTACTCGAGTTTTTTTTTTTTTTTTAAAGAGATTTTTCTCTCGTCGTCGAGAATCGTGGTAATTCTCAAACAACTAGTCCATTTCTAAATATATATATATAGTACAGTTTATTACTTCTCAATCGATTGCTCAATGAAACTAAGGGAATAACTCTCTGAGGTCATCAACACTCCCTAAAGCGTAGTTGTTCTTATTTCAAGATTAGAGTGTTCTAGTCTTAGTCCTATAGTGTTAGAGGGTACTAGTCAAATGAATATAATGCTCTAGTATGGTCAATAGGTACTAGAAAACTGGTATAAGGTTCTAGTCCGGGTCAACAATTTTGACAGGGTAATTTTATAAGGTTCGTCCAATATCTGCCAAATCTTCCTGTCCTTCACTATGCCCCTCCTGCCTAATCATGTAAGCTCCCGCATTCTGTTGTGGTTGTAGCAGTTGTGGCTGTGACTGAAGTTGAGCTATAATCAGTGGTTGAGGCTGGCCGTGCTGAAAGGGTACCAGCATTGGGCAGTCATTACTCATATGCCCCAACATTCTACAGTTAAAGCATCTATCCATGTTCGCTAGACATACACCCTCAGGCTCCTTATCACGTCCAGCACACGCAGAAATTCCCTGTTTCTGTTTAGCCACTTGCCTTAGTTCTGGGCAATTTTTCTTAACGTTCCCTTTACGCAAACAATTGTAACAAACACTAGATTTAGCTAGACATATCCCGGGGTGTTTCTTACCACACTTAGGACAAACTGGAGAAGGGATCTTTTCTCTAGTATTTCTCTGAGTTTGGAGCTGATCGTACTGGTTAATTCCATTTGCCGTCAATAGTTCCGAGCAGTTTCTCCTAATATGTCCCTTATGTCCATAGTTGTAACAGTTGTCAGTGCCTACCTGACACACGCCTGAGTGCGATTTATCGCATCGGAGGCAAACATGAGTGTTAACCCTTACTGCGTGATTTTCCTAGATTTTCATTCCCTTGCTGCCCTTGCAGCTGTCCTAGTGGATTGTTATTCTTTCCCGGACCGATTTGTTCATTCGTCTGTGGATTATTCTTTTGCCCTACTTTCTTCCCATAGTTACTTCCTTTTCCTGGCTGGTGGAAGCCTTGCCTAATCCTATTATGTTTCCCTTGACTCTTGTGGCGCTGGTAGCACTCACTGCTACTTCCTTTCCATTTCCTTTTTTCCTTATGGTTAACCTTATTGTTGGGAAGATTTTGGGTTGAGGTCTGGTTTGGTGCCGGTGTGGACATTACTATCTTTTCCTTACTAGGCACTACTGCTTCTATTTCTTGAACTCGTTCCAGTAATTCGGCATAACTCAATCCCCCATGTCTGGCTACTGCTATTCCCAGTTTATACTTAAGTTCTCCCTGAAGCTTCCTGGCTATTTCCTCCTCAGTCTCGACTTGATCGGTTACATACTTTTCATAATATGCCTTCTTAAAACCATTCCAGGTGGTTAGAGCCACTTGTTCTACCGGCATAAGTCTTTGTCTAGTCTTCCACCAATATTTAGCTGGTCCGGTTAGCTGATACCCAGCGCATGCTAGACGTTCCTCATCACTAAGTCTAATCGGCTCAAAGATCCTCTCCATAGAACGTATCCATTGTTCGGCCTCACTTGGATTGCCAGATCCATCAAAAAATGGTGGTTTACTTCCGAAGAATAAATCCTCAATGCTATGACGTTGTGGAGATAGGGGTAGTGAAAAGGTTGCTGGGTGTTTTTGCCTTTCCTCGCTTACACGTTGTTCTTGACCTCTATCAGGTCCTCTAAGATTTTCAGGTCCTCTTTGATCGTTAACAGCTCTCAGCGACATTTTTAAAACTGTAAGATACAAAATTTTTTCTTATTAGCACTTGTTTTTAAATCTTCATTTTCTCACTAACCCTTTTTCCTTTCCCTCTTAATACTTTCACATAAGCGAGAATAACAAATTTTTAACTTTGACTCTATTTCTTTCAACTTTTAACCTCCAAGGTTAAATTAAACTCTCGTTACACGAGTTTTAGTTGATATTCTGGTTTAGTTATACGATTCATAAGAAACTTCTTGTGACTAAAACCCTCTCATGGTTTATGTATATTATATATATATACTTCAAAAAGGGTTATGTTAGTTTTGCCTTCAACAAGGACTTATACTAATTAGACTAAAACGAGTCTAAGCTAGGCTAATTGCCTACGCGTACAGAATGCACTAACATATTGCATTATCGTACTACTGGAAGTACTAGAATGGAAACGATTCATAAAATATTTGTATCCGTTGGAGTACTACAAAACTATCTAGTTACTGATTCGACTATGTACAACTAAAGGCTACTATGCTACTATGCGTCTCTGACGCCTAGCTTAACAAACTACAGTCGAGTCACTAATGCCCACCATGGCCTAATCTTCCTCGGGGTCCTTGTCCGGATTCTCATCCGAATCCTCATCAGTGTCCTCTTCCGGATCCTCATCCGGGTCCTCATCGTCTGACTCTGAACCGAAAGCAAACTGGAGTGCCTCGTCAACCCTCAAAGTAGTGCCATCTGCAACTGTAAGTGATGGTGGTGCAGGCACATCTGAAACTGTCATCTCTGAATCTGAAACCGGGTAGTCCCAGCAGGTCACTGATGCCCGCTTCTTCAGAGGCAGCAGGTGGTCGGGAAGTGAACCGGACTCGTACTCCTTTCTAGAATGGACCCTGGACGGTCCTGCCTCAAACTCAGCCCGAACTCTGGCCAACTCCGCGCAAATCTCATCAAGGGGTCTGTAAGATGATGGAAACTGTAACAGGGCGGCTGTGTCTAAATACTCTGGTCCTGACTGAAATGGTCCCTGAACTCTCATAGAAGGCTCATGCTGAAAAGGGGCGGGTAACCCTAGGCCATCCGCTGTCTCTGTAACCAATTCCCTTGTGCCCTCACTGGGTACCATCACTGAAGGGATCTCCAACTGTGCAATCATCTCTGGACCTATCTCATCGTGCTCTGACTCTGAATCTACCGGAAAGTGAGTGTAGGGAGGATGCGCTTGAACAGGATATGCTGTTATGTGTCTGCTCTCGAAGAAACGCTTGTGTATCTCCAAGGCGAATCCATTGTAATTACCTGTCAGCTCTATATCGTCGTCAAACATCCCAAGGTAGAACCACGCCGTGTCATGTGCCCAACCACGCCATTCCTCTGGTAGACAGCTAACCAAGTCAAGTATAGCCTGACTCTATGGAATAGTATGCCGGACTGGATAATAAACTGACGAGAAGTAACTAATCCTCTGTCCTACGTCGTGTCTCGGGTCTGCCTCAAAATCTCTATACCTATCTAATAACTGATCTGCCCAAGTACGCTGTGGCGGGGACTGATTCTCTGAAGCCGTGTCACTACTGGAAGTCATCCTACAAAGTGTTTTAAGAAACACGGATCAGTAACGGTAAGATGATACCTTATCTTACGGAAAATCTTAAATTACAAAATGAATACTCCTTATTCAATTGTAATATTACCACACTTAATCTAACAACTTATTTTAGACATTTAGCAATTTCACAGAAAATTGCTCTCGTACTCACAATATATAGAAATAGAATTTCAAGGTTTTATTCCCATTCTTATCTCATTCTTTTAATTTCTTACTTTAATTCCTTATTTTCTTTCATTAATCCTTATCTCTTTCTCAAGGAAAAATTTCTTATCGATTCTCATTTATTAAAAACAAAGCACGTATACTTTGTTCATGTTACTTATGCAAAAGTAACATTCATTTACAAAAGACTTTGTTGTTTACTAATCATAATACTCATACGTGTCGTATTCTTTGTTTAAGGACGAAGTATAAAAATATAAATTCCCAACGGAGAAATGGAATATATCCTAAGAATAACTTTTTAGAACAAGTTCTATTTGTCAATGCTAAAATCGAGTGGTCGTTAAAAATTTAATCAAGCTTCGCGCTTGACTCCTAATAGTAAAACAATTCTCTTCGCAAAATTCGAACAAGGCGAACACTACAAAAATGAAACGAAAAGAAAAAGGGAATGACGTCGTTATAAGTTACTTATACATTAGTAACATTCGTCTCTTTAAACCACTTATACCATATTAAAAAGGCTTTACTAGCGGGGCATAAGACCCATATTACTAAGTTTCTTATTATGTGGGTTGATCAAGTCCACATAACAGTCCCTCAATCATATGGAACTTCTGTCTCGCTCTATTGATTACTTCATACAGATTTTACTTTTCTAAATCGAGCAGCAATTTCTCGAATTGCACACACAACTACTTCTTAAAAAGAAATCTTTGGAAACTCTCCAATTTAGCTCGGAATACTCAATCTTCTAGAGGAAGATTCAATTTTAAGCTACTCGAATACTTGAACGACTCCTAATAAGTTAAACAAAGTCATCTCCAAAAGACTTTGTTCATGCCCTTACAACTAAGGTAACATTCGGCTCTTTCGTTTATTTCAAATTATCCTTCTTGTTTCAACCTTTTCTCGAATAATTTGGAGTCACGTTTTTCTCACACGTCTATTTGTTTCTTCCATTCCTTTCATACATATTTACCTTCGAGGAAAATGAAATAAATTTTGATAAAATAATTATTCGAGAAACAAATAATTACACGAAAGCAATGGAAGAAACAAATAGACGTGTGAGAAAAATGTGACTCCAAATTATTCGAGAAAAGGTTGAAACAAGAAGGATAATTTGAAATAAACGAAAGAGCCGAATGTTACTTTAGTTGTAAGGGCATGAACAAAGTCTCTTGGAGATGACTTTGTTTTACTTATTAGGAGCCGTTCAAGTATTCGATTAGCTTAAAATTTGTATCTCCCTTGAGAAGATTGAGTATTCCGAGCTAAATTGGAAAGTTTCCAAACATTCCTTTTTAAGAAGTAGTTGTGTGTGCAATTCGAGAAATTGCTACTCGATTTAGGAAAGTAAATTCTGTATGAAGTGATCGATAGAGTGAGACAGAAGTTCCATGTGATTGAGAGACTGTTATGTGGACTTGATCAACCCACATAATAAGAAACTCAGTAATATGGGTCTTATGCCCCGCTAGCAAAACCTTTTTAGTATGGTATAAGTGGTTTAAAGAGACGAATGTTACTTACGTATAAGTAACATGTAACGACGTCGTTCCTTTTCTTTTCGTTTCATTTTTGCAGTGTTCGCCTTGTTCGAACTTTGCGAAGAGAATTGTTTTACTATTAGGAGTCAAGCGCGAAGCTTGATTAAATTTCTAACGACCGCTCGATTTTAGCGATGACGACTAGAACTTGTTCTAAAAAGTTATTCTTAGGATATATTCCATTTCTCTTTTGGGAATTTATATTTTTATATACTTCGTCCTTGAACGAAGGATACGACTCGTATGAGTATTATGAGTAGTAAACGACAAACTCTTTTGTAAACGAATGTTACTTTTGCATAGGTGACGTGAACAAAAGTCGGCGTGCTTTGTTTTAATAAATGAGAATCGATAAGAAATTTTTCCTTGAGAAAGAGATAAGGATTAATGAAAGAAAATAATAATGAATTAAAGTAAAAAATTAAAGAATAGGATAAGAAATGGGAATAAAATCTTGAAATTTTATTTCTATATATTGTGAGTACGAGAGATTCCTTGTGAAATTGCTAAATGTTTAAGATAAGTTTGTAAGATTAAGTGTGGTGATATTACAATTGAATAAGGAATATTCATTTTGTAATTTAAGATTTTTCATAAGATAAGATATCATCTTACTGTTACTGATCCGTATTTCTTAAAAACTTCGTAGGATGACTTCCAGTAGTGACACGGCTTTGGAGAGTCAGTCCCCGCCACAGCGTACTTGGGCAGATCAGTTATTGGATAGGTATAGAGATTTTGAGCCAAACCCGAGACACGATGTAGGACAGAGGATTAGTTACTTTTCGTCAGTTTATTATCCAGTCCGGCATACTATTCCAGAGAGTCAGGCTATACTTGACTTGGTTAGACGTCTACCAGAGGAATGGCGTGGTTGGGCACACGACACGGCGTGGTACTACCTTGGGATGTTTGACGACGATATAGAGCCAACAGGTGATTACAATGGATTCGCTTTGGAGGTACACATGCGTTTCTTCGAGAGCAGACACATAGCAGCATATTCTGTTCAGGCGCATCCTCCCTACACTCACTTTCCGGCAGATTCAGAGTCAGAGCATGTTGAGATAGGTCCAGAGATGATTGCACAGTTGGAGATCCCTTCAGTGATGGTACCCAGTGAGGGCACAAGGGAATTAGCAGCAGAGACAGTTGATGGATTAGGGTTACCTGCTCCTATCCTACCCGAGCCTCCTGCGAGAGTTCAGGAACCATTCGAGATAGGATCAAAGTACTTAGACACGGACGCAGAGCTTACCGGCCCTGTTACAATTACCATCCTCATACAGACCCCTTGATGAGATTTGCGCGGAGTTGGCCAGAGTTCGGGCTGAGTTTGAGGCAGGACCGTCTAGGGTCCATTCTAGAGAGGAGTACGAGTCCGGTTCACTTCCCGACCACCTGCTGCCTCCAAAGAAGCGGGCATCAGCGACCTGCTGGGACTACTTGGTTTCAGATTCAGATATGACAGTTTCAGACGTGCCTGCCCCACCATCACTTACACTTGCAGATGGCACTACTTTGAGGGTTGACGAGGCACTCCAGTTTGCTTTCAGTTCAGAGTCAGACGATGAGGACCCGGATGAGGATCCGGACGAGGACCCCGAGGAGGATTAGGCCATAGTGGGCAGTGGTGACTTGACCGCAGTTTGTTGAGCAAGACGTCAGAGACGCATAGTAGTATAGTAGCCTTTTGTTATGTACATAGTCGGATCAGTAACTAGATAGTTTTGTAGTACTCCATCGGATACGAAATTTTGTGAATCGTTTCCGTTCTAGTACCTCCAGTAGTACGGTAATGCAAGATGTTAGTGCATCCTGTACACGTAGGCAGTTAGCCTAGCTTAGACTCGTTGTAGTCTAGTTTTGTATAAGTCCTTGTTAAAGGAAAATCTAATATATTCTTTTTGATGTATATGTAATATACATGACCCATGAGAGGGTTTTGGTCACAAGAAGTTTCTTATGAATCGTATAACTAAACCAGAATGCCAAGTGAACTCGTGTAACGAGTGTTTAATTTAACCTTGGAGGTTAAAAGTTGAAAGAAATAGAGTCGAAGTTAATTTGTTATTCTCATTTACGTGAAAGTATTAAGTGGGAAAAGAAAAGGGTTAGTGAGAAAATGGAGGCTTAAAAGCAAGTGCTAATGAGAAAAAAATTTGTATCTTATAGTTCCAAAAATGTCGCTGAGAGCTGTTAACGATCAAAGAGGACCTGATAATCCTAAAGAGTCTGATAGAGGTCAAGAGCAATGTATGAGAGAGGAAAGGCAAAAACACCCAGCAACCTTTTCACTTCCCCTATCTCCGCAACGCCATAGCATTGAGGATTTATCCTTCGGAAGTAAACCACTATATTTCGATGGATCTAGTAATCTGAGTGAGGCCGAGCAATGGATACGTACTATAGAGAGAATCTTTGAGCCGATTAGACTTAGTGATGAAGAGTGCCTAGCATGTGCTGGGTATCAGCTATCAGGACCAGCTAAATATTGGTGGAAGACTAGACAGAGAATTATGCCGGTAGAGCAAGCGGCTCTAACCACTTGGAATGATTTTAAGGTGGCATATTATGATAAGTATGTATACAACCAAGTGGAAACTGAGGAAGAAATAGCAAGGAAACTTCAGGGAGAACTTAAGTATGAACTGGGAAAGTAGTAGCCAGACAGGAAAGATTGAGTTATGCTGAACTACTAGAACGAGTCCGAGAAATAGAGGCAGTAGTGCCTAATAAGGAAAAGATGGTAATGTCCACACCAGCACCAAATCAGACCCCAACCCAAAAGCTTCCCAACAATAAGGTTAATCATAAGGGTAAAAGGAAATGGGAAGGAAGTAGTAGTGATTGTTACCAGTCCCACAACAAGCAAGGGAAACAGAATAGGGCTCGGCAGGGTTTCCACCAGCCAGGAAAAGGAAGTAACTATGGAAGGAAAGTAGGGCAAAAGAATAATCCACATAGAAATGAACAATCCGGTCAAGGCAAGAGAAACCATCTACTAGGACAGCTGCAAGGGCGGCCAAAGAACGGTAACCAAGGAAAAATCACTAATCCAGATTACCCTAAGTGTAATAAGGAACACCCCGGTGTTTGTTTAGCAAACACTAGTGTTTGCTTCAACTGTGGACGTAAGGGGCATGTTAAGAGGGATTGTCCTGAGCCGTGGCAAGCAGTAGAACATAAACGAGAATTTTCTATTTGTTTTAGATGTGGTAAGAAGCATGAGGGTGTGTGTCTAGCAAACACGGATAAATGTTTTAATTGTGGGCAGACGGGACATATAAGGAGGAGTTGTCCGACGCTGCTTCGGACGGCAAAACCAAATCAGTACGGCCAGCTTCAACCATCAAATACCATTCAAGTCCAGTCACAGCCACAGCTGATGCAATCACAACAAAATGCAGGAGCGTACATGATTAGACAGGAGAGGCATAATGAAGGATAGGGAGAATTGACAGGTGTTGGACGAACCTTATAAAATTACCCTGTCAAAAGTGTTGACCAATACTAGAACTTTATGCCAGTTTTCTAGTACCCTTTTGACCATATAGGGCTAAGACTAGAACGCACTAAATGTGAAATTAGAACAACTACGCTTTAGGGAGTGTTGATGACCTCAGAGAATTATTCCCTTAGTTACGTTGAGCATAGAATCTAGATAGAGCTCGCAGTTTGTCAATCCTTAGTCTCTTTGGGCATAGAATTTTATTTAGGGTCTTTCTATTAGAACATAGAAATCGATTGGGAAGTAATAAAATGTACGATATATATATATAATTTCAGAAATGGACTAGTCGTTTGAGAATTACCACGATTGTCGACAACGAGAGGAAAATCTCTTTCAAAACCTCGAGTAGATAACCTAAAGAAGTATGTGAAATTTCAACGGGCATACCGATAATGTCCGCCCTATAAGCCAAGATGTCGATAAAAAAGAAAGATATGACAACCTATCTCATATACCTAATTAAAGATCCAGGAGCCAAGAAGATCATTCACACGTGAGCGTCGTGAATGAATATGAAAATGGCTTTTCAGAAATATTATTTGATTTATCACCAGATTGTCGCGTAGGTTTCAAGATCGACTTAGAGCTGCGAGCAGCTCCCAAATCAAAGGTCTTATGTAGAATGATATCGAAGGAGTTAGAGGAGCTTAAGATCCAACTGCAAGAGTTGTTAGATGACGATTTCTTTAGACAAACGTTTTTACCATGGAAAACATTTTAGATGTTCATCATCGAAGAAGGATGATTCTGCAAGAATGTATATCGGCTGTCAAAAGTTAAATAAAGATAACCCTTAAGAATAAGTATTCTTTTATGAGAATAGAAGACCCCTGATAAGCTTAAAAGGAGCAAGTACAATTGTAAGGATAGACTTAAAGTCTAAGCATCACTAGTTAGAGGATAAACTGGTGATATACATAAAATTTTCTTTCGAACCAGATAAAACCATTACGAGTGTTTAGTTATGCCGTTTAGTTGGCTAGTGCTCCGTAGTATTCATGAACCACATGGATAGAATTTTCCACCTAGACTTAGAAAAGAATTCATTTTAGTATTTATCGACGACAATTTCAGTTACCCTAAGAATGAGGATGAACACGAAGAACACTTGCGAATAGTACTAGAAACGCCTAGAGTCGAGAAACTAGATGCCAAGTTCAGAAGAGCAAGTTCGAATGAAGAAGAAATGTTTCTTGGATATATAGTGTCGACAGAAGATGTTAAGATAGATTCATGCCAAGGTAGAGGCAGTACTCAAATGATAAATCGCCTACCAGTCTGAATGAAATAAGAAGTTTCCCAGGTTGGACAGTTATAATAGAGGTTTCCATTAAGGAATTTTCTATAATTACTAAGACTTATGACACAACTACATAGAAGAAAAGAATAAATGTACAGACAATTGTGGAATAGGAACGCAGACGTTCTAGGAAAAGTTGATCATTACCCCAGGTTCAGCCCTCCCAGAGACGACAAGGAATACGAGATGGATGCTAACGCTACAAAGAACGAGATAGGATGGTATAAATGCAAAATGAGAAAGTGATAGCTTACGCTTCACGACACATTAACCTTACGAAATTGAGTATTCAACCTACGACTTAGAGCTTGCAGCCGTAGAGCTTGCATTGAAAATTTGGATACACCATCTATAAGGTGCAAGGGATGAGATCTTCACAGATCATAAAGATTTGGAGCGTGTATTCGTGCAAAGGAATTAACATAAGACAAATAAGATGGCTCGAACTAGTAAGATATTATGATTGTGAAAATAATTACCATCTAGGTAAAGCTAAGGGTAAAAATAGATACGCTGAGTCGTAAGACTCCAATTAAGTTTAGATATCTCTACGTTGGAGAAGAAACGATTATACGAGGATTCGAGAAGATGGATATAGAGATGCATGATGCATCAACATCGATCGCAGAGCAAATAGCGACATTAGTAATTATACCAAATTGCGAGAAAAATTATAAGTATCTAGAGAAAGGACGAGTCAATGGATAAGCCTCGACTAAGGATGAGAATGAATAAACCAGACAGCGACTCTGAAGCAATGAGTTTTGTGATAGAAATTTAAGAGTGGACTTAGTAATTCCGATGAGAATGAATTTAAGAATTAAAAAAAGGATTTTCAGTGGAATAGAGTGAAACGAGACGTTGTTTCGTTGATAGAAAGATGTTTAGTTTATTAGTAGGAGAAAGTTTTTCCCGAACAACTATACGAGTTGTTACAACCATTAGGTATTTCAGAATGGAAATGGAAGGTTATAGTTACGGTTTTATGACAACGGGATTCTTGAAAGACACAAGGCAGAAAGGTTAGATACCAAACTTAACTTTAGTACCGTTTCTCACCTCCAGTTGAATGGACAGTCCGAGAAAACGATTCAGATACTCGTTGATGTGCTAAGAACGATAATATTAGCCGCAGAGTGAAATGGAAGAACACTTAGCCAACAACCGAATTATTATAACAATAATTATTAAGCTATGATAGGTGTTACGCCTTATAAGACTTTGAAGAAAAAGAAGTTTTAGATAGCTGCCTTATTGTTATAAGGTAGGGGAAAGAAAGAACTTAGGACCAGATACGGTCAGTGAAATGATCGAGATCATACGATAGATTCGAGTCAGAATAAACGAGCTTAAAGAAGAAAAAATTCTTAAATATATACGACAATTCGAACTTAATAATCGAGAAGGAAAATAAAAGCTCCTTAAGATTTCTCCGTTAATGAGAAACCTTAGTTTCATGTCAAGTTCAGACTTCGATAAAGATTTAAATAATTAGCAAATAACTTGGAAAGGATAGTTTCCAATACGAGTAGTTATGGCTTTATCGCCAAGTTTATGGAATGCTTATTTTTAAGTGTATCTCATTTTGAGAAAGTATGTACGTTCGATTTTTATAACACGAAGTTCTATCAGCAAGACGTCGTTCTTGAAATCGACTTAAGTTATTTGGAAAAGACGAAAACGATCTTGGATCAAAAAGCACAAAAGTTAAGGAGCAAGTCGAGACGATTAGTAATAGCGTTATAAGATCATCACATGCAAGAGGAAGCCATGTGAGAATTCGGAAAAGAGTTGAGTAAGAAGTACTTCAAGCAGTTAAAGAGGATAAGCAAATTTCGGGACGAAATTTTTCGCAAGGGGGGTAGGATGTAATACCTCGGAAATTCTTTACGTTCTTAAAAAAAAATTAAAGTTATTAAAATAAATGGTTTTGCACGCCTAAGTTTACGATTTTAAATTCTAAGACTAACGGTCGAATCCGTCTCCAAAAATATATTACGGAAGTCAGCTAGACGACTACTGTATTTAGGGTTAGAATTTTTGGACGAATCGGATCGTGACGATTTTGCGTCGAGCTACGTTTTTTTTCGTCGTCCGATTTCCGTAACGTCGTATCGCGTCGGAAAAGCGCGTATTTTCCCTCCCTTCCCTCTCTTAACCGATTTCTCTCTCTTTTTAGCAAGATAGTTCTTTTCTTTTATATAGTATTACTTTTTTACCTACTACTATTCAAACACTATTCACTTTACACCTTTAACCTAAGTATATATAACCTTGTTATATCATAAAATCTCTCATCTCCTCCCTCCCTCATGTCTCACGCAAGCACCCTCCTCTCTCTCTCCCATCTTCATCTTTTTCTCCATTGTTGAAGAAAGCTCCAAGTTCTTGAAGGAGAAATCACACAAGTCATCATCCAACCATCAAAACCTATTACTTCCTTTGTTAAATCTCAAGGTATTCATCTCCTCCATGTTTCTATCCAATTGGATTCCCCTTCTTTTTATTTTCTTCTTGGATCGAAAATTTAGGGATGATGAACTAGATGTTTTGATCTTGGATTAGTTAAATTAGATGTGTTAGATGTGTTAATTAGGGATTAAAATTTGATGAAACCAAGAACCCTAATTGCTATGAGAATACCGAAATTTTAGGGCTTTTTGTAGGATTTTTGGAATTCTTCAATTGATGTTAAATTCATGCTTAAGAAGTGTTTAATTAGTGATTAGAACCAAGAGAAATCGAAAGCCCTTTGTTTGATTGAAATCGATTTAGGGTTTAGGGTTTGAAATTGGGGATTTTGCATGTTAATGTGTAATTGGACTTGAATTGATTAATTGATGTTATAATAGGATGATTAAGAGTTAAATGGTGTTGATTAATGAAGAAAATCACTCTCTTAATCCATGAGTTAAAACCGAAAATAAGTAGAAATTAGGGGTTTTCATGTGTTTGATTTAGATGATGTTTGGTTGATGGAATAAGGTTGTAATTGATATTAATTGTTGATAGGAATTTATTTGAGAATTTTCTAAAATTATTTTGTGGGGTGTAAGAGACGAAGAACTCGTCGTAAGTTGAAATACAGTGTTGATGTGAAGTGATTATAGGCATGAAAGGGATTCTAGTTAGATGTTGTTTAATGACGTAAAATTTGAACGAAATCCGGCAACTTTGAAATTTGTGTAAGAGACAAACCACTAGTCGTAACTAATAACCGAGAAGTCGAATGGGAATTCTAACTTTATAATATTGTTTATGATGGACTAAGGTATAATTTTGTAGTTGACGTCATGAGCTTTCGAGCTATTATAGTATGAGTTAAAGTGATAGTCGAGAACTAGAACGAGAAATTGATAACTTGTTTTGGTTTAGTACTTGATAGTTGGAAGCCGACGTTTAGAACGTTGTGCTATTGGGCGAGTTTTGAGAAGGAGTTCATCACGTACGGGAGTACGTGATGACTGCCTTAAGAGTAAAGCTTCATGAGAAATCGAATACGAGAACTTAGAACGAACCTAAGAAGTTTAACGTTGAAATCTATCGAGCAACTAGGGTTATTCGCGGCAGTTTTGCGACCCTTGCCGAAAACTGAAATATCTCCTAGCTCGTTTATCGGATTTGCGATCCGTAAATTGAAACGTAGACAAGACATCACAAGCTTTCCAACGGTACAGGGCTCATCCCCTGTTTCCAGATCCCCTGTTCTGGGCACTCCCCAGAGTTACTGCTTTGCACAGTGAATTTTCAGATTTCATTCTTCTAAGTTGTTTTGTTCGCGACTTAGTTTCTTTCGATCGTTTAAGCCGTAATAACTTGACGAATATCTTCCTACTGACCCTAGTGTCAAGAAAGGAGCCTTGAGTGCTAAACGAGACGAGACCTCATCTCGTATCAGTTAAAGTAAGGAATGTTAGTTAAGCGAGAATTTGTCCAAGTCGTATAATGAACTAAAACGTAATTTTTCCTAAATTGATTCTTTCCAACTTAGTTTCTTATGATCTTTTAAGTCATATTAAGCTATCGACTACCCTCTCTACTGACCTAAGAGTCGAGTATGAGACCTTTCGAGTTCTAAACGGGATTTGTTCGAGTCTCGTTCCCGTTTAAGTAAAATGAATCTAGTAAGCGTGCAATTGCCTAAAGAAATGAAAAGACTAAAAACCTATTCGAATTTCTTGATCGATTATCTTTTACGAATCGATTTTAAGTGTTATTTTTTTACGATGAAGGAGGACGCCAGCAGTAAGGAAAGGACGGAAGATCAGGAGATCGGAAGCTAGTGCTTTTTAGTTCTATATTACAAGGTGGGCTTTTATATATATGAAATAAAACGAGCAATGCTCTAAAACCTTTTTTTATCGCTTTGATATCTGTGTTTTCAAGTGATAATCATGGCATAAACTGTTTAAATATTTTATGTGAGTTCTCTTGTACCTATCTGAGTTAACCTTCGGGTTTTCCAGATTTATTAGTTAACGATCGGCTCTGAGTTAGGTGCTAAGTGCTTTCCAGAGTTAGTGCACTTTGTAACCTGTGGTGTATGTGATATCCTGTTGAGGGGTACCAGCCACGGTGAATGAGTTTTGGTCAAGATTGAACGTAACATACAAGAAAAATGCTTGTACAAGCTACTTTATACAAATGAGTCAGAAAATGTTTAGTAGACACGGGTCTTTTTCAACAAAACCCCGATGTGCTACGATTATGAGATGCATGATTATTTATACTTATGAATATGTTTTCGGCTACGTGCCCACTAAGTACTTTTGTACTTAGCCCTGCATATGTTTTCTAAATGTGCAGGTTGAAGCGATGGAAGCGGCGAAGGTTGAATAAAGTTGTCATAGGAAAACTTTAGTTAGTATGGACCATTTTTCCGCTGCAGAACTCTAGTATTTTGATGAACATATATGTAATCACTGTAGACTAAGATCTGTCTTATAACTTAGTTTATCCATCGTGTACTTTCAGTCGAGTAATCCTTCGAGAATTACTCTTCCTTTTGTAATTAGAGTCTTGTTCACATAATATATGTTGTCTTTTATGTATGTATGTTCAGTTAGTCCCCTTCTTCCCCGCTTCCTTAATCCAACCCCAGTCGCACCCCGGCTTCTGCCGTCCCTCGGGATCTAGGGCTGTGACATTATTACCCACTAAAAATCTGAATATTAAATAATTAAATATCAAATAGAAAATTTAACTAAAATTAATTTCAAAGAAAAGTACTACATACTAACAAAATTTTAGAACATAATATAAATAGAAAATTTAAAAATAAATATCAAAATAAAGTACTACTTAGTAACAAAATCTACGATGAATCAATTAACATATTCCTCCATCGTATGTAAAGTACTAAAATTTCCAGTTGAATGAGATCATAAAATAACAAAAAAAAAAATGATTAAATAGTCAATATCTCATACGGTATTTGAATAAATTATTAGAAAATTAATATTTATACTAATATTTATAATTCTACGATAAACTATACATATAATATTTTTTATCATATATATATATAAATATATATATATATATATATATATATATATATATAAATGGGTTTGGGTAGCGGGTATCCGGATGTAATTACCCAAACCCGTCGCAGGTTTTCATGTTTCTATCCAATTATTGGGACCCCACCAAAATCACAAAAAATAAGGATCAACCTAGGTCTATGGAGACCCCTATTCTGAATGCTCTAAGATTCAATCCTACTCTCAACCCTCATCACTATGCCGCACATGTTTACTGCGTGCATATTAAATTTTCAATCCTGATCCTAACAAATAAATCATGCTCTACTTAAATCATTCATCACTCTGTATCTATCTCATGTCTAAAGAAAAGAGTTGAGCCTAACCTGTATTTGCAAGAATTGTGCTCCACAAAGCTGTCTTCCTCAGTCCTCCAACAAATTAAATTAAGAGAAGGTCTCCCCTGCGACTTGCCGCCTACCATGCGACCGAATCCGGGTTGGGTTGACCTAGTCAACTTGGGTTTGACCCGTTGATCGGTCAATTTTTTCTTTTCGATTTTTTTTTAATTTCAGTTTTTTTTCGCGACTCCACCTTCAGCTCCAATTTTACGGTTCCGCCTTCGCTCCGATTACTAATATAAGGACAATCGTCGGACAACAATTTAGACTTTTTCGACTCGCTCTAAGGCCTTTGACTCCCCTCGCTCAAATCTTGACCAAAGAAGAAGCGGCAAACAAAAAAACGAAGAGGCAAACAAAAAAAGAGGGAAAAGTGATTTAGAAATGAAAAAAAATTCTGAAAATAAAAAAGTAAAAAAAAATCGAAAAAAAGCAGGAGCGTGCACCCCACGCGGCCCGCGTGGGTGAGGCGCGTGCACCACACACACCCCACGCATGGTCGCATGGGGTGCGGCAGGTCTTATACAAGTTATTGCCTTAAATTAAATATCTTCTTTATTTTTTTTTGGGCCCCAAATGCTTTCTTTTCGAGCACCTAAAATCCACAACAAATAAATAGTTGCAGCCAAATCAAAGAAAACCGAAAATCTTAACAAACATATTCTACGTATTGATATTAGAAAATATATGTAGCAAATTAATCAAAATAGAAGTAGGATGGAAGTCAAACCTTATAAATAAGTTTATTTTAAATTACCTATTAACTAACTTCACAATGGAAAAAATCTCTACATAATTATAAGTCTATTTTAATTAATTTGCTAAACTAAACCATTTAACGATCAAAGAACCTTCTGCCGAATCAACACTCAACAGACAATGAGTAATCACCTCCAAAGTAAAATACTGTAAAGGCATAAATAGTTGTGTATTTAATAGATGCTATCAACCAACACAATAATTTATACAAATTATAATATAACGTACCAAACTACTGAGCTCGAAAATAATCTAATGAAATTCAGATAATTTATATCAATCTTATTTATTTTACCTTAACTAACAAAAACTATCAAACACCCCTTTAATATCTTTCCAGAAATTAGTAGCTTTGCAAAGGTGTTTGACATCATCATAGAAAAATGATAACTAAATAAGAAATCCTTATACATTAATAATTAATTCACTTGATACCACCAACAATCACGTCCTCATTCACTTGATAACTACGTAGTATTACTTTTTTAATTAAAAACAACATTTTTGATAGGAAACGAGGAAAGAATTAAAAAACATCAATTAAGTGAACCATAAGAACTTGAAAATAGTAAGAGTCACACCAATAGATTGGTGAGAACATACCACAAACCTTGAGCGTTTTAATCATATTTACTTTTAATTTGTCAAACACAATTAAATTCTGCAAGATAATCTAATAAACATATTAAAAGTAAATATGATTAAAACGCTCAAGGTTTGTGGTATGTTCTCACCAATTCTATTGGTGTAACTCTTATTATTTTCACGCAACATTGATGGAAGCGATGATCGATCAACAACATTATTCTTACTTTAGGAGAAGCAAAACTGATGGCAGAAAAAGAACACTACATCCGATATTATGTATAATATTGATCATTTTTTTTTATCATATATAATATTATATTATATTACTTAGATTCATCCATAGATAGACTAATTACATCAATTACAATTAGTAAGAAATAAATCATTACGAGGTAAATTTGATTCTCATAAAGAAAAACTTTATTATAGCCAAAAGAAAAAAAGATTGTACAATATTATATTACATCATTGCCTTTAATTTAGATAATATAATAAAAATATTTTGGGTAAAATAAGTTTTGTAAAACAAAACTCTTTTTATATAAATATAGATGGTGCTCTAATTCAGATTCGAGGGAAACAAACACTTCTCTCTCTAATTCTCCCCCTGAAACACAAGCACATGTCAATAATTCAAAAAACTTTTGCTAGCTATTAATTTCTGATATCTTATTTCTTCAAGATGATACTTTAAGGTTGTGAATTTATTTAATTGAGGCCGAAATAGTTTAAGCCTAAATTGGATGATAATAAAACTTGTGTATCCTATTGTTCTATGACAAGACCAGATTTCCTTTCCGATGATGATAAGCTAGATGTCGATTATATTTGAGATTGTTAACGAAAGTTTTATTATGTTTTAATTTATGTACGTACGAATAATTAACGAATTTAGAAAAAGATTGTCTGCAATCTAAATTAGTGTGACCTGAGAGTGTAATGTGGCATTTCCTATCTTTTTTTTCTTTTTTGAAATTTCCTGAGATATACTCCTTCCGTCAATAATATTGTTATATATTAGTGACACGAATCTTGACCCATAAGTTCTTTCCTAGTTTGACTAGGACTAGGGCTTTATATTGTGTTATTATAAATAGGTGTTCTCCTATTGTAATTTGGATCTCATATTTGATCCGTTTATCCCCATTAGTGAAATCTTCTCCTCTGCCCGTGGTTTTCTCCCAATTTGAATTTCCACGTAAATCTTGTGTTCTTTTCGTTCATGTTTTTGGTTTCTACTTGTCTTATATTCATAAAAAGTGGTATCAGAGCTTAGGTTTTGACCTGGGGCTACGATGACAAGTATGAAGTACGATATTCTGCTGTTGGATCGCAACACCAGATTTTCGCTATGGCAGGTGAAGATGCACGCTGTGCTCGTCTACATGGATTTGGACTAGACTTTGCTGGGGTTTGAAAAGATGCCCAATTCATGGACAGACAAGGACAAGAAAAGGAAGGATCGTAATATAAATCTGCATCTATCAAATCAGATATTGTAGGATGTTTTGAAGGAGACCACTGCTGCCGGTCTCTAGCTGAAGTTGGAGCAACTTTGTATGACTAAGAGCCTTACCAGTAAGTTGCAACTGAAGCAACATTTGTACTTTCATCACATGGCAGAAGGTACGTCTCTAGAAGAGCATATTACTGATTTTAAAGAAATTGTTGGTGATTTTGAAGCTTTGGATGTTAAGTATGATGATGAGGATTTGGCTTTGATGTTATTATGTTTGCTGCCTGCATTGTATAATACGTTTGTATAGCTGTGATACTGTTACTCTTGATGAGGTTTTTGATGCTTTATTTTCCAAAGAAAAGATGAAGCAGGTTGTTAGTGGTTCTGATACCTCGGCAGAGGGTTTGTTTGTTCGTGGAAGGCCACAAGACAAAAGTAACGGTGAAAGGAAGAAAGGGAAAGCGAGATTTAAATCTCGCAATCTTGAGTATAAATGTAACTACTGCAAACAGCCCGGGCATTTCAAAAATGAATGTCCGAAATTGGAGAAGAAAAACAAGAAGGCTGGCGATAATGCATCTTGGAATCAGAAACAAAAAGAGAATAGAGCAAGTTACAAGGGAAACGAAATTGTTGAGACCGACCTTGCCAATAGAGATTGCAGCGATGGTGAACTCTTTATTGCTTCTGATTTTAGCACACGACCTCATGACGAATGGGTTATGGATTCAGGCTGCACATTCCATATGACTCCCAACCGCTACTTGGTTTTGTCATATGTAACAGAAAGAGGTGTTATGCTTATGGGAAATGATTCTTCTTGCAAGGTTACGGGTATTGGAACAGTTAGAATCAAGATGTTCGATGGCGTGATCCGCACGCTTGGAAAGTAAGACATGTTCCTGAATTGAAGAGAAATTTGATCTCACTTGGTACTCTCGATTGTAAAAGGGTACAAGTATTTTGGTGAAGGTGGAGTTATGAAGGTCAGCAAAGGCTCTCTGGTTGTGATGAAAGGAAAAAGAAAGACTGGGAAATTATATGTCTTGCAGGGCACTACACTTACTGGAGCTGCAGCCATTGTTGCCTCATCGTCTGACAGTCAGCTGATTACTCGATTGTGGCATTTGCGACTTGGCTACATGAGTGAGAATGGAATGATTGAGCTGAGCAAGCGAGGACTACTTGATGGGTAGAAAATCAGCAATACGAACTTTTGTGAACATTGTGTTTTGGGCAAGCAGAAGAGAGTGAAGTTCTCTAAAGGAATTCACAACACAACCAAAATTTTGGATTATATACATTCTAATGTTTGGGGTTCGGCTAGGGTGACGTCCAAAGGATGAGCTCATTGGATGTTGACAATTATTGATGATTTTTCGAGAAAGGTGTGGGTTTTCTTTCTGAAGGAGAAGAGTGATGTATTTTCTACTTTCAAGGAGTGGAAGACTATGATAGAGAAGCAGACTGGAAGATCAATTAAGCATCTTCGCACTGATAATGGTTTGGAATTCTGTTCGAAAGAGTTTAAGTCCCTATGCAAGGCTTAGGAAATTGTTTGCCATTACACTGTTTGTCACACTCCACAGCAGAATGGCATAGCTGAGAGAATGAATAGAACTCTGTTGAATAAGACGCATTGTATGTTTCTCAACTCTAGCTTGTCGAAGAGTTTTTGGGCTGAAGCAGCAACTTTGGCATGTCATTTGGTCAATCTTTCTCCGTCTGTCCCGCTCAACAAGAAAACTGCTCAAGAGGTATGGTCTGGTTCTCCTCCAAATTATTCTAACCTGAGAATTTTTTGTTGTCTTGCGTATGTTCATGATGTGTAGGGAAAGTTAGATGCTCGCTCGATCAAGTGCATTTTTCTGGGCTATAAGCCTAATGTGAAAGGATACAAGCTTTGGTGTCCTGAAGAAGGTCATAGTGAGTCAAGATGTTGTCTTTGATGAGACTTCTATGGTTCGTAATGCTACTACTCAAGACTCCTACATTGTCCTACATTGTCCTATATTGGTGATCAGTCTAGTCCAAATATGCAGTTGGAGGTTGAAGTTGGATCAAAAGTTTCACCTTTGATCAAGTTTGAAGCTACGGCATAAGAACCAAGTAGCTCAGTTTCTGAACCACCAAGTGCAACTCCACAACGTTGCATTGCAAGAGATCGACCAAGGCGTGAGATAAAGCCTCCTGAAAGGCTTATTGAGTCTTCTAGTTTGGTAGCAGAATGACCAGTTGAATCTTCTAAGATGGAAGCTTATGCTTTGCATATAGCTGACGAGATTGAGTCGTGTGAAGAGCCTGCCTCCTACAAAGAGGCAATTGCTTGTGTTAATTCTGCAAGGTGGATAGCTGCTATAGAAGAAGAGCTCGATTCACTTCTGAAGAATCGCACTTGGGTATTAGCGAAGTTGCCAAAAGGCAAGAAAGCTGTTCGGTGCAAGTGGTTGTTTAAGAGAAAGAAGGATTTGAGATATAAGGCGAGACTTGTAGCAAAAAGTTTCAGTCAGAAAGAAATCATTGCGCAAATAATTTCACGTAATTCATACAACAGAAACAAGTATGATTCTCATACTTTCAAAATTTCCTTTTTGGCACCATTGTCATTCTTAACTTTTTGGAATACGTGTTCAAAAAATTTTCTTAAAAGAAAACACATTTTGAAATTCTTTCTTTTCTTTCTTTCTTTCCTTGTTGAGTCGACGTAGCGGGAGGTTGAGCTGTCGTCTACACTCTTAAACTTAGTGTTACGACCTTATCTTACTTGAAAGAAGACTCGGGTATAGAGTATGAACGAATACTCTATCTGACCACTTTGAAAGAAAACTTGTATGCAGAGCAGAAACGATTGCTCTGATACCACTCTGTCACAGCCCCAAATCCCGAGGGACGGCAGAAGCCGGGGTGCGACTGGGGTTGGATTAAAGAAGCGAGGAAGAAAGGGGATGAAAGAATAAACATATATACATAACAACTTATCTTCTATGAACAAGACTTTATTGACGAAAGGAAAGAGTTAATCTCGAAAGATTACTCGAGCAAGATACATCAAAAGCTTCTAAGTTATATTACAGAACTTAGACTATAGTGATTAATACCAACATCAAAAAGAGTTTAGAGTCTAGCAGCGGAATTGTGAACTATATACAAGAGTCTTCCTTAACTCTATTCAACTCTAACTCAACCGTCGCCGCTTCGTCGCTTCAACCTGCACATTTAGAAAACATATGCAGGGCTAAGTACAAAAGTACTTAGTGGGCACGTTGCCGAAAATATAATCATAAGTATAGATAATCAGGCATTTCATTTCTGTAGCACATCGGGGTTTTTCATTAAAGGCCCGTGTCTACTAAACATTTTCTTTCTCATTTTTATAAATTAGCTTGCGCAAGCATTTTTCATAGATGTTACGTTCAAATCTTGACCAGTCATAATTCACCGTGGCTGGCTACCCCTCAATAGGATACCACATACAGCACAGGCTACAAAGTGCACTAACTCTGGAAAGCATAATAGCTAACTCAAAGCCGATCGTTAGTTAACCCCTTTTGATTAACTCATAAGGTACAAGAGACCTCACATAAAACACAAAACAATTCATGCCTTATTATCACTTTGAAAACACAATTATCAAAGCGATAAAGAAAAGGTTTTCGAGCATTGCTCGTTTTATTTCATATATAAAAGAAAGCACACCTTGATAGAATACAGAACAAAGATACGTGCTTCCGTCTTCTGGTTTGGGTCTTATCCTTGGTGTCGAATTCCTTCTTCATCGTAAAAATCATACTTTAAAGCTCGATCGCAAACAATAAACGAATACGAAAAAGTCGAGTTAAGTTTTTTTATTCTTTAGAAGTTTTAGGCATTTGCACGCTAACTAAACTCTTTTAGTTAAAAAGAAATGAGATACGAACGCATCTCGTTTGACACTATGATACCCCGAGTTTTTATCCCTTTAGAGAGCGTCTAATTAACCGAGTAGTTCAAAGATGAGAATTTAGGAGTAAAATTTTTCTTTTCTAATCGATGAGTTTTGAATAAAACGTTTAAATTGCCTTGTGAATCTTGTGTGAATTTATCTGTTCTAATTATCTGAGATGATAATGATGTGATATGTTTGTTGAGTCGTTTATATGAAAATGAATATGAGATTAAATTCCGGAAAAATCCCGAGAAGTTTGTTTAATTAAGATAACATAACGTTAATCGCCGAGAAATATGTTTATGCCGATGAACCTAGAATAGAATTAAATTAGAACCTTCGAACTTAGAATTTCTTTTAAGGTCACTGAGATAGGGTAAGGACTTATCCGAGAATTGAGAAGAGAAATGAGGCATTAGTCTTGAAAAGGATTAATAAACGGAATAATAAGCCGATTAAATTCTTTTAAGAATTAAAGGACTAAAATGATCGAAGCCTTTAATCTTTTAATTTGAGACGTGACATAGGATTGGGATGAGTTAGTGTCAAAAGTGAAACGAAAAGAGGTTAGACCCGTTAATAGAACAAAACGGAATTAATACGAATCGTTTTACCCGGAAAACCTTTACGACCGGATAATTAATACCCGTAACAACACGACGACGACACGTGTCATCCACCTCTCTCCCTCTCTCGCCACCTCACAACTCCTCTCCCATCACCCCTCAATTTCCAAGACCAACAAACCATAGTGATGTCTTGTACATGGATTGCTTAAAATGTGCAAACAAGTTAAGTTCAAATCAAACATCAAGTCTTGTCTTTTGCAATTTCCAACAAGTATTTCTTTTTCACTTTGTTGAATTTTAACCTTAGTCATCTAAGACAAGTAAGAGAGACCACAATTCATTATCAAACTACATCTCTCTCTCCATTCGATCTCTCTCTCTCAAAACAAAAAGAAAAACTCTCTCAAACCTCTCCCAATCTCTCTCACTCTCGGCACTCCCTCTCTCCCACACATACTTGATTTTTCTTCACATGCAACCATGGATTCAAGATCTCCATCCATGGAAATGAAGTAGAAGTCGTTAATCTCCATCCATTTCATCCATATTTTCAAAGAAAGGTAAGAATTTTCCAAGTTCTTGAAGTTGAATTCAAGAATTATCCAACACTTTTCTTTATTTTCATTCTCAAACCCTATGGATGATTAATCCCATATTATTTCTTTTTCTTTGAGGATTCAAGAAGACATTCTTCTTTCTTTCAAGATTCAAGCTTTGAAGCTACCATTTCCATCCATTTCAATCCCAAGAGCCAAGAGAAGAATTCCCATTTAATTAAGTATGAATTCATTTGATTAGTTGTAAAAATGTATGTCTATAAGTCCTAAAGGAAAGATCTATGCATGCATGTTATTTAATTTATGTTTAGGAAAACTTAGGATATGCATGTGCTAATCGAGTGAGAAGAATTCGTTAGGAGAATCGAGCACTAGATATTAATCGACGAATTAAGAGAAGAAAAAGAAACTAAAACCCTAAAAATTTAATAAGTGCCGAAATTATTAGTAAAAATAGGAAAAATGTGAATCTTTGAGTTATTGTTATTTTGATGCTTGAATTGTTATTTTTATCATGTTAGTAATGAGATTATATGCATGAAAAATTGAGAAATAAAATGCACAAGAAGTACATGTGTGTGCCGTGTGTTTTTGAGCAAAATTAGAGAATTTATTTTGATGATTTTGTTGATGTATTGAGTGATGTTTTGATCAATGAGATGATTGTATGTTATGTTATTATAATCATTGTTGGGAAATTTTTTAGTATAAGTTTTGATGAATTCCAAAACCGACTGACCCCAACCGAGTAGATGTTGCCAGAACCTAATGTTAGAATTTAGTCTCGCTGTTTGAGCAAAGTTAAGATTTTATCTTTACAGGTCTCCAGCTGAAGATGGCAACAAGGCGTCACTCAGACAGAACATCAGTTGTGAAGAAAGACAACTGAGAGTTCATTTGTTCAGATGCAAACAAGGGGAAGTCTTCAGAACATCAGTTGAGAAGGAAACCAACTGAGCGTTCATCAGATGAGAAACAGTTGAAAGGAAGAAAACATCAGATGAAAAGGAAATCATCTGAGGGTTCAAACACAACTGAGTAAATACAAGGAAGACAACTGAGTGTTCAGTTTCAGAACCTCAGTTATAGAATCCGAACAAGGAGTTCAACTGTTTGAAGTTCAAAGTCAGCTGAGAGCTCGACAGATCGGAACATCAGCTGAAGATCCCTCAGATGAAGGCCAAGACTTTCAACCGACAAACCGAAGTTGACTGTCAAAGATTTGAATTTCAAAAGGAAGTCACATGAGGGTTTGACCGTTCAGTCATTACCCCATCTGGCCCAACACAAGGCTGTCTCAGATGGAAAACAGAAGAGCACAGATGTCATATCGGGAAAGTCTGCAGAAATGAGAGACAAGCCATCGCTTTCAACCGATCAGAGATCAACTGCTCCTCCAACGGCTAGTTGATTCTCTCCGCCTATAAATAGAGGCATTCTCTCATTCGAGAGATATAGATGAGATAGACGACGAAAATTCAAGAGCTTTCACGAGAGAAATCAAAGCAAAAAGCAATTCTGCAAAATTCATCATCTAAGAGCATCAGCAGCTGAGAGTTCCAATTTGAGAGAACATTAGTAGCTGAGGGTTCCTAGAGATCGAAACTGTTTTTGATCTTAGGTTGAGTGTTTATTCGTTCAAGCCTTAGATCCAGCTCTCATTCGTGATCGAGCTGTAGTTGGAAATCCTACCCATTCTCACACCCTAAAAAGTGTGTTAGGACATTACTCTTCCTGTAATTGAGTAGTCAGGTCATCAAGTACCCGCAAACTTGACTTAGGCTGTTTAGTGCCCGGAAACTAAACTGTAACGGTTGCTCATCCCGCGTAAGCTGAGTGGAACTGTCCAGAAGAACTTGGACTGAGGTGTGTGGACTCACATCTCCCCGTGGACGTAGGAGTTCTCTCCGAACCACGTAAATCTTGTGTGTCGTGTTTATTTGTGTTCAGTCTTTATTTGCATATCTCAACTGACAAACTAACCGCATACAATCTGCATACTTTCACATCAACAGTTTTGGTTTTGACCAACCGTGCATAAAAGCGTGAGTTTGATTTTACGAGTACATTTTCCACCACATTCCGCACAGCACCACTCTTCCAGCTGAGGTTGCTTACTCAGCTGTGAGATCCCAACTGAGTCCTTTTACTCAGTTGAAGTTGATTTCAAGTGTTAAGTTTTTCAAAAGTTGAAAAATCCTAACTGGTGTATTCCCCCCCCCCCCCATACACCAGTAACTCGTATCGGGACCATAAAGTTGTATCAGAGCAGTGGTTCAAAAGACTGCTGACTCTGTTTCACGAGGTGTGAATTCGAGAATTTTATTTCAGTGGTCATCTGAACAGATCTTTTCACGCTAGTGCATTCTTGCTCGTTTTTTTGTCCTGTTTTTGTTTGTGCAGATGGACGTCAAGGACAAGATCGTAGTCATGTTCTCTGTTGTCAACTATACATCATGGAGAACTCGAATGAAGAAGATACTTCTGTCAAAGCATCATAGGATGCAACAAGTTCTCACATCTGGACCAATCGTCATACGAGACAGAATACTTCGCACTCCCACAAATCCCAACGATGGAGATGCAGTGGTGGAGTATGTGGAGAAACAGCTAGAAGACTACACTCCGGAAGAGGCCAAGGTGAGCCAGCTGGATATCTGGGCTCAGAGCACAATAATGTCCACGGTTGGACAAGATTATCTGCCCTGGATAGAGGAGTGTGAGACTGCAAAAGAGATGTGGGACATCCTGGCTTCGCTAAGTGAAGGAAGCGACGTGACGAAGGAAAATAAGTTCTCGCATGCATGTCAAGATTTCGACAATTTCAGTCTGCGACCTGATGAGACTATCGATCAGCTAGACCTCCGGTTCATGGACATCATTAGAAGAATCCAGTCCATCCGGAAAGGAAAATACACTCGAAGAGAAATAAACCTCAAAGTGTTGCAAGCTCTACCGGCTGAGTGGGATACTTTCACAAATATCCACGAGAGCCGAGGTGACCTTGGTGAAATGGGAACTGAAAGATTGTTCTCGATCTTGAAAGGGAATGAGTATAAAGTCAACAGAAGGAGGTCGCAGCCCTCAAGTCAGACAAATAGAATTGAGGATGTCGGCTCAGCATCAAAGTCAGTTGCCCTCCGAGCTGACTACTCAAAATCAAGATCGTCAAGGCCAACCAGATCGGCTGACACATCTGCAAAGGAGCCGAGCAGAGAGGAACTGCAACAGAACATTGCAGCGCTGTCAAAGAAACTAGCCGACATGGACACTCGGTTCGGCAAATATAAACGTTTCTATAAATCAAACCGAACTCGAGACAGTTCGAAGCCAGTCACCAATGGTTGCTTCGAATGCGGTAAGGAAGGAAAGCTGACTGCCCAGACCTCTCAAAGAAGAAAAGAGAAGCACTAAGGGCCAAGCAAACTGCAAAGAATAAGGCCATGGTAGCTGAAGAGGCAGCTGACGATATGGACATCTTCACAGACACTGAAGATGAGGATGATCTGACCTCTACCAACAAAGTCATCAGTCCGGATCAATGCCTCATGGCACTTGGAACCGACCAAGATGATATTGAGGTACAATCTAATCCTGCTCGCTTAAAATCTTCCAATTCTTCTAACCTGCAGGAATCTCTGAGCGATGATTTGGAACCTTCATGGAATGATTTTCAAGAACTCAGTGAGGAACTGCATCAGCAGTCGGTTGAGTTTAAGAGTCTTCAAGCCCAGTTCGCCAAGCTTGAATATTCCTTAACCGAAAAGGACGATCTGATCAAGAGACAAGCTGAAGAAATTGACCAGCTGAAAAGTCAACTGAGTACATCCAACCAAACTGAGGCTTCAACCGATGAACAGTTGAAGGAACAGATCAAGGCACGGAACGAACAGTTGAACAAGCAAGAGGCTCAGATCGACCAGCTGATGAAGACATCAGATGCCCAGATCGAGCATATAGCCGTTCTTCTCAAGGATCTTCAAACTGAGAAGGACAACCTAACAAAGCTATATCAGTCATCCGAGATCATCGAGAATCTCATCAGATACAGACGGCAAACGGATGATGTGTCTGGACTCGGATACGACGTGGCAAAGGACACTGGAATTCCATCAGCTACCTTCACCAAGGCAGAGGAAGTCATGGTTGCCAAACCTAACACAGTTGAGTCTGCAACTGAACAAACACCCTCACAACCGACAAAGGCAACTGCGGCTGAGAAAGGCAAAGGAGCTGCAGATGGAGCACCAATGAAACAGTCGGTTAAGTCTACAACCGAGGGGGAATGCTCCAAGACTCAACAGAGGAACCAGAGACGTCGGAGTCGCAATCAGAACCAAGCTCAGAACCGACGTGATAACCGACCGAGCTTCAACCGACATAATCAACAACGGTTCCATCACCACAACAACCAGAGGTTCCAACAGAGTCAACCTATGTGGAACAGTTACGATAGCTATGGTTACTCATGCCACAACATGAATCAACATCCGGGCATGAACAACTATCGTCAACAGCCAGGGCAATGGAATCAGAATCAGCCAAGAAGATTTCACAATGGCGTCCGACCTCACAGACAAACTCAACAGGATAAGAATCGCCATCAAAACAGGGGGAAAGCCTCACCTCCTAAAGCCCAACATGGGAGAAATCCAACTCCTCCCAAGAAACAGAACATCACTACTAACAACAAGCCTAAGGATAACCGAGGTGTTGTTATAGTTGATGATGAAGGAAAAGTAATTTGGAATGATAAATCCATCCGAGTTTACAGGGAAAAGCGACGCACAGTTCCAGCGGGAACTGGTTCTAACCCTCCAGGACCCAACTGAAATTGGGGACCTAAGCGAGTTTCTCTTTGCAGGTACAGGAGAAACAACTGAGGAAGAAGAAGGCGTCAACAACAATGTGGGTGATGGATAGTGGATGCTCGAAACACATGACAAATCTGAAGGATTTGCTTGGAAGTTTCGTGGAGAAAGAAGGTCCATCAGTTACTTTTGGTGATAACTCAAAAGGTTATACCAGAGGTTACGGTATGAAACCAATCATGTTTCATTTTCTAATGTCTCTTATGTTGATGGATTGAAGCATAACCTGCTCTCCATCAGTCAATTCTGTGATAATGGTTTCTCTGTCAAGTTTGATGCACAGGGTTGCAGAGTTAAAGATGTCGGATCAAAGCAGGTGATATTGTTGGGAAATCGATCTCCAACAGGGAATGTATACTACGCTGACTGGAACAGCAGCCTCCCTGACACTTGCATGTTATCAAAGAGCAGTTCGGATGTGAGCTGGCTGTGGCACAAAAGGCTCAACCATCTGAACTTCAAGACGATGAACCGACTCGCCAGACAAGAACATGCAAGAGGCATACCTAACCGGGTGTTTTCAACAACACATATCTGTAGTGCATGCCAGCTGGGAAAGCTCGCTAGGTCCTCCTTCCGGTTGAAGACAACTCCTTCAACTGACCGAGTGTTACAGCTGATCCACATGGATCTCTTCGGGCCAGTTACACCAAAAAGCATTAATGGAAACGAATATACTTTGGTTGTAACTGATGACTACTCAAGATATACGTGGACCATCTTCATGCGCCACAAAAGTGAGACCCGAGATGAGCTGCCCAAGCTGATGGAGCGGATATCGAACCAACAAGAGATGAAGATCATATCTATCCGATCAGATCGTGGAACGGAGTTTCTAAATGAAACCATCATTGAGTATTGCGAAAAGAATGGCATAACCCATCAGACATCAGCCGCGCGTACTCCACAATAGAATGGCGTAGCTGAGCGAAGAAATAGAACTCTGAAGGATGCAGCCACATCCATGTTAGCGAGCTCTGCACTGCCTAAGAGATTTTGGGCTGAAGCGATCAACACAACATGCTACACACAGAATCGATCTCTTCTCACCAAGCGGTTGGGAAAGACGCCCTACGAGCTGTGGAGACGCAGAAAGCCAGATATTTCTTATTTTCGTGTTTTTGGATTTAAGTGTTATATTCACAACAATGGGAAGACTCAGTTGAAAACTTTTGATGCCAAAGCTTCGAAGGGCATATTTCTTGGATATGCAGCTCGGATCAAGGCATATAGAGTTTTCAACAACAGCTCTCGTGTTGTGGAAATAACACCTCATGTTAGTTTTGATGAATCTATCTATGAGTGCAGGGAACAGGTAAAGGAACAACACGCGGATCCAGCTGTTCTACCAGTTCTCACCAGATCGCAAGCACTTCGGGAAAAGAACAGAGCTGAATCTCTAATATGGGCAACTGAGGATGAGGATCCATACTCCTCTGAAGATGAATGCGAAGACCTCGGCTCGTCCCAAGGGGGAACTTCAGCTGATGCCCCTCCAACTACATCAGCATCCGATGCCCAACCGAGCTCAGTTTAAACTATAGTAAATGTTGAGGATCCAGACTCAACAACTGATCAATCACCAGCTCTGAAGACTCCAACTCAGATTTCTGAACAACCACAGTTGGAAGAAGAAGGAAGACGCAACCGAAGATGGTATGAAGTTCATTCCACTGACGACATCATTGGAGATCCAACCAAGGGTGTGCGCACACGGAGCAGAGTTGCAAATCCAGAATCAACCGAGGAAGAATCCAACACTTATGCCCAATATGCTGAGGAATTGGCAGTTCTAGAAGAGTTCGAGCAAGCTGGAGATGTTGCCATGATTTCTTGCTTTGTAGCTGATGTTCCAGAATCGAAGAATGTTGGGGAATCTCTCAACTGTGTCCACTGGACAACAGCCATGCAAGAAGAATTGAATGAGTTTCTACGCAACTGTGTATGGGAGTTGGTAGAAAGACCAAATGGTGTCAAGGTGATTGGATTAAAGTGGATTTTCAAAAACAAGAGAGACGCCATTGGATTCATTGTGAGGAATAAAGCAAGGTTGGTAGCTCAAGGATACTGCCAACAAGAAGGAATTGACTTTGAAGATTCCTTTGCACCAGTTGCAAGGCTGGAAGCCATCCGGATCTTTCTAGCTTATGCCGCACATCACAAGTTCAAAGTATATCCGATGGATGTGAAGTGTGCATTCCTCAATGGAGATATAAAAGAAGATGTATATGTTGAACAGCCTCCTGGTTTTGAGACTGGAGATGGAAGAGTGTACAAGCTGAAGAAAGCTATCTATGGTCTAAAGCAAGCGCCGAGAGCATGGTATGACACTCTTTGTGGATTTCTTCTGGACTTGGGGTTCAAACGAGGTTCAGTTGATAAAACTCTGTTCACCATTAAAGTTGGAGAGATATACTTGTCGTGCAAATTTATGTCGATGACATCATTTTCGGGTCCAAGTCGGAGGAGCTGTGCAAGAAATTCTCTGATCTTATGAAGGAAAAGTTCGAGATGTCAATGATGGGCGAGATGAATTGTTTCCTTGGATTACAAGTGAAGCAATCACCTAAAGGGATTTTCATCAACCAGTCCAAATATACAAAGGAGCTCATCACCAAGTTCGGATTGCAGACAAGTAAGACAACGAAGATCCCTATGAACACGAACTGGAAGATCGAACCAGGAGCTGAGGGAAAGCTCATTGATGCCAGCCAGTATAGAGGGATCATCGGTTCGCTGCTATACCTGACTGCCAGCCGACCAGACATTTCATACGCAGTTGGAGTGTGTGCTCGTTTTCAAGTCCAACCAAGAGAAGCACACATGTTGGCAGCAAAGAACATCATTAAATATCTGAAGGGAACTGTCAATGTTGGGTTGTGGTACCCAACTGATGACAATATCTAGCTGACTGGATACTCAGATGCCGACCTAGCAGGAGATCGGTTGGATAGGAAGTCTACTTTTGGACACTGTCAATTCATGGGAAGCAAGCTGGTTTCATGGTTCTCCAAGAAACAAGCGTGTGTTGCTACTTTGACAACCGAGTCAGAGTACATGGCTGCCGGAAGCTGTTGCATGCAAGTATTATGGCTGAAGCAGCAGCTGAGAGATTATGAAGTCTCAACTGGACAGGTTCCCATTCATTGTGATAGCTCGAGTGCCATAGCTATTTCTCTAAACCTTGTTCACCACTCTCGGACTAAGCATATCGATATTCGTCATCATTTCATCCGAGACCATATTGAGAAGAAGGATGTGTCCATGGAGAAGATCCCAACTGAGATTCAGAGAGCTGACATCTTCACCAAACCTCTTCCTGAAGCCCGGTTCAAGATGCTGTGTGATCTTCTAGGACTTTTGGATCCGAGCTAAAAACTCATCCGAGCTAAAGAGTCATCCGAGCAGAAGAGTCATCCGAGCTGATAAGGATTCATCCGAGCTGACGAATCGGATATCGAATTAAGGGGGAAGCTCAGATGAAGGGGGAATCTCAGATACTGATTGCCAACTGAAGACGTCAAACGTCAGCTGAACAGACGGACTCGAGTCAGCTGATGGTATGCGGCAACTGAGGAACTCGACTAATGAACACAGCTGATTCAGACATCAGCTGGCAGGTATCATTTATGACTGAAGGTGTTATGTTCTTAAATGAGAATGTTTGAAATAAATTCAAACATTCCTGTGCTAGTCAGTTACATTAAAATAGCCATCATGTCGCATTAAATGTAAAGTACGGCTGAGTATCCATAGCCTACTTTATAGTGCGACTGGGCTGACATGAAACTGTACGCCTTCTCACGCGCTGGTTGGAACTCGGATCAAAACGTCGAGTCAAAGATAGTCAACAGTCGCTTAATCCCAGCCGTTGATGGATTCGCGCCATTTAACCCCAGCCGTTGATCTTATCCGAGTCAAAGACCTATATAAGGCGAAAAATCAGGAAGATATCTCCTATTTTCCTCATTTGTGCATATCATTTATACTATTCATCGTCTTCCAGTTTTTTCTGCCTAACCCTTTTCTGCAAATAGATTTCTTTCCTCTCATATATATATTGCCTTTGCAGTGATTTAATGGCACCCAAAAGCAAAAGAATGGCATCATCCGGACCTTCCCTAGTGCCTACAACGTATGAAGAGTCGTTCGATATGTTAGTATCGAAGATTCACTTCGAGCAGATTCTCTCCGACGAGGATCTAGAGTCGCCGGTCCTAGCCCCTCTCGCCAACACTCTCCGCGAGAACGGACTTCTAGAATGGGCCAAGCTCTGCCCCTCTCACTTGCTCAGGCGTCAAGTCGGAGAATTCTACGTCAATCTTGTTCGCCCCCTTGACGGTTCAGAGGGAGTTTCTACGACGGTGTCATGCCGACAAAGGGATGTTCCGGCAAGGACAAGAGGGAGTCGGGAAAGCCAGCTGAGTCAGCAGCTGAGGGGGAACAAGCTGCTGCTCGCCCCACAAAATCCAAAGCCTCACATCGCCGAGCTGACGCTGAGAAGGAGGCGACTGACGAACCTGCCCAGAAAAAGTTAAGGGTAAGGTTCAAGAAGGCGATCAAGAAGGCAGCTGAGGTGCCAGCTGATGAGCCAACTGATGTTCTAGCTGACGAGTCAGCTGATGAGCCAGTTGAGGTTCCAGCTGAGGAACAAGCTCCAGACGAGGAGGGAGCGCAGGTCGAATCCACACCTGCTGAGGAGCATACCGAATCCAGCCGCTCAGCTGAGGCCGCATCATTCGAGATCGCACCTCGAGACCCCGGAGCTGATGAGGCTGAGGGCATGGAGACGTCGGATGCATCCTCCTCATCTGAGGACCTCGAAGATGCTAACACCTCCCCCACAGCTGGAGTGAATGTTGTACCGCCCCCAGAGCCTCTTGCTCTCTCTACCCAAACCGAGCCAGAAATTCCGAGCTCTCAGCTCGATGCCAACATCGTTACCTCTTCTTTGGCCGATGTTGAGGAAACCATTCCACCCCCTTCCCCAACTGAATCGATGAACCTCTTGAACCCGAACCATACAATCTCACCCCCTCTCCGATCAACGAAGCAGAGGACCTGCAAGCTGTTGCTGACGAGCACGAAGGCAGGGTGGCCTACTACTTTCAAAAGCTGTTGGGTCTGTTCCCTGCGGCTCGCGACATGCCCATCTTCGCCACACTGGGAATCGAGCTACTGTACCAGTTCCACCTGATCTTTAGCCAGTGGTATGTCAAGGAGGACACGATCAGGGTACTGAGCTGGGACAGGCTGAAATCTGATGAGTCTCGCATCCGAGCCTACTTCAACTATTCCAACTTGGAGGTGGCGTACAACAATCGGATCGCGCTGCTCACTAGACGGTTGGACCAGAGTTTGGCTGAAGGGAAGGACACAAGGGAGGCAGCTGGAAAGGAGTGTGTCGACTTCCTTGACAGCATGTTGGTGAAATCAGCCGACTTCCTTGAAGATGTCGATGCAGCAGCCGCCGCCGCAAAAGAAGAGGAGGAGAACCTGAAGCTGTACCTGGCAAACCGTCAAACCATGGTCACAGCTGAGCCTCTAGCTCCGTCTACTCAAGCCCTTCCAGCTGCTCAGCTCGCTCCTTCAACAGAACAAATCTGCGAGCTAGTGGCTGAGAGGGTCAACCAGTTGAGGACCGAGCTGCTCGCCAACCTCCAGCACCAACACGATGACCAGCTGAGGGAATTGGCAGCTCAGGAAGTGAAGTACCAACAACTGGTGGAGGTGAATGTCGAGCTGAAGATGAAGCTGAATGATCTCTCCTCCTCCACCAGTCAGGACATGTCGGAGCTGAAATCCACTCTGTTGGGCTTGAAGTCGGAAGTAAATGTCTTCAAGTCTTTGGCTGACTCAAATCTGGCCAAGTCCTAACAGACGCAGGATGCTGAATGGGAGTCCCGGTTCGAGTCGCGTTGGGCTGAGTTTGTTGCCTTTCAGACAGAGGTCAACGACAACCTCTCTGTCTTGAAGAAGGCAGAACAAGAGCGCCAGGACTCCGAACTGGCAAAGAAGATCGAACTGGAGTGCGCGGTCGATGAACTCTTCAACCGTGTTCAATCCACCGAAGCCAAACTCAACTCTCTGGACGGATCAGTAGCAAGCCTTGTTGCTGATGCCAAAAAGGGGGAAGAGAAGGAGACGGAGGATGAAGCACAGGAAGAAGAAGAGACCCAAGAAGAAGGAGTGCCACCTGCTCAACCATCTAAATCTCAGCTGAGGAGAAGGAAGTCTGCTGCTGCCAAGTCAACCGAAGTCGGTGGAGCCGAAATGACTAAGGAATTGGAGCAGGCGAAGAAGATTGGAGTTTCCTACAGCTCCATAGCCGAGATCGCAGCCGAGCTGGATTCTGAACTCGACGGGATAACAACCGAAGAGTGCATTGCAGCGGCCAAGGCTATGGATGTAGAGGAGAAGGACTACATGAACCCGAGCTGGATCAGAAAGTTTGCCACTAGCCAGGCGAGGAGGGTGAACCAGTTCGAGGTTGAGCTGAAGAAGGTTTCTCAGAACCTGGACCGCAACGTTTCCTCCCGCAGCTGACGCCGCATCAACAAAATCCAATCAAAGGCGGAAGCTCGGTTGAAGCAACAAAGGTTGCCTCTAAAGTCCAAGGTTGAGAGTCGGTTCAGGCATACCGACAAGTGGATGCCAACCGAGTGGAATGAGGATTGAGAGATGTTCAAGCAGGAGTTCGTGAACGACTTCTATTACAGGAAGGTTTACGCAACTGACGACCCAAGGAGAGCGTTTAAAGAGGCGCTGACTGAGTTGCACTCAGGTGACCCGGGCATGTTCAGTCAATTCAGGAGGGCCATGATTGACGCCAACCTGGACTTGAACACTGTTCCAGTTCCCAAGAGGGTCACTTATCGGCCACCTCTTTTCTCGGATTCCAGCAACCCGAACCGTCAGAAGATTGCATCTGAGGCGAGGCAGGTCTGCAAGGAGCATGGAGTATCTCCCGCAGCCGACGCCGCATCAACAAAATCCAATCAAAGGCGGAAGCTCGGTTGAAGCAACAAAGGTTGCCTCTAAAGTCCAAGGTTGAGAGTCGGTTCAGGCATACCGACAAGTGGATGCCGACCGAGTGGAATGAGGATTGGGAGATGTTCAAGCAGGAGTTCATGAACGACTTCTATTAGAGGAAGGTTTACGCAACTGACGACCCAAGGAGAGCGTTTAAAGAGGCGCTGACTGAGTTGCACTCAGGTGACCCGGGCATGTTCAGTCAATTCAGGAGGGCCATGATTGACGCCAACCTGGACTTGAACACTGTTCCAGTTCCCAAGAGGGTCACTTATCGGCCACCTCTTCTCTCGGATTCCAGCAACCCGAACCGTCAGAAGATTGCATCTGAGGTGAGGCAGGTCTGCAAGGAGCATGGAGTAGACATCTCCAAGGAGTCACCTGCCAAGAGGGAAATTTTTGTAAGGATCTTTGGCAAGTATAGGCTACAATACTAGCTCAGTTAGTTTTCTAGCAACTGTTGTACTTTTCGGTTTTTGAGTCTATCTTTTGTAACAATCAGTTGTAATGAAAACTATTCAGTTATAAGATTCACCTTGATGAACAATCCCTCATTGTCCAAGCTCTGAATCACAAAGTCTTTTAAATACCATGTTATAACTTTGTTAACCCTTTTGATGTATTATCTTATAGACTGTCTAGAATTTCAGCTGAGATTTTAGGTCAGTTAGTGAGGTTTAGATCAGTAGTGGTTTCAAGTTGTAAGTGGTTTTGGCATCATCAAATAGGGGGAAATTGGTGGGAAATTTTTTAGTATAAGTTTTGATGAATTCCAAAACCGACTGACCCCAACTGAGTAGATGTTGCCAGAACCTAATGTTAGAATTTAGGCTCGCTGTTTGAGCAAAGTTAAGATTTTATCTTTACAGGTCTCCAGCTGAAGATGGCAACAAGGCGTCACTCAGACAGAACATCAGTTGTGAAGAAAGACAACTGAGAGTTCATTTGTTCAGATGCAAACAAGGAGAAGTCTTCAGAACATCAGTTGAGAAGGAAACCAACTGAGCGTTCATCAGATGAGAAACAGTTGAAAGGAAGAAAACATCAGATGAAAAGGAAATCATCTGAGGGTTCAAACACAACTGAGTAAATACAAGGAAGACAACTGAGTGTTCAGTTTCAGAACCTCAGTTATAGAATCCGAACAAGGAGTTCAACTGTTTGAAGTTCAAAGTCAGCTGAGAGCTCGACAGATCGGAACATCAGCTGAAGATCACTCAGATGAAGGCCAAGACTTTCAACCGACAAACCGAAGTTGACTGTCAAAGATTTGTATTTCAAAAGGAAGTCACATGAGGGTTTGACCGTTCAGTCATTACCCCATCTGGCCCAACACAAGGCTGTCTCAGATGGAAAGCAGAAGAGCACAGATGTCATATCGGGAAAGTCTGCAGAAATGAGAGACAAGCCATCACTTTCAACCGATCAGAGATCAACTGCTCCTCCAACGGCTAGTTAATTCTCTCCGCCTATAAATAGAGGCATTCTCTCATTCGAGAGATATAGATGAGATAGACGACGAAAATTCAAGAGCTTTCACGAGAGAAATCAAAGCAAAAAGCAATTCTGCAAAATTCATCATCTAAGAGCATCAGCAGCTGAGAGTTCCAATTTGAGAGAACATTAGTAGCTGAGGGTTCCTAGAGATCGAAACTGTTTTTGATCTTAGGTTGAGTGTTTATTCGTTCAAGCCTTAGATCCAGCTCTCATTCGTGATCGAGCTGTAGTTGGAAATCCTACCCATTCTCACACCCGAAAAAGTGTGTTAGGACATTACTCTTCCTGTAATTGAGTAGTCAGGTCGTCAAGTACCCGCAAACTTGACTTAGGCTGTTTAGTGCCCGGAAACTAAACTGTAACGGTTGCTCAGCCCGCGTAAGCTGAGTGGAACTGTCCAGAAGAACTTGGACTGAGGTGTGTGGACTCACATCTCCCCGTGGACGTAGGAGTTCTCTCCGAACCACGTAAATTTTGTGTGTCGTGTTTATTTGTGTTCAGTCTTTATTTGCATATCTCAACTGACAAACTAACCGCATACAATCTGCATACTTTCACATCAACAGTTTTGGTTTTGACCAACCGTGCATAAAAGCGTGAGTTTGATTTTACGAGTACATTTTCCACCACATTCCGCACAGCACCACTCTTCCAGCTGAGGTTGCTTACTCAGCTGTGAGATCCCAACTGAGTCCTTTTACTAAGTTGAAGTTGATTTCAAGTGTTAAGTTTTTCAAAAGTTGAAAAATCCTAACTGGTGTATTCCCCCCCCTCCCATACACCAGTAACTCGTATCGGGACCATCAATCATACATGTGTTTAAATGAAGAAAATGAGATTGCATGTTGAAAATTTTTGAAAGAAATTAAGTGTAAAAAAATAAATAAAAAGGATTGGATGTTTAAGTACATATTAGTGATTAATTTGAAGATGGAATAAAAATAGAAGTTTTGATAAAAGACTTAAAAATTGAAAAGCTTTTAATTAAATAAAAGATGTATGAAAAGATTTCTTAATTAAATACCTTGTATTAAAATTTAAAGACTTGAAATTTTTACTAAAAATACAATAAAAAGATCTTCTATAATAAAGTGAGGAAATTCATAAAAATGTTTATCAAAAGATAAAGAAATCATTAAGTAAGAAATAGCTTAAAGGTTTAAAACAAATAAAGAAGAAATTATTAAAGAAGTAAACAAAATAGAGAAACCGAGTTTAATAAGAATTAAACGATAAGAAGTAAAAAGGAAATTAATTTGAGTAAAGAAAAGATGCTAGACGAGTTAAGATAGATACTCGTATAAGTTGATCGAGAAAATGAGAATAAAATAAGATGTCGAATAATAAGTTGAAAGAAGATTAATTAAATAATTAATTGAGTACGTTATTTCCAACCAAGCGAAGAAAAGATAAACCGAGATAATAATTAAAGGAATAATATTCAAGTTAAGAAATGAGAATCAAGTTAGAATTGAACAAGAATTTATAAATTCATAAGAGTTTATTAAAAGCTAAGAGAATTTTTGTTAAATAAATAAAAGTTATAAAATACCTTATAAGATAGCGGATGTAGAACGAAGCGTTGTCTACATAAATAAGAAAGATAGAATCAATAGTTTAAGCCTCCATAAAAGGAAATGCATAATCGAGTTAGATTTTAAGGTCCAAGTGGAATGCATGTTAATGTATCTTGAAGTGTATTTGATTTATATGAATTCGTTATATGTTTGAATAAGTGTTTAAATGCATGATAATATTATAATATAAAAGATGATTGAATTTGTATGCTAAATGATTGATTGTTAATTTGAGGATGAACTAAAGTCTTTGAAAGGAAGCTCGAGTAATAATTTGCAACAATAAAGTTATTAATTAGAACGAGAAAAGTATACGATGTTAAGTAGTAAAGTTAACCAATTCGAATAGAGTTAATGAAATAAAGACGAGAACGTGAGATCTTTTAGAAAAGTTAGAACGAAGAGAGCGACGTCTCGAATAGAAGTCCGTAAGTTAAAGTCCAACGCCTTTGTGTCCGTCTTTCATATATCTTACCTATCGATGTCGAACTATGAAGGATCGAGCCGGACGGATCGTTAAGCGAGGACAAATAGCCCTAGACCACCTAGCTAGTTCTTCGGAAGTCGGGTGGGCTTTTCTGAACCAAAAACTATCGATGAAAATTAGTATGCTATGGAATATTATGTTATGTTTTCAAATGTGATTGACTTGCCATTTTATTGAAGTTAGTATGTGTTATCATCTATTTATATGAAGATGTGGTATATGTTGAGGTGACTGTGAGCCTTGCTTCGGTTGGGCCGGTCACAGTGTTTGAGAAGGAGGCCTACTTCTCGGCACAGTGAATTTATTTGTGATAGATGATACATGCTACTATATTATGTTATTTGGTTGAGCAATCTGTTTTAAATAAAAATGTTTTGACATGCACAAGTAAAATCGTTTTTAAAACTGCTTATACACTTGTGATGTTTGGCAAGGCAAGTTCAATTAATATAGCTTTAAGAAGCATCTTTATTCAAATGTTTTGGCTTGTGTTCACTGAGTACGAAGTACTCAGCCCTGCGTGTGTTTCTAAACATGCAGGTTGACTGGATGGCGATGGCGTGGATACTTAGTGGTGTGGTTTGGTTTTGTTGGTTAAGTTTGATAGAATTTCGGACTGGCATTTGTACATCTTCATATGTGCAAGTGTTGGGAGTTGATGCTAATTTCCGCTGCAATCTTTTTGATCTTGTGTCTGTTGATGCTAGTACTCTAATATTCATGTTTTTGATTCCGAGCGTTGTGCTCAAAGACTTTGAATGCTTGTTGAATTCGTAACCCCTTTATCTTGTAATCCCGAGCGATGGGCTTGTAAATTGGTTTGTTGTTGAACATGAACCCTTATCTTGATGTATATATTCGTATGATTTCTCCTTTTGATTGGAATTCCTTTCCCATCAGCATGATTTACTTGGTTGAATTCCTGTTTAAAGTGAAGTTAAGATGCTCGGTTATTATTTCATTATGCTTTTGAAAACCAAATTCGATTGCCTTATATTCCGCCTTTGTTTTCCCCGAGCATGTTCCCTTTATTTGAGTTAGTTGTTAGTTGTTTAGGTTTGTTGTTGTTCGTAAGTCGCACCTCGAGAGTCGGGGCGTGATAGACACTCACTCGGTTCTGTACTTGACACTTTAGGTCGGTAGAAATAAGGTAGTCGATAACTTGAAACGACTAAAAAGATCGAAAGAGTTCGAGTTGAGAAGAATTCAACTTAAGAATCTAGCTTTGAAGGTTCACTGCACAAGGTCAGGTCAGTAAGTTCGCATGGAACAGGAGATTTCGAAACAGTGGTCGTGCCCTGTACCAAAAGATAGCCTCGGATGTCTAGTTTACTCTCTAATTCGCGGATCTCGATTCTGATAAACGAGCTAGGAGATATTGCAGTTTCCGTGGAACGTCACAAAACTGCCGAGTGAAACCCTATGCTTGATAAAATCGACGCACGGTTTTCTAGGTTCATTCTATGTTATCGAACCTAAATTCTCACGAATTTACTGACTCAAAACAGTTTACTCGTATCATTATACGTGATAGACCCTTTTTCATTTCTCGTTTATAAACACGACGTTTAAAACATCGTCGTTCAAACTATACAATTACTAAACCAAATCAAGTTCAACTTCTCGATTCTACTTCTCGGTTATAACTACAACTCATCATTTTATAACTCGGACGAACATGTCGTCAACTACAAACTCGTTCATTAATCATTAATCGTCTCGTCGCTTCGTCTCTTACCAAATTTCAAACGTTATTAGAATTCAATCAAATTCTACCACATTATTAATCATCTATCAAGGATCATAAATACGCAATTCACATCCTCGTATCAATATCTAATCTCGACTTATCGTCCGTCATTCGTCTCTTACGATAAATTTTACGTTCTCCGTTTTCATTCAAATTTTACGACAATGATTATCATCTAACGAGCATTACTAACATGCAAATCATATTATCAAAACGTTATCGAGCTCTTACTTATCGTCACATCTCCGTCTCTTACATTTTTCGTTTTATTTTTAGAAAAATCTCAATTAAATATATAATCGTCCTCATGCATCGTATATCTCATTTCCATTAAACAATCAAGCATATCAACACATTTACTATCCTAAATCGAGCCTTCTTCATCTCTTAGGTTTCACATTTTATTTTTAGAAAAATCTAAAATAATTCGTAGAGTCAATTAACATCATAAGGAACACTAATCTATCATTCAATCGACAAAGAAATCGAGCACGATCAAAGCCCCAATTTTTTGAAAAAAAATCGATAATAACTAGACAAAGAGGTTCTTGATTTTTCTTCATGATTTGATCCATAGAACTCGATTCTAAGCATCCTAGAACATGATTCGATTACAAGACAACATGCTATTTCATTCCCTTGATTTTCGAAAAAAAATAAAAGATGGGGGAAAAGAGATTTGTTTGGTTCAAATGATAGACGAAGCTCTTACCTTTCGTAATATGAACTCGGATGTGGATTTGATCGGTAGATGCAAGAGTATTGATCTTGAAGAAAGCTTGAAATTGTATCTCCAATGGAAGATGATGAAGAGAAATGAGAGTGAGAGGGAGATGGTGAGAGGGCGGTAAAGGAGGGGATGAAGGAGAAGTGGATGACTCACTATGGTGAGTCATAAAGCAAGGAAAATATCCCACAAGGTAATGTGTCTCGTTAGGGATGCGTTTGGCGTGGAAATATTTGACGAAATATCTCGTTTCTGGCTCTTAAACGTCGTTTTAAAAGTTGAGAAATACTTTCCTAGTTAGTTACGGAATTGACGAAATCTGATTCGTCCGTTAGATTGGAAATAATTTACGTACTCAGAAAAACTAATTCGTTTTTCAAAATCCGAGAAAAAGTCGAGACGTCACAGTCCAAAATTCGTTCGAAAAATCATAAAAACTAACTTTTTCCGGTGAACTCGTCTCGAAGAAAAAGTGAATGTAAATTCTGACGGAATTTGATTCTGAGTTTTCGGGCGAAAAACTTACCGGATGCGAAAACCCTAATACAGTAGTCGTTCGTCCGATTTCTGGAAATTATTTTCGGAAACGGATTTCACCGTAAATCTTAGAATTTAACTTCATGATTCTAGGCGTGCAAAGCCATAATTATTAATAACTTTCATTTTTAAAAACTGTAGAAAAAGTCTGGGGTATTACATCCTACCCCCCTTACGAAAAATTTCGTCCCGAAATTTGCATACCTTCTTCAAAAAGATAAGGATATCTCTCCTTCATCTTTTTCTCGAGCTCCCACGTGGCTTTTTCTTGCCCGTGGTGATTCCATAATACTTTTACTATTGGTATCGACTTGGTTCTTAATTCTTGAACTTTTCTATCCAAAATCGATATCGGTTTTTCTTCATAACTTAGGTCAGATTCAAGAACGACGTCTTGCTGACTTATAACGTGCTTAGGGTCATAGACATACTTTCTTAATTGCATAACGTGAAACACGTTATGGACACTTCCTAGACTTGGCGGTAAAGCCAATCTATAAGCAACGGGTCCTATTTTCTCGAGAATCTCGTAAGGTCCTATGAACCTTGGTCTAAGTTTACCCTTAACACCGAATCTAATGATTCCTTTCGATGGTGAAATCTTAAGGAAAACCTTATCACCAACTTCGAAACTAAGATTGGTTTGACGATCATCGGCGTAAGACTTCTGTCGACTCTGGGCTTCTTTCATTCTATCTCGAATCTGTCGAACGATCTCGATCATTTCAATAATCGAGTCTGGTCCTAGGTTCTTCCTTTCACCCACTTCATCCCAATAAAGTGGTGACTTGCATTTTCTTCCATACAATGCCTCATAAGGCGCCATTCCTATCGTCGCCTGATAGCTGTTATTATATACGAATTCGACCAGGTGTAAGATATCTTCCCAATTTGCGCTTCGATCCAATACCACTGTCCTTAGCATATCAACTAGAATCTGAATCGTCCTTTTGGATTGTCCGTCCGTCTGAGGGTGAAAAGCTGTACTGAAATTAAGTTCGGTTCCTAATTCTTTCTGCATCGTGATCCAAAATCTCGAAGTGAACTTAGCATCTCTGTCTGATATTATGGACTTCGGTACTCCGTGCAGACGTACAATCTCACGGACGTACAACTGAGCTAACTTCTCTGATCCGTAGGTAGTCTTAATCGGTAAAAAGTGAGCCGACTTCGTGAGCCTATCGATAATCACCCAAATGGCAGTATTTCCTGTTCTTGACTTAGGCAATCCTGTCACAAAATCCATAGCTATTCCTTCCCATTTCCATTCTGGGATATCTAATGGCTGCAACAATCCATACGGTCGTCTATGTAAGGCCTTCACTTGCTGGCATGCCAAACTTCTTTCTACAAACGAGGCAACGTCTCGTTTCAATCCATTCCACCAGAAATTCTTTCTTAAGTCCTGATACATCTTCGTACTCCCTGGGTGTGCTGTATATGGCGTATCGTGAGCCTCACTCATGATATCGTTCTTTAATTCTTCGTCACTGTCAGGAATACAAAGTCTGCCTTCAAATAATATCGCATTGTCTGGTGCTTCGGAGTGTCCGTCTGGTTTATCTGTTCTTATCTTTAGGCGAAGCTTCTCTATCTACTCGTCCTTTCTCTGAGCACTTATGATTCTTTCTCTTAAGTCCGACGTAGCTTCTAGTGCTACTATCTGATTTGTAATCGTTGCTGGTGTGTCGAGCACTTCTATTTCCATCTTTTCAAATTCTCGTACTAGAGTTTCTTCTTCGACAAACAGACATCCTAACTTGGTTGGAGCCTTGCGACTCAGCGCATTTGCTACTACATTTGCCTTTCCTGGATGGTAGTTGATTCCGCAATCGTAATCTTTGACCAATTCGAGCCATCTCCTTTGTCGCATATTCAGTTCTTTCTGCTCGAAAAAGTACTTTAGACTCTTGTGATCTGTGAAGATCTCAACCCTTACACCATAAAGATGGTGTCTCCAAATCTTTAATGCATGCACAACGGCTGCGAGTTCTAAATTGTGGGTTGGATACTCAACTTCGTGAGGTCGAAGTTGTCGTGAGGCATAAGCTATTACCTTTCCGTCTTGCATTAGAACACAACCTAACCGGTTCTTCGAAGCATCGGTATACACCACATATTCCTTGTTTGCGTCGGGAAGAGCTAATACTGGTGCTGTGGTTAACTTTTCTTTGAGCGTTTGGAAACTCCTTTCACACTCGTCCGTCCATTTAAACTTGTTTTCCTTTCGAAGTAGCTGCGTCATAGGTCTAGCAATCGTGGAGAATCCTTCGATGAATCTTCTGTAGTAGCCTGCTAAACCTAAGAAACTTCTGATCTCGTTCGGACTTGTTGGTGACTTCCAATTATGCACTGCCTCTACCTTGCAGGATCTACCTTGATTCCTTCGGCTGAAACTATGTGTCCGAGAAACATTACTTCCTTCAACCAAAATTCGCACTTACTGAAATTGTATCTCCAATGAAAGATGATGAAGAGAAATGAGAGTGAGAGGGAGATGGTGAGGGGGCGGTAAAGGAGGGGATGAAGGAGAAGTGGATGACTATGATGAGTCATAAAGCAAGGAAAATATCCCACAAGGTAATGTGACTCGTTAGGGATGCGTTTGGCGTGGAAATATTTGACGAAATATCTCGTTTCCGGCTCTTAAACGTCGTTTTAAAAGTCGAGAAATACTTTCCTAGTTAGTTATGAAATTGACGAAATCTAATTCGTCCGTTAGATTGGAATTAATTTACGTACTCAGAAAAACTAATTCGTTTTTCAAAATCTGAGAAAAAGTCGAGACGTCACAGTCCAAAATTCGTCCGGAAAATCATAAAAACTAACTTTATCCGGTGAACTTGTCTCGAAGAAAAGGTGAATGTAAATTCTGACGGAATTTGATTTTGATTTTTCGGGCGAAAAACTTACCGGACGCAAAAACCCTAATACAGTAGTCGTTCGTCCGATTTCTAAAAATTATTTTTGGAAACTGATTTCACCATAATTTAGAATTTAATTTCATGATCGTAGGCGTGCAAAGCCATAATTATTAATAACTTTCATTTTTAAAGACTGTAGAAAAAGTCTGGGGTATTACAATAAGGTATACACCACAGTCAACATTTGTCTTGGCACTTTTCCGTTCCAAAGCAACCTCTTCCACAGGAAATGATGCATAATCAGAAGTTCGAGGATGTTCCATGTTTTGAAGAAATGTCAAGAATTGTTGTTTCTGCATAAATAATTTATCAACACTTTGACTTGTATATAAAGTATAGAAAACGTGGGAAAAAATTACAACAATCTCCACCATCATCCAAGTGCGATTGCCCTCAAGAAAATTATCAACTTTATTGTCAAGATAATGGATCGTAGGCTGATTAAAGTCTATGGTAACTGCTACAAAGTGCTTATCAAAGCAAATTGGGATCATGAACTGTTACAAAAAAAATTAACACAAACAAATAAAGGCAATAACACCTGTTTAATAGAAAATTTGAATTATTTTACTTACAAAAGATATTGTTTTCAAGTAGTCCAATTGCACCTTCTGCTTCAATGAAAAATGCCAACAGCTTCGCACACTATAACAGAGTTCATCGAGCTCATTGTTCGGGAAGTTAATCATATTATCAACATAAGGCTACAAAAAAGCAATGAGCAGACAAATAATTATTACTCCCTCCGTCCCACATTACTTGTCTCATTTGCTCCCGGCACGGAGATTAAGAAAAAAGAGATTAAATATAAAGGATGTGGTTAGTGTAGTTAATAAAGTGATATAAAATATTTTTTAATTGATAAAGTGATATAAAGTATTTTTGATGTGACATAAAATGATATAAAGTGGTTTTGAAGTGATATAAAGTGAATAAAGTGATTTCTTAATTATTTCCTTAAATGGAAAGTGAGACAAGTAGAATGAGGCGGCCAAAATAGAAAGTTAGACAAGTTAAGTGGGACAGAGGGAGTAAATATTAAGTAAGAAAGAACAAAAACAAAAATTGAACTTTAAAATGTAAAATTTGTAGCATACCGAGTGCTGAGTGTTGAAATAGAACACTCTTGTATCAGCTGCATATATGAAAGATTGATACTTAATTGCTTTGTTAAGAATCAATGCCTAAGCATCAACCACATTATTCTTAAGAAAATAACCATCATTCAGAGATTTCATGCCTTGGATATTCAGATAAAAATTCCAGCAATGAAAAGAGTGATCGAATACATTCGTCCTGCAAATTATTACTTATAATTAATAAACATATAAAAGTAAAACATAAATACTTTCAAAAGTAAAACATAAATACTTTCAAAAGTAAAACATAAATACTTTCATATGCATAAAGAAATAGACATCAAAAAACATACGTCTTTGCTGGATGATGCTGATGGAAGCAGAAATCTACAATTTCCTTTTCTCTCATGGAAATTTCCTGAAAAATCTGGCATTGTTCTGGATAAACCTCGACTTGAATGTACGCGTTCCTGTAGGCCAATCATCATCTGAATCCAATAGCATGAGATCAATGACAGAAAAATTGAAGAATGCAACAAATTAAAAAAAAAGAGTATCGTCAGAGATGTATTGGAAGAAAGAATAATAAAAACATAATCAATATATGTAAGTAGGATGCATACCTTCATGTGTCTTCTTCTCTTTGTAATGAGTCTTCACATTCTATTGCACTACAAAATTATAAACATCTTCTACAAAGGTTTTATCAATAATGTTATCAAGTTCACAAGAGTTCATACGTTCAGTTGCACATTGCTCTGGATTTTCAGGTTCAACAAACTTCACAACTAAATTTAAAATATCATATAGATATAAGCTGTAAAAAAAATACAAAACATAGTAAAGAATCATATTAATACTAGATATTGGAGAGAAATGAGAGTCTGAATAAGTGCATATATGATACTTTTCTTATATGTAATAATTACCTTTATCATACATAATTGTTACATTTCATAATTTACTATTATAAAAATCATAATAAAAAAAGAACAAAACAAAGGTTTAAAAACCAAATTTAATATAATAAAATACTTTCCTCTGCATTATGGACTTCAGACACACAGACTTCAGGACACGAAATGGACTCTTGCTGACATACAATCTTTCCTGAATCATCACATTTCTCCTACTCAGTTGGAACTTGCTCCTCAATATCATTCTTGCTTGCCTTAACTTCTGATTTCAAAATTTAAATAAACATAAGTTATAAATATCTTAATAAGGATAACAAAAAAACAGAAAGAAAGTAAAATAAAAATGAAATACAAACCTGTGTGAGACAAATCAGAGTCAGAATCAGACATTGACGATGAACATTTGATATGAAGTTCAAAGCTTGGACAATCCATAACCCTGCTTCTTTTCTTCTTCTTCTTCTGCTTGTCTTTTTGAATGACTTGATGATCAGGATGTTAATCATCAACTACATTCTAATTGTCTGCAACTTCTCTTTGTAAAAATAAACATAACGATAAGTTATACGACTACTACTAAGTTAATATAGAAATAGATAATTAATAAAATAAAATGTATATACACGTACTTGGAACAGATTCTTCAGGAATCGTGGTAGACTCAACAACTGCATCCTCCACACAAGCTTCTCTGTCAGTTTGAACTTGATTCTTGTCCACTTTATTAAAGTTCAGAATCAAATCATCAACGATTCTGTGAACATTCTCATCAACCCAGAATTCATCATTCTCCCTCACATTTGGAATTTGAAATGAGGAAACTGGTACATGATGATCTTGTTCCACATAATTGCTTTTCTTGAACTTGTCAACTCTTTCAATATGATTGGAAACAATCACATTGAAATCCCTCTTTAACACCAAAAATGATTTTTCAAGATCCTAAAAATTAATCAACTTTGACATATAAATTAGAAGAATAAATAGCAAAAATTAAAATTATAGAATTGATGTGAAAATAAATATACTTACATTTTTTGAAATAGATTCAATATCAGCATCAAACTTCTCCCCCGGTGAAAGCTTAGAAGTAATGTAGTGATCACCTGGTAAATCTGAAGGAACACCTTCATGATGATAGCGAACATCCTCTCTTTTCTTAGAACGCTCACCTATCCTATGAACAACATCATCTTGTACACTGACACGATCGCTAACAGGAAAAACACCTACCAACCACTCATCACTACCAAAATCAAAATAACTAGCACACTCAGCTTTCAACCTGTTGTTAAATTTAGCACTTGTCCAGTGCTTTATTAGTGGCAAGGTGTGAGGCTCAGACTTACCTTGCCAGTTGAAGTGATGAAAGTAAAGCAAAAGAATAACTAAGACACACCCATTTACAACACTATAACTATTCTGCCTAAATGAATCCAATGCCTTGCACAACTTCTCAAGCACAAAAGTACACCAATCTAGACTTCGAATCTTAGAAACATCAAACATAGACTTCAAAAGACTGAACTCCATACACGTGTTTGCAGTAGGGGCCAAAAATGTAGAAAATAAGAATGAATAAAATAACAAAATCATCACCCCCAGTTCTGAATGTATCATCCATTGGATCAGACACCAGATCAAAGACACATTTGTGAGTGACTTGACCAGACAAACCAAATTTTTTTCTTGAAATCATCTATCAAAGTAGTACCAGTCTCATCATTTCTACCATAACTCCACATTAACATCCCCATGAGTAAGCCTAGGTAAAAGAAACAGATCTTGAATATGTAAAGATTTAATAACCAAATTATAACCACCATTGAAACTCAAGACACGTGACGACGAGTTGAAATTTTCAAAAACCAAATACACTTGTTTTAAGAGACATATTTCCAATCACACAAAGACAAAATACCACCAAAACCTACATCTATAATTGATTTTTTTTTCAATAATCATTCAATTCAAATATTAAAAAAAACCAAATACACTTGTTTCAAGAGACATATATCCAATCACACAAAGACAAAATACCACCAAAACCTACATCTATAATTGATTTTTTAATCATCATTCAATTCAAATATTAAATTGCACAACCTAGAAGGTTTGCAACTGATTGAGTATCTGCAAAAATAAGAAACTAGTAGTCAGAAAACTGAATTGAGTAAAACTAAATAAATAAAAAACTAACAAAATAAATTAAAATTAAGAATGAGTGAAAACAGAAATACCTTTCTTCTTTAACAACAATCTATACTTCTTCCTTCCTCTTAATAATATCATGAGGACTCTTCTTAATTTTTCTTAGAGACACTATATATTATAAGAAAGCAAGTATTTGCTATAATAAGGACACATAAAAATTTATAACAATATAGAAACCGTATATTAATTGAAACTGTATAGGCTACAATAAACATACCTAAGAGGAGGAGTGTTCTCCGAAGAAGAAACAACAATCTATTTTTTCTTACTTGAGCGCTTCTTCACCGTGATTTACAACCTGAAAAATGGGATCATGTCATAGCCCGATTTCTAATGTGTTAAAACGACTAGAAAGCAAGGGGCAGTGAGGTGGAACAAGTGACTTTTGCTTGATAATTGGAGAATAACATCATCAACCAAACATGCCCACAAATAAGGTGGATTATCAGTTAATGATTTCTCAAGAAACGAACATTTGTTCAAATTTTTGAATATCGATCCAAAAAGGAATTAGGTTTGCTTATCAATAAAAGTTTGCATTCAAAAAGTAAGTGGGCCAAATTTTAACTTTTAATCATCAAGTGGTGGTGAAAGAAATACAATGAATCGTTAGATGATACCAACGAGTTTTAGGTGAAATTCAGATAGGTTTTAAGAATTTAATTGAGCTCACGGGCTCTTTCATCTTTTAGGGATCGAGCATGCAAGGCTAGGTTATTTAAAATGATGGAGTTGCAGCGGAATATAATCATTGACTTAAAATCCCAAGGTTATATGTGTGAAGACACATAACTTCAAGCATAAACATTTATTTAGAAAGTGAATCGCAACGAGTCACCCCAAGCACACCGCATCCTTCCTCATCCGAGCTAACCTGCACGTTTTACAAATAACATGCAGGGCGTGAGTACTTCGTACTCAGTGAACACATGCCAAAATATTTTGAAAACTCGCTCGATAGAGCTATATAATTGAACTTGCCTTGCCACTGCATCACAAGCGTTAGATAAATTATTTAAAGAATTTACGACTTGTGGCAGTTAAAAACTTTTTCATTTTGTTTGTAAATCGACCGGTCATTTCCTCGGGTAAGAATCCATCTACGCATCTCGTCTTCTTATGGTGTTGAGAAGTAGGCCTCCTCTTCGAACACCGTGAGCGGTCCAATCAAAGCAAAGCTCACAGTCTTTACATAACCGGCCCAACCGAAGCAAGGCTCACAGTAACTTTACGACCGGCTAGACTGTAACAAGGCTTACGGTCACCTAATCTAATGCATGCATTGTCCCGCTTTGAACAGGACCTAATCCCGTTGACACGCACCCGTCGTGTGGTACGATCAAAATACCTGTGTATGCCCCAGACGGACAGTACACGCTCCTATGCCCACTACCGGACTAGCTAGTCTTAGCGGCAAGCTAGGGTCGATCCCACGGAGAGTGATGAACCACCTTACTCTTCAGTATACAAATCGAGTTGTCACGATCTCAATCTGTGTATCTGCACAATAAAATAGACAGAAATCAAATATAAAAAGGGGGTAAGATTTGGGGTAGGTCATGATCATTGTTGATATGTTTATTCGGTCATGGGCACACTAAAGATCCGTCCATGCTTCGCACGAACTCAAGGCGTGGCCCAAAGACATTGAGGCGTTTCAAGAATTCATACTCCACATTTGGGATGGTTGAATCCCTTGTTGTCGTCCTGGTCCGAAGGTCACGCTTCACCCCGGTCACAAGGCCGTGCTTCACTCCTCCTTAGATAGTAGTCATACCCGATCTCTCCAAGTATGACCCTCACTAACCTTCTCTTCCAAACTTCCCATGCCCGCACCTACAGAGTAGACATCACTCGCGAGATACTCATTTATGGAACCACGTCCAACCGGTCATTGGAATACCTACGATACGCGAGATGAGTCCTTTGGTCGATAACCATGGCTTGATGCCTCGTCACAGTTGATGGGTGATTGTTAGAGAAGCCCAAGACTGAAGAAGGACGCAGTATCCCTTTGTCCAGTCCTCACCATCCAGATCTACAGCACCATGTCAGGTGCTGCTTAGCTACTCGGTCCTGGGCACATCGAACGCTGCCGTTGTCATGCCCTGCCTTTGCTTGACATGGTACAGCTCCAACCGAACGGAGATCAACCGTTAGATCAGGACTGCCCATGAGTTCTGCCCCAGTCCTTCCGGAACTACTTGACTCAACCGATGGCACAAGTGCCTCGCGAATATTTCACACATCAACAATCAATCATTCCCCATACCCAAATCTCACCAAGTAAACTACTCACACATAATTGAATATATAATTATAAGCGAAATAGAACACATGAATAGAAGAAATACGAAATATTCGGATTAAACGTACCTAAGGCAACAACCTTGGATTTGTTCTTCACAGCGTAATGTAAATAAAAGCAGATAAAGATTGTTTTGAACAGAAATATAAAACTGAGAATAAAACTGTAGACTGATCAATTCACCAACATTGTGAAAGCCGCTTTGGCTGGACTTTTATAGCTGTAGTGGCAGCGAGCAAATCCTAGGCGGGTAGATTGAAATGGCATGATTGGTAGTTTCCATGTTGAGCGAGATTCTGAATATCTGCGATTGACTGGATTGATGATTGGCGATCTCCGATTGATTGGTTTATTTAGGGTAAGGCGCTGACCTCCAAATCTTTCCTTCCATAGATGCTTGACAGATATTAGGCGAATCCTCTCCACGCGGCTTTCCTTCTTGAGCTTTGGCGACTGACTGACAATCTTTGTAGTGGTCAGATTGGTTGCATGCTTCATGATTGGATTCCTCGTAGGCAAGGTAGCTGCAAGATCTTCTTTGTTGTTGGGTGCATTGCGTTAATACCACGAATGCGAATGATGAACAACAACTTAGCTTCAGGGTTCACATGGAATCCTCCTTTCAACCTCGTCTCTTGTTTCAATTCATCTCCTGCTCTGCATACTCCTTTGCGTAGTCCTTGCAACCGACTGGATTCGCTCCAGTTCTGCTCATTCTGACCACCTTTCCTCTGTTTGACTTGGACTGAGCTTCCTTCATTCGAACAACAATTTCCTTCCCCTGGACAGCCTCTAATGACACAAAAAGACATGAAAAATAGGGCCAAAAGGCCCAAAAATCGAAGACGCATCACACCTACACACTTAAACCATACTTGCCCTCAAGTATGTTGGTGGATTCACAAAGACACCAAGAAAGAAAATGAATGAAAAAGAAAGAAATAAAACTACAAGACTCGAAAGTGCGCAATCAAATGAATCAGTTCGTGCATGCATGTATCCACCTGTTACATTCCTTATCCCATTGAGCAATTACACCACATGATCGTATTAGCAGAATTCCTCACACACACTCAAGTGTTTGGCTAGTGTTTACTCTCATTTCATGCTGCATTAGCTTTCCTATTAGCTTGTTCGAGGATTTATGGCTATTAGTTAATCTGGTGCAAATTATCAAAAGGTCTTTATTTGGCTGTAATGGGGCATACGGAGCATGGTGAGGATTTCTGGGTAGTGGGTTAAGACTTGATTCCAGCCACATGGACTGCTCTTTTAATAAAAGTGCTCCCACTAATCCTAATACTCCTTTCTTTCTTTGGGGTATATTTTTCCTGAGGCATGTATTGATCTTTGATCACACTTAGAATTTTCATTTTTTTTCATTGTTGCCCCTCTTCTTAAACATTGAACACCCCCCCCCCCCCCCCCGTTTTTTTATTATTACCCCTCTTTCACTTTTGATTCTTAGAGCAGCTATGTACCCTTCTTATCTTGTATAGTGTGGGAGACACACTCTTAATCAAATATCATTACAAAGGGCTCCTGAAAGAAAGAATTATTTTGGCTCAAAGTGGTTAGCAATGGATCATCGTGTTTAGCATGAATAATTCTGGGGCTTCTAATCATGAATAAACTGCCCTAATCCTTTAATCTACACCATCAGCTAAAATCCACTAACAAGTTCTAGGATTACTAAACAGCATGAACACACAAAAGATAGAAATAAATAGGCTCAATTCTCACAGGTGTGGATTTCTGTATTCCTTCTACTGCTATACATGTAATGCTGCTCAACATACCATTCAAACCAAACAACATGCACACATTCCCTAATCCATATATCATGCGCACACACAGACTCAAGACTCAATGTACACTAGACTCCAACTGACACAAAACATAAAAAACAGAAATGAAAAGAACAAAAAGAAAAATAAAACCTAAGCTAAAGATAAGGGAAAGAAAACTTATTCGTCCTGGTCGGAGGCATCTTCCTCCTCTCCGTCTGCTTTTGCCATCAACTTCTCAAAGCCCTTCTTCATGTTGGTATGGATTGCCGTCATCTCCGCTTTCAACATCGCTACTTCTGCACGTAGCTCCTTCAACTCTCCCAGTATAGCCACCATCACGTTGTTCGAGCGGCGCGGAACCGCCTGCTCATTCGCCTTGCTCGGTTCTGCTCTGCCCGCTGTGCCTTCTGGATGAACAAGCGAGTAATTTCCATGCTCGTCCACCTCAACAATCCTCCACCTCAAGAAGCGCCCTTGGTCCAGAAACCTTGTATCAGCAGCTGCGAGATCATCTGGCTTCTCCAAGTCCAAATTGGTGAGATTCCTTGCAAGAATCGTCGCCAAAGGGCAGAGTGAGAGGAACTTGTTATGGTGGGTCACGCCAAATGAAACTGCTGCGCTGCTACGAACCCAAAGTTCACCCGTCTCTTCTCCATCATGCACCATAAAAGGAACAGCTCCTGCTGAGTCACCACGTTAGACCCCTCCAACCGCCCGTAGATGTTGTAAGCCAACCACCTGTGGCAAATCTGGAGCGCTGGATCTCTGATCTCATTGGACTTGCTGCTATTCTTCACGTAGCGATCCTTGATGGAGATGATTGACCAGTAGTGGTCAATCTGAGACTTCCACTCATCCGAGGCCACCGTCTCTGCCTCCTTATACTCTTCCTCATACACCTCCCGTGGCTCGAGTATTCCGAGTTGGATGTTCAACTCATTGATGGAGAGAGGGAACATCCTGCCCCGCAGTTGAAAGCGCAGGGTGCCCGGAGTCTCGATGCCGTATTTGCCGCGGGGTTTGAATTCCACTGTCCCCATGAATTCTTCCGATAGCTTCTTGAACGTAGGGTAGTTCCATTCCAAAACCTTTCCCCAGCCGATACCCTCGAAGTATCCCTCCACTCTCTCTTTGATTCCAAATGCTTCCAAGCTTTCTGTCAACAGGTAGTACCAAGGGAGAATCTCCATGTTCGGCAGGATGGCATACCGCTGGCTGTCTCGTGGTATGGTTGCTCCGAATGTTGCAGGTTGTAGTACGCCTTTCCTCTTGGCTCCTGATTTCGTGGCGGTGACACTGGGTGTAGACTTTATAGGTGCTTGAATCTCCCCCGAGTTAGAGCTGTCGATGATCTCCACTCTCTCTATTTCTTCCTCTTCGATCTCCTTTGCTTCTCCTTCTTTTTCTCCTTCCTTCTTCTTCCCCTTTTCCTCAGGTGTAACCCTCCTTGCTTTGCTCGTAGTACCCACCTTGCTCCCTAATTTGCTCTGTTTGGACTTCTGCGATAGGGGAGGTTTCGAGGTTTCGAGCTTCTTCTTTGCTCCCACCCCTTTCTCCTTACTCTGTGGGGTGACATCTTCCTGGGCTTGCACTGGAATGCTCTTCTCTGTCTCCTCCTCTTGTTTCTTCTCCTCGTGGTCGGAAGTGGTCAGACCACCCTTCTTTGATTGAGATTGAGAGCGGGAAGCACTGGGAACTGGAGTAGGCGCCTTTGGCGGAGGACTAGCTGCTTTCTTTCCGGTAGTCTTCTTCTTTGTTGTTGCCGCGGAAGTGGTGCCCTTTCCCGCAGGTTTCTTCTCTTTCTTCCTAGGCGGTTGGACATCTGGTTCTTCCTCGACCTGTACTTGCTCCTGGTCACCCGCAGCTCCTCTTTTTCCGGTGGGTTGCTTTTCCGGTGAGGGGATCTTTTCCTGTTCCTCTTCGCCCACCCCCCGAGTGGGTGTGGTCTTTTCTGAACTGTGCACCGGAGTTTTCTCTGATGTGGTGCTGCGAGTTTTCCTCTTCTCCCCTACCGGTACAGATTTTGTAGCGGTTGGACTTTTGGTTTAAGTACTGGGGGCGGCGACGCCTTTGTTAGTTCTTTTGTGGGCGGCTTTCTTGATTCTGACCATGGTGACGGTTGGAATTTTAGGGTTTTCAGGAAAACGGCGGGGTTGGTGAAGTTTGTGGGATGAGAACTGGGTTTCTATGCTTAAATGGCAGATTGCGGGCGACGGTTATGGCGAAGTGGAGGAAGTGGCTGAGTGTAGAGCGGTTATGGAGGCTGTGAGGGTTAATGGAGGAGGGTTTTCTCTTTCTGACTGATGTAGAGGTGAAATGACAGTTATGGGAAGTCGAAACAATCAAGGGAATAAAATCATTACCAAATTTTGAAATTCAAATTTCGTGCGAAATCCCAAGCGCCGCAATTATACCAACCGTCCTTATCAGACGCGCCTCCACGTCACTCCTTGGTTAGACCGTCTCCATTCCACAAACCGGTCTGCCACCTACACACTTTGCATCGCAAAGTGGGTTCGCAATCTACCCCGGACCTCCACCTATACACTTTGCATTGCAAAGTGGGTTCGAACTCCAAGATAGACTTTTAAAATAAACTTGGCCCACATTCTCCAGTTCTGACTAAGTCAAAAACTCACTTACTCAAAATAACTAATTAATAACTAATTAAGGAGAAAGCGGTTGTGGTCTTACCGACGACCACTCCTGGGTTGCCTCCCAGTCAGCGCTCTTGTTTAATGTCTTGAGCTCGACTTCTAGCTTTTGCTCTTACTGATAAATAGGATCCAGTAAAGTGCATTTCTCCTTGGTTTTCTTCAACTCTGAATAATCGAAGTATGGTTTCAAACGATGACCGTTCACCACAAAAGTATCCTTTCCGTTCAAATCATAAACTTCGACACTTCCATTTGGGAACAACTCATTTACGATGTATGGTCCTCCCCATTTTGATTTAAGCTTCCCACTCATCAGCTTAAATCGAGAGTTGAATATCAACACCTTTTGACCAGACCAGAATTCCTTCTTCCTAAGCTTGGCATCGTGGATTCTCCTTGTTCTTTCCTTGTACAAAACTGCATTGTCATATGACTCCAACCGAAGTTCCTCCAATTCATTCATTTGCAATTTCCTTTCTTCTTCGGCCCTAGTCATACTGAAATTGATTCTCTTGATCGCCCAGTAAGCCTTGTGTTCCACTGCTACTGGCAGATGGTATCTTTTTCCGAACACAAGCCTGAATGGTGACATGCCAATTGGAGTTTTATAGGCAGTGCGGTATGCCCATAACGCATCTCCTAGATAATTGCTCCAATCCTTACGATTGGGATGAACCACCTTCTCCAATATGCCTTTGTTCTCCCTGTTAGAAATTTCAGCCTGCCCATTGGCCTGAGGGTGATATGCAGTCGTGACTTTATGTTTCACCCCCATTCTTTTGGTCAGTGCTCTAATGGTGGCATTGCAGAAATGAGATCCTTGGTCGCTGATGAGGATTTTTGGAACTCCGAATCTATTAAACACCTGCTCTCTCAAAAATTCAGCCACCGTATGAGCATCATTACTGGTTGTAGCCTTTGCCTCGACCCATTTGGATACGTAGTCGACTGCTACCAAAATGTATTCATAATTCCCTGACTTAGGGAGTGGTCCCATAAAATCGATTCCCCGTACATCAAAGATTTCCACAGGCATAATAGGCATCTGAGGCATTTCATCTCTTGCGGTAATACCTCCTACCATCTGACACTTCGGGCAGCTCTGTACCCATTTCTTGGTATCAGCAAATATGGTAGGCCAATAGAACCCACTTTCCAGTATTCTTTGTGCTGTTCTCCTTCCACCGAAATGGCCACTACATGCCGTGCTATGGCACATTTCTAATATCTGAGCATGTTCAAACTCTGGAACGCACCTCCGTATGATTTGATCTGTACCAATTTTCCATAAATACGGTGCTTCCCAAAAATAAGAGCGAGCCTGTGTTACCAATTTCTGTCTTTCGAACTTGGTCTTCCCTGGTGGTATTTCCTTGGTGAAAAGATAATTTGCTATGTCTGCAAACCAAGGCTCCTTCTCGGTTAGAGTATACAGAGTCTCCATCTCCATATGATCGCGTATGGCGTATAGCTTTTCATCCGGAAAAACGTCTTCTATTGGTTCGCCATCATCTTTTCCCATTTGTAGCCTGCTTAGATGATCAGCTACTAGATTGGCTGCTCCCTTCTTATCTCTTATTTCCAAATCGAACTCCTGGAGCAGTAATATCCACCGGATAAGTCGTGGTTTTGATTCTTTCTTCGCCATGAGGTATTTCAAAGCGGCATGATCAGTGTAAATGATCGCCTTTGTGCCCAGAAGGTATGATCTGAACTTCTCGATTGCAAAAACCACTGCCAACAATTCCTTCTCAGTTGTAGTGTAGCTACACTGAGCTGGATTCAAAGTCTTTGAGGCGTAATATATAATGTGGCTTTCCTTACCTTTCTTCTGCCCCAGTACTGCTCCAACCGCGTAGTTGCTGGCATCACACATGATTTCGAATGGTATCTCCCAATCTGGCGGTTGAATAATAGGGACTGATACCAATTTATCCCGTAGATTCAAAAATGCCTCCTTACAGTCGTCATCAAAGTCGAACTGTACATCTTGTTGCAACAAACGGGTCATAGGTTGAGCAACCTTTGCAAAATCCTTTATAAATCTGCGGTAAAACCCTGCGTGACCAAGAAATGCCCGTATGTGCTTGACCGTAGTTGGATATGGCAACTTGGCAATGGAATCGATTTTTGCCTTGTCCACTTCGATACCGCTCTCCGATATGACATGGCCCAGTACGATGCCTTCTTTCACCATAAAATGGCATTTCTCATAATTGAGTACCAGGCTTTTCTCCACGCATCTTTTCAACACTAGCTCCAAATGATTAAGACATGTGTCGAACGAATCACCATATATTGTGAAATCATCCATAAACACCTCTATGCAAGTTTCCAACAAATCTGAAAAAATGCTCATCATACACCGTTGGAAGGTTCCAGGTGCATTACAAAGACCAAATGGCATTCTTCGGTACGCGAAAGTCCCGTACACACAAGTGAGCGTGGTCTTTTCTTGATCTTCTTGAGCTACGAATATTTGCATATATCCTGAATATCCATCCAGGAAACAGTAATAGGCATTACTAGCTAGTCGTTCCAGCATTTGGTCGATAAAGGGCAATGGAAAATGGTCCTTCCGTGTGACCATGTTCAACTTCCGGTGGTCTATGCAGACTCGCCACCCCGTTTGTAGCCTTGTTGGAACAAGCTCGCCTTTGTCATTCTCCACAACCTGTACTCCAGATTTCTTCGGTACGACATGAACCGGGCTGACCCATTGGCTGTCGAATATAGGGTAGATTATACTCAATTCCAAAAGCTTTAGGATCTCCTTAAGTACCACCTCTTTCATAATAGGATTCATTTTCCTCTGTGAATCCCGTACTGGTCGTGCTCTTTCCTCCAAGTATATATGATGCATACACTTTGTTGGACTGATACCCTTTATATCTGCCAGGGTCCAACTAATGGCTTCCTTGTTCTCTCTCAATACTCTGACTAGTATTTCTTCCTGCACCAGGGTTAGATCAGAACTGATAATCACTGGAAGAGTTTCCTCTGGTCCCAAGTAAGCATATTGCAAGTGCTTCGGCAGTTTTTTTAATTCCAAGACTGGGGCTTTCACAATCGAGGGCATCAGCTTCTTGTGTTACCTATACTGAGAGAACAACTCCGGTTTGCCCTGCCCCGATCCTCCGATGGAGTACACTTCCAAGATAATATCTTTAATCTTCCTGTCAACTTCCACTGCTGCTTCCAAGGTGCTTTCCTTTAAAGAATACAACTCCATAATGGTCTCCTTCCTCTCGATGTCCTCCATTTGCACGGCATCCCGATCGGTAAGACCGGCTTGTATAACCTTTTCTGTAGTGTCACTTGAGCTGAATGACAGGTTTTGCTATTGTACCAATGGTTCGAATATGTCAATCATCTCTACAGATTCTAAATCGGGCTTCCGTCTCATAGCTTCATAAATGTTGAATTCTTCCACCACACCATCGAATTCACACGATAGAATTCCAGTCTTCATGTCCAATTTAGTCCCTGCAGTCATCATGAACGGTCTGCCTAGCAGGATGGAGTTCTCCTTTGCTTCCAAACCGGTATCCAACACGTAGAAGTTAGCAGGAAAGATCAGCTCTCCTACTTTGATAAGCACATCTTCGATAACGCCCTCTGGATACGCGTTTGACCTGTCTGCTAGTTGTATGACAACTCGGGTGTTTCGTAGTTCCCCCAAGCTGAGCCTGTTGAAAACTGCTAGGGGCATAACGTTTATAGATGCCCCCAAGTCCATCATGGTTTTGTCCATGTTCCTTCCTGCGATGTTGCAAGGGATAGTGAACATCCCCGGGTCTTTCTTCTTAGGTGGCAGTTTCTGCTGTATGATGGCTGACACACTCTCCCCCATGATATATCGAACATCTTTATCAATCTTCACCTTCCTCGAACAAAGATCTTTAAGGAACTTGGCATACTTTGGGATTTGCTTAATCGCTTCCAATAGGGGTAGGCTAAGTTCCAGCTTTCGAAAGATTTTCATCATATCATTGGCTTCTTTCTCTTTGGCTTTCTGTCGAAGTCTACCCGGATAAGGGGGTTCGGTCTGCTCATCACCACCTATTCCTCCTGAGATTTTGTTGCTAGTTCCCTCTTCTCTTTGCCGGTTAACTTCTGCTTCTGCCAAAAATTTTTCAGCTTGCTCATCATCCACATCTGTGATTATTACTTGTGCCTGTTCCTTGTGATTGATCCCTTGAGATGGAAGTTTGTATTCTCTTCTACTTTTGCCAACGCCTTCGCCAGATGACCAATCTGCACGTTAGTTTGATTCATACCAGCTCGGATTTCATTGCGGAACTTCTCACTTTCCTTAACCATGCTCTCCATGGCTTTTTCCCATGGTGCTCTCCTCTGATGAGGTGGTTGATATACCTGCGGCTGTTGTGGCTAGTAGTGTTGTTGTTGAGGTGAGCCTCCCTGATATTGTCCTTGTTGTTGGTGCTGGGCAAATGATTGAGATGATCCTGGTAGACCTGCACCGTTCTGTTGTGGTTGACCATCCTGTTTCCATCTAAAGTTAGGATGATCCCTCCATCCTCTGTTATACGTATTTGAAAACGGGTCATGTTTCCTCTGAAATCCTTCATTTCCCTCCATGGCATTTACGTCCATTATATCTTCACCAAAGTTGGGGCAATTTTCAGATTGATGCCCAACTGCATTGCATAGGCCACACTGTCTAACCTTCTTCTGCATGGTCAGACCACTCAGCAATGTCTTAATTTCCTTCATCTCCTTTTTCCAGATTTGTCAGCTTATCTTTTTCCTCTACTCTCTCTGGTATCTCTCTGCTTCTTTCATGTCCATCAACTCTGGATTCTTCTGCCATTGTTCCCAAGAGTTTGAAAATCTCTTGAGGTGTTTTGCTCATTAATGATCCATTGCATGCGGCCAATACCAGTCCTCGATCACTCCTCCGCATGCCCTTTACGAAGCTTTCCACTTGATCTTTTGGAGTGATCTGGTGGTGAGGACAGTTGCTTAACAACTGTTTGAAACGAGTCCAATACTCATAAAAAGTTTCCAGCCCGTCTTGCTTAATGTTTCGGATGTCCCATCACATCCTTTCAACCCTTGTGGCTGGAAAAAACTCTTCCAAGAAACTCTGCTGCATTTCTGCCCAAGTGGTAACGCTTCCTTGAGGCAGATTGTACAACCATCTCCTTGCGCTGTCCACTAATGAGAACGGAAAAAGAACCAGTTTCACATATTCTTGCTGATTCTCATTGGACTGATGCATCACTGTCATTTCGAAGTCCTGGAGATGGGTATGCGGGTCGTCTCTTGGATATCCATTAAATTTCGATAAGACCTGTATTAATGCAGGTTTCAAGTCAAACCATTCAAGCGCGAAAGGATTTGTCAGTAAGGTGATCCCGTTCAGCCTGAGATTTAGATTAGTTGGGTAAGCCAACTGCTTGAGGGTCTGCGGCGGCTGTGGTTGGTCACCCATAGCGTCGCGTCTCGCTATTCGTGCAAGTGCGCGTAGTCGTCGTTCAGTTCGTTCAATATCTGGATCAAAAGTTAATGCTCTCTGTACTCGACGAGTTCCACGCATACACTAATAGTGGAAAATGGAATGAGAAGAGTAAAATTGTTGCGCGTCACTCCCCGGCAACGGCACCAATTTTGACACGCACCCGTCGTGTGGTACGATCAAAATACCTGTGTATGCCCCAGACGGATAGTACACGCTCTTATGCCCACTACCGGACTAGCTAGTCTTAGCGGCAAGCTAGGGTCGATCCCACAGAGAGTGATAAACCACCTTACTCTTCAGTATACAAATCGAGTTGTCACGATCTCAATCTGTGTATCTGCAAAATAAAATAGACGGAAATCAAATATAAAAAGGGGGTAAGATTTGGGGTAGGTCATGATCATTGTTGATATGTTTATTCGGTCATGGGCACACTAAAGATCCGTCCATGCTTCGCACGAACTCAAGGCGTGGCCCAAAGACATTGGGGCATTTCAAGAATTCATACTCCACATTTGGGATGGTTCAATCCCTTGTTGTCGTCCTAGTCCGAAGGTCACGCTTCACCCCGATCACAAGGCCGTGCTTCACTCCTCCTTAGATAGTAGTCATACCCGATCTCTCCAAGTATGACCCTCACCAACCTTCTCTTCCAAACTTCCCATGTCCGCACCTACAGAGTAGACATCACTCGCGGGATACTCATTTCCGGGACCATGTCCAACCGGTCATTGGAATGCCTACGATACGTGAGATGAGTTCTTTGGTCGATAACCATGGCTTGATGCCTCGTCACAGTTGATGGGTGATTGTTAGAGAAGCCCAAGACTAAAGAAGGATGCAGTATCCCCTTGTCCAGTCCTCACCATCCAGATCTACAGCACCATGTCAGGTGCTGCTTAGCTACTCGGTCCTGGGCACATCGAACGCTGCCGTTGTCATGCCCTGCCTTTGCTTGACATGGTACAGCTCCAACCGAACGGAGATCAACCGTTAGATCAGGACTGCCCATGAGTTCTGCCCCAGTCCTTCCGGAACTACTGGACTCAACCGATGGCACAAGTGCCTAGCGAATATTTCTCACATCGACAATCAATCATTCCCCATACCCAAATCTCACCAAGTAAACTACTCACACATAATTGAATATATAATTATAAGCGAAATAGAACACATGAATAGAAGAAATACGAAATACTCGGATTAAACGTACCTAAGGCAACAGCCTTGGATTTGTTCTTCACAGCGTAATGTAAATAAAAGCAGATAAAGATTGTTTTGAACAAAATATAAAATTGAGAATAAAAGTGTTTTCTTCGGACTAAGAACTGTAGACTGATCAATTCACCAACATTCCATAATGTAACACCCTAATCTAATTAAGGCATTAAAATAATATTTAAAAGAATATTTAATATTTTAAAGAATATTTACAGCGGAAATCTGAATATTTTTTTTTCCTTGAATAAAGAATAATAATTAACTTAGTTGAAAAAAAAGACGAAATATTTTATTTAACCAAAAGATGGCGAAAAATCCCACGTACATCTCATGCAACAAGTACGAAAAGAAATAAAGTAAATGCAGAATATAGAATTTAAAGTCTTAGGAACCAAAATAAATTCCTATTTATTTTAACTCGTCATAAACATATGAAACATGGGGCATGAGATATAAATCTCAACTCGAACGTATAGGGCTGTATCCCTTTTACGTGAACATATACGTGTTCAAGTTAAAGGGATACAGTCCTATATGTTTACATTAAAGGGATACAACCCTGCCAGCCGCTTTGGCTGGACTTTTATAGTTGTAGTGGCAACGAGCAAATCCTAGGCGGGTAGATTGAAATGACATGATTGGTAGTTTCCATGTTGAGCGAGATTCTGAATATCTGCGATTGACTGGATTGATGATTGGCGATCTCCGATTGATTGGTTTATTTAGGGTAAGGCGCTGACCTCCAAATCTTTCCTTCCATAGATGCTTGGCAGATATTAGGCGAATCCTCTCCACGCGGCTTTCCTTCTTGAGCTTTGGCAACTGACTGGCAATCTTTGTAGTGGTCAGATTGGTTGCATGCTTCATGATTGGATTCCTCGTAGGCAAGGTAGCTGCAAGATCTTCTTTGTTGTTGGGTGCATTGCGTTAATACCACGAATGCGAATGATGAACAACAACTTAGCTTCAGGGTTCACATGGAATCCTTCTCTCACCCTCGTCTCTTGCTTCAATTCATCTCCTGCTCTACATACTCCTTTGCGTAGTCCTTGCAACCGACTGGATTCGCTCCAGTTCTGCTCATTCTGACCACCTTTCCTCTGTTTGACTTGGACTGAGCTTCCTTCCTTCGAACAACAGTTTCCTTCTCCTGGACAGACTCTAATGACACAAAAAGACATGAAAAATAGGGCCAAAAGGCCCAAAAGTCGAAGACGCATCACCCGTGCGTCCACAGGACTCATTCAACTCATAATATAAAGTAGAGGATTACATACCAAAATATAAAAACTCAGGCAAGTTAATTAACTTTAAATAAAAGCGCATGTATAAAATAAATTGCGCATTCATCGTTGAGTTTTGGTTCAGAAAGCCCACCTGTCATCTGGTGGTTTTGCTCGGAATACCTCGTTTCGTCTTGCTTCTTACTTCTGG